>CM048749.1:88105287-88527787 GCA_026315105.1 Locusta migratoria | reverse complement strand
AGAAGGAAATGATGAGGGTTTTAAGGAAGGGGGTAAGGAGCCATTCCAATCCCGGGACAGGAAAGACTTACCTTGGGGGAAAAATTGGAAGGTAAATAAATGCACATACACCCACACATTTACAGTGTCTGTGTAAATGTGTGGGTGTATGTGCATTTATTTACCTTCCAATTTTTCCCCCAAGGTAAGTCTTTCCTGTCCCGGGATTGGAATGGCTCCTTACCCCCTTCCTTAAAACCCTCATCATTTCCTTTTCCCTCTCCTTCCCTTCTGCCTGATGAAGCAGCTAGGCTGCGAAAGCTAGCATTTTTGAGTGTGTGTGTGTCTGTGTGTTTATTTGTTGCTATTACTGCCTGTGCCCCTTCGCCTGGTAAGTGTTCTTCATCTATTTTTTACGTATATATATATATATATATATATAAAATAAAAATAGAAAAGAGATGACTTACCAAAAGGACCGGCTCGTCGAGAGAAACAAATATAATCACACACAAACACACATACAAGCTTTCGCCACCACTGGCAGCTTCTTCAGGAAAAAGAGGAAAAAAGGGAAGGAAAAGGGAAGGATATGGGTTTTAAGGAAGTGGAAAAGGAGTCATTCCAATCCCAGGAGTGGAAGGACTTACCTTAGAGGAAAAAAAGGAAGGTAAACAAATACACACACACTCAGACATATCGAAACGCAAACACACCTAGACAGACATTTGTGAAAAGCAAAGAAGTTTGACAGAGATACCAATTGAGGCAGAGGCTCTGTCCACAGAACCAAGGCAAAGATGCTAAAGATAGTGGGCGGGAATTTGAGTTAGCGGAGATTGAGACCAGGTGGGCAACGGGAGGAGAGAATAAGCTGAAGGGCAAGTTCCCATCTCCGGAGTTCTGAAAGGTTGGTGTCGTTGGGAAGTCTCCAGATAACCCGGACGGTGTAACACTGCGCCAAGATGTGCTGGCCGTGCACCAAGGCATGTTTAGCCACAGGGTGATCCTCATTACCAACAAACACTGTCTGCCTGTGACCGTTCATGCGAATGGACAGTTTGTTGCTGGTCATTCCCACATAGAACGCTTCACAGTGCAGGCATGTTAGTTGGTAAATCACGTGGGTGCTTCAACCCATCAGTTGATGTAGGGTTTTCTACAAATGTCTGCCTAGGTGTGTTTGGATGTGGATATGTGTGAGTGTGTGTTTATTTGTTTATCTTCCTTTTTGTCCCCTAAGGTAAGTCCTTCTACTCCTGGGATTGGAATGGCTCCTTATCCACTCCCTTAAAACCTGTATCCTTCCCTTTCTCCTCTCCTTCCTTCCTCTTTTTCCCGAAGAAGCCACCACTGGTGGCGAAAGCTCGAATGTTTGTGTGTTTTTGTGTGTGTTTAGTGTTTCTGTCGACGAGCCTGTACTTTAGATAAGACAAAAATCTTTATCTTTATCTATTTTCCCACCTGGAAAGTTTCCTTCTACGAAAATTATAGAGGGAAACTTTCCCCGTGGGATAAACAAAAATAAAAAATAGAAAAGAGATGACTTACCAAAAGGACCGGCTCGTCGATAGAAAGAAATAAAATCACACACACACACACACACACACACACACACACACACACACACAAGCTTTCGCCACCACTGGCAGCTTCTTCAGGAAAAAGAGGAAAAAAGGGGAGGAAGAAGGGAAGGATATGGGTCTTAAGGAAGTGGAAAAGGAGTCATTCCAATCCCAGGAGTGGAAGGACTTACCCTAGGGGAAAAAAAGGAAGGTAAACAAATACACACACACTCAGACATATCGAAACGCAAACACACCTAGACAGACATTTGTAAAAAGCACTTTTAGTGGGCCATAGAGACATTGGTAGTCACTGGTCCTTGAGCTATTGTATGGTTGGTATGGGTCATTCTCTCTATTTCTGCCACTATCTGAGGAGCTTTGAGTGGTGGTGTGCAATCTCAGAAGGTTCTCTTCAGGTCTGCTTTAGCAAAGTAACTTAGACATTTTGTGGTGCTTCAGACTTAGTTTCAATTTTACATTTCTAGTTCAGTTTCCTTGGGAAGCTCCATAGTGAATTACCACAATTATGTCAGTAAGGCAATATTATCATGTTTTCCTGTAGTTCTTTTCTTCTGTTACATTTCCTAGGGGCACAAGAGAATTCAGTCTCAGCAAATTCCACCCTCATTTCCAGTTGGGTGACCGTTTCATATAAGAAGGCATTGCACATCCTTGTGTGTCTGTGTGTCCTGTTTTGATTTTTGTTTATTTCTAATTTTGTGAGTTCTGAATTCTTTCTTGTAATGCATGAAACTGTGTACCACATGCTCACCATGTGAGACACAAAGGTTTTGCTACAATTCTCCTCCCCCCTCCTTATGTCGTTCTCCAATAATCTTATGGGGAATGTAAATCACATTTAAAAGTGAATAATCCTTTTGCAGTTTTACTGCCTCTTTATTGTCTTCTTGTCTGTTTAGCTTATTGGGTGCTCGCCTTGTGGTGAATTGCCCATTGCAAGTATAAATAATTCAACCTCCCATTATTCTGAATATTTATTGGAACCAAACTATTATTTTAAATATATTTTCTCGTAACTTTTTGTAAGATCTGTGTAGGTGCCATGCTGGGACTAATCTCTCTTTGGTCCAATACGCACGAGCTCAGGTTAGCTAATATTTCTATGTAGTTATGGAGTGCATGACCTCATAGAATAGAGACTAAGGCACCAGCATTCCTTTTCATTAAAGTTTAATCATTTGGAAATTTTTATTCAATGAAGTTGTAATTTGTGTCATCATTAACCCCACACAAATTACCAAACTTACTGATGAGATTTCTTCAATGTCACTCATGCAAAAAATATTATTAAGATGCTTGCAGCACTGGAGAAGCCAGAGAAGGTAGTGATTGTGTGGGCGTATGTGTTTCTTTTTCCAACAAAGACCATGGCTGAAAAATTTAACTTGTGTGAATGAGATTGTCTATTTCTGTGCCTATCAGCAGTTCAGCGAGGCTCTTTATGATGAGTTGTTGTCTGTCCTCCATTATTGGTATTCCAATCAGATTTTCCATTATTAAACTTTGGAAAAAGATGTTTCACATTTCTGATTTTTGTATATCATCCTTTGTTTCAACGCTATTATGCTCACAGATTGTCTGGACGTTTCAATGCATTTATTGATTTAATATATGGTGAGAAATTCTTCAGATTATTTTTCAAAATGGACCTTCTGCTAATTTTGGCTTTGTTTGGTGTTTACAGATCAAAGGTTTAAACAAATCTGTTTGGTAAAGGACTCAAGAATGAGACACTGTGTTGACAAGAGTTAGTGGAAACAAGGGTAAAAGACAATCTTATGGACTGGAACAACAATTTAGATCTAAGTACAGTACTTCATGAGATACTACATTATTGCAACTTCACTAAGAATGATCCCACTTTACAGGGGTTTGTGTAACACATACTATCCCATCTCTCAGATGAAATCCCCTGTAACTGGAAAAGCATTCCAAACACCATCTCCATAAGTTATCTCACCTGCTGACAATGTGCTGCTGCTTCACTACCTTGAACCAGATGTGTGAAACTAAAGACTTATCTGACCAGGGCTGTTGATATTTTTGAACAAGCTTATTCCAGTGCAAATTTCAGGACTATGAATGTCGAAGAAGATAAGAGGAGCAAGAAACGGTGGGTATCTTATGGGACAGATGAAGAACAAGTGTGAGTCTATCACCAAATAATGCAAGAAGAACATGAGTGCTTCCACATATAATACATTTCAAATGGTAAAATGATGTCTTTGCCAACAGAGCTTTAAACCGTTTTTTACTCGCCACTGTTAAATGGTACAGCTTGTCCTAATACTTTCTTTCATGTTTATATCTGAGGATATTAAATTAAAAAGTTGTATTTTGATATATTACATTTAGTTACTTTATCCTAAACTATGAAGCAACTGTGGCAGCATTTATGTAAACAGCTATGAATCATAACATAAAATTTACAAACCCTCTCCATCCACACAGTGACTGAGTTTTTTTCTGGATTTCTGACAACTTGGGCTGGACTGTAACTGGTGTAACACCAGATACACCTTCCATAAACGTAGGATTTTTCTTTCGAAATTCCTTCTTTCGTCTCTGATTGCTGAAACAGAAATAACTTATCTTATCTAAATGTAAAATTATAAAGGGATATTTCGTGTTTAAGATGGCAAGAGACCATAAGAAACAAAACTTTCAATTACCTTCCAGCTGCTTTCCCGTTTTCTTCTGCTTCACCCCCACCCCCACCACCACCAGCACCATCATCATCATCTGCTTCTTCTTCCTCTACAAAATAAATATATAATTTTATTCTTCCTATAAAGTGTGAATATAATTACAGTTTGGTAAGTGCTGACCCTATCAAACTATTTGCCTTACAATAAGAAGCTTCATAAAGTAGGTGTATTATCACTTTAATGCTGAGAGTTGCCAGACGTCAGCAAATACCAAGACTTTAAAGAGTTCGAAGAAAGTAATTTCACATCTGTTTTCTTAATACTTGGCGAAAACAGTGAATATTTAAACACAAGGCTGAACATAATATCTATATGGAAAGCAATACTAAATGTCAATCAATTTTATGGTAACTAGCAATGATCTCTAGCCGCATTACACAAAAATAAGGAAAGGAAACAAACACAGAATTGTCAAAACAATTGTCTCAGCATAATAGGCCTTAGAAACCGTGGAAAGTTTATCTCAAATGACCACTCTTCCTACAAATAAGTAGGAACTTGCCCTTCAACACATTCTCTCTTCCCGTTGCCCACCTGGTCTAAACCTCCGCTAAATTCTAATAACCGCTCGCCGTCTATAACATCTTTGCCTCGGTTCTGTGGACAGAGCCTCTGCCTGAAGTGGTATCTCTGTCCAACTTCTTTGGTTTCTACAAATGTCTGCCTAGGTGTGTTTGGATGTGGATATGTGTGAGTGTGTGTGTATTTGTTTACCTTTCTTTTTGTGCCCTAAGGTAAGTCCTTCCACTCCTGGGATTGGAATGGCTCCTTTTCCACTTCCTTAAAACCCGTATCCTTCCCTTTCTCCTCTCGTTCCTCCCTCTTTTTCCGGAAGAAGCCACCACTGGTGGCGAAAGCTCGAATGTTTGTGTGTTTTTCTGTGTGTTTGGTGTTTCTATCGACGAGCCGGTACTTTAGGTAAGTCAAAAATCTTTATTTTATACCATTTTCCCACCTGGAAAGTCTCCTCTTATATATAAAAAGATGAAAAATTCCTAGCAAGAAAAATTATATATAAAAAATAGACAAAGATTACTCAGCAGGCAAAGGAGCACAGGTGTGACAGCATCACAAATAAATAAATGAATACACACACACACACACACACACACACACACACACACACACACACAAATGCAAGCTTTCGCAACACAGTTGCTTCTTCAGGCAGAAGGGAGAGGAAAGACTTACCTTGGGGGAAGGAAAGGAAGGTGAACAAATACACACACACACACACACACACACACACACATTTACACAGACGCAATAGTATGTCTGCTTAGGTTTGTTTGCGTCTGTGTAAATGTATGGGTGTGTGTGTATTTGTTCACCTTCCTTTTTTTCCCCCAAGGTACGTCTTTCCTCTCCCGGGATTGGAATGGCTGCTTACCCCCTTCCTTAAAATCCTCATCATTTCCTTTTCCCTCTCCTTCCCTTCTGCCTGAAGAAGCAACTGTGTTGCGAAAGCTTGCGTTTGTGTGTGTGTGTTTTTGTGTGTGTGTGTGTGTGTGTGTGTGTGTGTGTATTCATTTATTTATTTGTGATGCTGTCACACCTGTGCTCCTTCGCCTGGTGAGTAATCTTCGTCTATATATATATATATATATATAGAAATCGGATGACTTACCAAAAGGACCGTCTCGCCGATAGGCATAAATAATCACACACAAACACACATACAAGCTTTTGCCACCACTGGCAGCTTCTTCAGGAAAAAAAGGGGAGGAGAAAGGGTAGGATATGGGTTTTAAGGAAGTGGAAAAGAAGTCATTCCAATCCCAGGAGTGGAAGGACTTACCTTAGGGGACAAAAAGGAAGGTAAGCAAATACACACACACTCACACATATCCAAACGCAAACACACCTAGATAGACATTTGTTTCCACTTCCTTAAAGACCATATCCTTCCCTTTCTCCTCCCCTTTTTCCTCTTTTTCCTGAAGAAGCTGCCAATGGTGGCGAAAGCTTGTATGTGTGTTTGTGTGTAATTATTTGTGCCTATCGACGAGCCGGTCCTTTTGGTAAGTCATCCGATTTCTACTTTTTGTATTTGTGTATCCCACCAGGAAAGTTTCCTTCTATAATTTTTGTTTCATCAATTTGAATCTATATATATATATTAATTTATTTTTGCTTATTTAGTTCTTTTTCTTTCTGTTCTTAGTAATTCACTCAGAGTGTCCATATATTCTCTCTGATTTAGTTGCCAATAATTAGTAATACTTCTTTGTATGATAAGTCTCAAATCAGGGTACAACACATAATGGAACATTGCAAGTTTTGCATCGGTATCTAGTTTCCCGGTGCACTTTATTTTTCATGTAAACGACACGTCTGTTCTTTAATGTACTTTTCTGCGAATGTTCACTCACTATAACACCTGGAAAATGACAGTCTGTGAAACACAGAGGATTCTCGTCATTGTAGCACCTTCCCTTACCAGCTTTTTGCCATTCATGTCTTCTGCAATGTCCCTTACAAGAGAAAGGTGAAATATTGCAAGTGCCATTTTTTGCACTTTTACCGACCTGTGGAGAGCATGATCATCTAAAATGCACAAATCCAGAATGTGAAAAAATATTTCTTGTGCCATTTCACAGTCTTACCGACTGATCCCACTGATCTCAGTAACATTTCACAATGGTCAACTGTACCCATACTCGAATTGTAATCTACAATACATTGTAGTTTCCTTATCTCCCCTTCCCCCTCCCCCCCCCCCCAACCCCCAGTATTTCTGCAGTCAGTCTTCTCCGTTTCAACATTTATGGTGTGTGACAAGTGGTCAACATCAGTAAATCTCTCTTATCGCACTACTTGACAGCAAGGATCTTTTCAGTGGACATAAACTCAGTTTCTTCTCATTTTAATTTCTTCTGCAGTTTTGGCATATTGCGTTATTCTTAAAAAAAGTGCCACATGTAGTTGTTCCATGGTTGTGAAGCCAGAGGAACAGGTCTGGGCTGGCGTTCCAAATATCGACAAACAGAATATAACCATTTCCCAAATATGGTCCCATAAGAGTTACCACTATGTTGCCACTTTTCCCTAAATTGTGGAACCCAATTTCTGTTGTTTAGCCTGTGTATACAAGAAAATCCATAATGTATCCACCCTGACAGTCACACAGCACAAATGTCTTCATTCCAAATCTACTTTGCTTGGATGCAATATATTGCTTAAAAGCTTATAAGATAGTCGTCCTTAGAACAGCAAAAGACTTTCACCTATGCAAAGCTTGTGAAGTGGACAAAATAAATTGCGATACGTCCCATGAACTTTGCCAGAAATCATGCTAATTTTAAACGTACTGTCACTTCCAGTACTCATAGAGTTGTCATTAAAGTGCAGCATTCTCAGATGTAGAAAAAAGTTGTCTTGGTACATAATTTTGCTGAAAACTGGTGTGTTCAGAAGTGTATCTATGGACAAATAATCTCTTAATTTTAACTTCTTAATTTGCACCATTAGAAGGCAAATACCAACAAAACATTTCCTGACAGCCAGTGTCTTTCCACTTTGACAGTCAAGAATTCACAGATTCTGTACTATTTTCTCTGGTGTAAACATAAAATTGATTTGTTTCTTCTGCAATAAATTGCAACTTTCCGGGACTGGAGTGGACTCTGAATGTGGCTCTCCAGCAAGGATATGACTTCCTAAAATCCTGCCCCTATATGAGATACATCCTTCATGACATCCTCCCCACTCCTCTGAGACTGTCTTTACGCCGCCCACCTAATCTCTGTAACCTCCTAGTCCATCCCTATGAAATCCCCAAACTAACTTCCCTACCTTCTGGCTCCTACCCTTGTAATCGCCCCTGTTGTAAAACCTGCCCTATGCTCCCTTCCACCACAACTTACTCCAGTCCCGTAACCCAGAGGGTGTACACAATCAAGGACAGAGACACTTGCGACAGCACCCACGTGATTTACCAACTGACATGCCTGCACTATGAAGCGTTCTATGAGGGAATGACCAGCAACAAACTGTCCATTCAAGCAGACAGTGTTTGTTGGTAATGAGGATCACCCTGTGGCTAAACACGCCTTGGGGCACGACCAGCACATCTTGGCCATGTGTTACACTGTCCGGGTTACCTGGATACTTCCCACCGACAGTAATCCTTCAGAACTCCGGAGATGGGATCTAGCCCTTCAGCATATACTCTCTTCCCGTTGCCCACCTGGTCTCAACCTCCGCTAAATTCGAATTCCCACCCACCAACTTAACATCTTTGCCTCGGTTCTCTGGACAGAGCCTGTGCCTCAAGTGGCATCTCTGTCTAACTTCTAACTTCTTTGCTTTCTACAGTATGTCTGCCTAAGTGTACTTGCGTCTGTGTAAATGTGTGTGTATTTGTATACCCTCCTTTCCACCCCCCCCCCCCCAAGGTAAGTCTTTCCTGTCCCGGGATTGGAATGACTCCTTATCCACTCCCTTAAAATCTTCATCATTTCCTTTTCCCTCTCCTTCCCTTCTGCCTGACGAAGCAGCTAGGCTGCGAAAGCTTGTGTGTGTGTGTGTGTGTGTGTGTGTGTGTGTGTGTGTGTGTGTGTGTGTGTGCGTGTATATATATATATATATATAAATAGACTGTAGAACTGTAGAAAAAAGTTCTACAGTTCTACAGTATGTCTGCCTAAATGTACTTGTGTCTGTGTAAATGTGTGGGTGTATGTGCATTTATTTACCTTCCATTTTTTCCCCCAAGGTAAGTCTTTCCTGTCCCGGGATTGGAATGGCTCCTTACCCCCTTCCTTAAATCCCTCATCATTTCCTTTTCCCTCTCCTTCCCTTCTGCCTGATGAAGCAGCTAGGCTGCGAAAGCTAGCATTTTTGAGTGTGTGTGTGTCTGTGTGTTTATTTGTTGCTATTGCTGCCTGTGCCCCTTCGCCTGGTAAGTGTTCTTCATCTATTTTTTACGTATATTTTTTTCCTGTTAGGAATTTTTCCTCTATAATATATATATATATATATATATATATATATATAGTATAAAATAAAGATTCTTGACTTACCTAAAGTACAGGCTCATCGACAGAAACACCAAACACACACAAAAACACACACACATTCGAGCTTTCGCCACCAGTGGTGGCTTCTTCGGGAAAAAGAGGAAGGAAGGAGAGGAGAAAGGGAAGGATACGGGTTTTAAGGAAGTGGAAAAGGAGTCATTCCAATCCCAGGAGTGGAAGGACTTACCTTAGGGGACAAAAAGGAAGGTAAACAAATACACATATCCACATCCAAACACACCTAGGCAGACATTTGCAGAAACCAAAGAAGTTGGACAGAGATACCACTTCAGGCAGGGGCTCTGTCCACAGAACCGAGGCAAAGATGTTAAAGATGGCGGGTGGGAATTAGAATTTAGCGGAGGTTGAGACCAGGTGGGCAACGGGAAGAGAGAATGTGTTGAAGGGCAAGTTCCCATCTCCGCAGTTCTGAAAGATTGGTGTTGGTGGGAAGTATCCAGATAACCCGGACGGTGTAACACTGTGCCAAGATATGCTGGGCATGCACCAAGGCATGTTTAGCCACAGGGTGATCTTCATTACCAATAAACACTGTCTGCCTGTGACCGTTCATGCGAATGGACAGTTTGTTGCTGGTCATTCCCACATAGAACGCTTCACAGTGCAGGCATGTCAGTTGGTAAATCACGTGGCTCTGCCCTTGATCGTGTACACCTTCCGGGTTACGGGACTGGAGTAAGTGGTGGTGGAAGAGTGACCACTGGTTTCAGGAAAATTCAGCACAGGGTGAGGGAGACTGAGCGTTGGGCTCAGCACAAGCAGTGGTCAGTGCGGTCCCTCTTTATTAGTTGCAATTTGTTGGGTGTCCGTAGGGTACGCCATTCTGTACTCCACCGACCAAGTACGCGACTGTGTAATATCAAACGGATGTCAGGAGCTGGGATACCTATATCCAGAGTTGGTTTATGGGTAGCCTCTTTCGCTAACCTGTCAGCCATCTCATTTCCAGCTATCCCAACGTGGCCTGGTGTCCAGACAAATGCTACTGACCACCCACAACAGTCAATGTCGTATAGGGATTCTTGGATGGCGAGGGAAGCACTGATCAAGGGCCTGTAGATTGCTTAAGGAGTCACTGCATATGAGGAAAGACTCGCCAGAGCAGGAACGAATGTGATTGACTGCACAAAGGATGGCTACCAGCTAGCAGTGAATACACTGCAGCCATCCGGCAGGGAATGCAGTTCCTTATGTCCAGCATGAGTATATGCAAAGCCGACACAACCGTCTGCCCTCGAGCCATCAGTAAAGATTACTGTGGAGTCCTGGTACCCATATAGAATTGACAAGAATTGCCCACGAAGTTCCTCTGGGTGAACGGAGTGTTTGGAGCATTGGGTCAAGTCCAGTCGAAGTAGAAGTCTAGGTAGACACCATGGTGACATAGGCGACTGGAATTTAAACAAAGATGGTAAAGGAAAAGACTCCAATTCACTCAGAAGAGACCTAATGCGGACACTGACCGTCAAGCCCAATCTCGGCCACCTTTCTGGTATCTGGAGTACTCTGTTTGGAAAAAGAAGACGGTAGTTGGAATGAGTAGGCATACCATGTACGTGGGCTGTGTAATTCGCCAGCAGTTGTTGCCACCTGATTTGCAGAGGAGGCACCCCAGTCTCCACAAGGAGACTGTCTACAGGGCTTGTTCTGAAAGCCCGTCATGAGTCGAATGCCGCAGTGGTGAATAGGATCCAGAAGCTGTAGCGCCGAGGGCAATGCGGAACCATATACTACACACCCGTAGTCCAGACCTGACAGAAAAAGGGCTTTGTAACAGTGCAGCAGGGTACTGCGATCTGTGCCCCAAGTGGTACTGCTGAGGTACCGGAGGACGTTGAGGTGCCGCCAGCACTTCTGTTTAAGCTGGTGAATATGTGGTATCCACGTTAGCCGATCATCAAATTCCAGTCCCAAAAAACTGAGTTTCTACTACAGTGAATAGCTGGTCGTTAATATAAAGCTCTGGATGCGGGTGGACCGTCCGACGCCGACAGAAGTGCATAACGCACGTCTTGGCGGCCGAGAACTGAAACCCATGGGAGAGGGTCCACGTCTGCACCTTGCGTGTGGCGCTCTACAGCTGGTATTCAGCAACACACGTGCTAGAAGAGCTAAAATATATGCAGAAGTCGTCAGCATACAATGAAGGTGATACTGATGACCAAACTGCTGCTGCTAGGCTATTAATGGCAACTAAAAACAGAGGGATGCTCAATACTGAGCCCCGTGGGATCCAATTCTCCTGGGTATGTAAGGAGCTATGGAACGCCCTGGCATGTACACGGAAGGTACATAGAGTTAAAAAAAATTTGGATAAAAAGTGGGAGTGAGCTCTGAAGTCCCCAGCCATGTAAGGTGGTGAGGATGTGGCATCGCCAGGTTGTGTTTTATGCCTTTGACAAATCAAAAAAGACGGCAACCAGGTGCTGACGCTGAGAAAAAGCTGTCCGGATGGCAGACTCAAGATGGACCAAGTTATCCAAGACTGAGTGCCCCTGATGGAAACCACCTTGGCATGGAGCCAGCAGGCCCTGGGATTCAAGCATCCAACACAACTGCCGGCTTACCATGCATTCCAGCAATTTACACAGGACATTTCTAAGGCTGATTGGCTGATAACTGTCCATGTCTAGAGGGTTTTTACTTGGCTTCAGCACCGGAACGATGGTACTTCCTCGCCACTATGACGGGAAGACACCTCCACTCCAGATCCGATTAAACAAAGCTAGAACATGTCTCTTAGAAGCGTCAGATAGATGCTTCAACATCTGATTGTGGATTCTGTCGGGCCCTGGGGCAGTGTCGGGGCACTGTGCAAGGGCACTGAGAAACTCCCACTCATTAAATAGAGTTTTATACATCGCAGGGTGGTCTGTGGTGAATGAAAGGGGTTTGCATTCAATCCGCTGTTTTAATGTGCAGAAGGCAAAAGCCTTGGAGATGGCACCGTGATACATACAGACAGCTCCATGTATAGAGATCCCAGGAATTGCTGTCTGGGTCCAGTATCCATACACGTCGGATCTTCGTCCAGACTTGGGGAGGTGAAGACATACCTCTCCCAACATTCCTGTTTGCGCCTCTGTATTGTCTGCTGAGCACGAGATTGGAGCCGTTTGAACGCTATTAGAGTATCGAGCGATGGGTGGGGCTTATGGCACTGAAGGGCACGCCTATGGTCTCGGATGGCGTCCGCAACTTCGAACGACCACCAAGGCACTGTATTTCTCCGGGAGCATCCAAATGAACGGGGGATTGCATTCTCAGCAGCAGATACAATCGTCTTAGTGACATTCTCTACCACTACATCGATCGTATTGTTCAGGAGAGGTACAAGAGTGGCAACAGGACAGAAGTCATCCCAGTTTGCCTTATTTAAAGCCCATCGGGGGGAGTGTCCTGGGCATTGACGATGGAGTAGTGACAGAAAGATAGGAAAGTGGTCACTACCACACAAATCGCCGTGCGTCCTCCAGTTGACAGATGGTAAGAGGCCAAGGCTGCAAACCGACAAGTCAATAGCTGAGAAAGTGCCGTGCGTCACACTGAAGTGCGTGGGGGCAGAGGCAGAGATCGAGCTGGGATATTAAGGTCTCAACTTCTTTTTTCCCCCATGGCTGCTGGCTACTGTACCACCCCACAAGGGGTTATGGGTGTTAAAATCGCCAAACAGTAAAAACAGCAGTGGGAGTTGGGATATCAGTGCAGCTAACACGTTTGGTGGTACATCATCATCTGGTGGGAGATATAAGCTGCAGATAGTTACATCATGTGGTATCTTTACTCTGACAGCCACAGCTTCTAAAGGTGTCTGAAGGGGCACGGGTTCACTATTCACAGAGTTAAGGATGTAGACACAGACTCCACCTGACATCCTACGATAAATGCTGCGACTTTTGTAGTATCCACTGTACCCACGAAGGACAGGGGTCTGCATTGCTGGGAACCAAATCTCCTGGAGAGCAAAGCAGAAAGCAGGTGTCGTGCTTAAAAGCTGTCGTAATTCAGCCAGGTGTCGGAAAAAACCACCGCAATTCCACTGGAGGATGGTCTGGGAAGACATGAGGTACTAAGGACGGCTTTTATATCTCAGGATCAGTTGCTTTCATTGCTGCTGATGCTGTTGGATCAATGTCCATAGTTTCCGAGATACCATCGAGATTCTGGTCCTCAGGGGACGCTGGAATCTCCACCTCGTCGTTCGAGGTGGATGTATGGGGTGGTAGTGCAGGAACTACCGTGGACTCTTGTCTTTTCACTACTTTTCTTTTTCTTCTGTTGTGTATGCTCTTTCGGCTTCTCACGTCTGGTGGGCTTCGTTGACTCAGTCTCCAGGTCTAAGGATGATCTCTAAGCCCTACGACTGGCCTTCGTTGGCACTGTCTGCCACTCGCCAGTGTCCGCTTTTCCAGCGGGGAAGCCGAGGAATGATGGGATGCAAGTGATCCCTTCCTTGCGAGAGGAACCTGCTTCTTCTCTGGGTCGGGGTTTCCCCCAACCATCTTGGGGGGGGGGGGGGGGGAGACAGGGTGGTAGGGCCTGTTGGCCTACTGCAACTGGCTGAACAGTCAGTAATCTTGGCGCCATAGAAAGTGATGACAAAGCAGCTGTAGCATAGGAGGTGATCTTGTTTATGGGATGGAATTTGAAATATTTACGTTTAGCCTCTATGACAGCCTGTCCAAGGTCTTGTATTCCATGATTTTCCTATCTTTGTGCAAAACTGTGCAATGTGGCGAGCAGGGCGCATGATGTTGGTTGCAGACTGAAGGAGGGGCACATGGGACGTGGGGATGAGCTGAAGGTCTGCATTTCCGGTAGTTGGATTGGCATCACACCTGGATGACATGTGCCCAAACCTCCAGCACTTGAAACAACGCTTAGGGGGAGGAATGTAGGGCTTCCAACGCCACACCGGTAGATCATCACCTTGACCTTCTCGGGCAATGAATAACCCTTGAAAGCCAAGATGAAGGCACTGGTGGCAACCCCATTCTCCTATGGACCCCTAAAAATACACCGGATAAAATGAATGCCTTGCCGCTCTCCGGCACGAGACTGTATGAGCCAGCACTCCAGACTGCATGGCTAGAAACTGACAGACTATGAACCTGGAACGATAGCTGGAGATAGAAAAATGGAACTTTCCATTTCAGAAACATTAAGAAATTCAGTATTTTGAGATCTATGTTGACAAGAGTACGGCATAAGAAAAATTTCAAGCATTACTGCCTGCACTTTGTGACCAAGAGCAACAGCATTTACGCCATGTTGCCAGAGCCAACAGGTAAGCAACACTGTATGAAACAACCACATATAATCAGTATGGGATGTACGTTGAAAGTATCTATTGGTGCAGTGTGACATTAATGGGCTATGGCCGGAGGCAACAGAGTTGAGTGACTTTGCTGACAGCATAACATTGACTCAGCACCTCTCCTAGGTTTGTAAATTTACTGGTTGGACTCTAGACAACAGGGGAAACTGAGGCTTGATCAAGTGAGTCCTGATTCCAGATTATAAGTTTATATTAGTGTGACTGTGGTATATACCCTACAAAGCCACGGATGCAAGTTGCCAATGAGGCACTGTGCTAGCTGGTGGTGGCTTCCTAACAGTGTGGGCTGTTTTTACATTGATCCTCTGGTCCAGCTGAACCAATCATTGACTGGAAATTGGTAATGTTCTGCTGCCCTGAGACCATTAGCAGCTATGCATTAATTGTCCCAAACAATGGTGGAATTTTTATGGATGGTGATGTGCCATATCAGATGGCCAAAAATTTTTACGACTGGTTTGAAGAACATTCTTGACAATGCCAGCACATTATTTGCCCATCCACATCACCTGACATGAATTCCATTGAACATTTACAGGTCGTAATCGAGAACTCAGATCACAGAAGAAAGCCTGCACTGGCAACAGTTGCAGTTATGGATGGCTATACAGGCAGGATGGCTCAATATTTCTGCAAGAGACTTCCAGCAATGAATTGTTTAGTCCTTGCCATGATTATTGGCTGCACTTTGATGGGCAAAAGGAGGTCAGTCAAGATACAAAGAGGTATCCAATAGCTTTTGTCACTTAAGTGTATTTAAGGATGTTTCAGAATCTTCTAAATTTTTTCCATAATGTATAAATGTCATAGTAACTGTTTATGTGACAGTGACAGTTTCCCAGTTTAATTTGTGATAAATGTAGGCATAGTTTTTAAAACAATGGAAGTCAATCAAAATAGTAAATGCATATCAGTGAAATAATGTTAGAAATGAGATAAAAAAACCTAGCAGTATATGGTCTTGAAGAAGGAAATTAACAGTGTGTTTAAAGAGGTTAGAATGAAACTAGAACCCAAAACTGGTAAGACTTTTTGGAGAAAATTTCAATGAATATTATCATCCTTGTTTCAGCTGCTGTTTTAAAATATTCAGGAGTACTCCAGAGTGTTCTAGTTTATACCCTAAATGTTCTGCAATGCTATAAACTTCCAGAATTTTCTTGAGATTCTCAAATGTTTTGCATGTTTGGCAATATTTTAGAATTGTTCTTGGTGGTCTATAAAGAAACAACTATGTGAGTGGCAGTGTTCACACACACACACACACACACACACACACACACACACACACACACACACACACATTCAATTTAAACTCCTTTCTTTCACAAGACATATTTGATATATGCGGGGCAGTACCCAAAAGAAACCAGGATAACATTGCCAAGGGTGGAGCTTGAGTTGTAACTAAGCATGTTGGCATTTATTCCCATCTGCTTGCATTACCTCCCAATACCACTGTTGCATAATAATAGATATGAATATAATTAGTCTATTATCATTTTATTTTCCTAAACTTTTATTATTAATTGTTGTAAAGTAGTTAGCTGAAGTCTTTTTTCCATTATTTGACACCGGAGAAGTTTGTTTAATTAGTAAATATTAATCAATTTTTGCCAAAAGTATATTCTTAAAATTCAAATAGTGTTAATATTCCTATTAAAACTAAGTAAGTTATTTTCTCATAATATTAAAGTAGTTAATAAGTTTCACAAGTAATTTTAGGAAAGTTTTGCCTTCATTAGTTCCTTTATAATTATCATTTATTACGAAGTAATTGTTTGAAAACCCATTTAAACACATTTGAAAATTAAATACTATTAATTTAACCGAAATTTGTATATCAATTTACTCAGTATTATTTATGCTAACTTTTACCATTGCCAGTTGCATGTAATTGTTTACTTTTCCATTATAATTAATGTAATGAATTCAATTAACAATACCGGTAAGTAATTTTCAGTCACATTGTTTAGATAATATAAATAGGATGAGCACATGTCATGTATTAGAGTATTGTTTCATCTATTGCCTGACATACAATCTACACTAGTTCAAAGTATTGTTTATTGTTTTGGCCACGATCTTATGCACAAGTCACGTCAGTTTGGACTTGACTAATTACGTAAAAGTTCTTCAGTGCAGGAAGTGCATCTACCATGATTAATTAATGCATGTGCCACATTATAATGTACACCAAGAACTTTTGTATTCCACACACGGACAGTGTTAATTCTTATTATTGACATGTGGCATGTGCATGCCTGGTATTAATGGGTGTAATTAATGAGACTTGTAAGCTGGCCATAAATAGGGACAATCGGGCAATAATAATAAATCATTAAAAGTGTCTACAAACTGCAATTCTTTGTGTTACCTTCATCATTTGTAGTGAATTAATTCTCGCCCCATGAAAAGCCAACCACCATCGAGAGCATCGATTGTCGAAAGAACTTCGAGAATCAATGATCTACAACCAAGTAACGTCACAAAGTAGTACTTATTTTTACTGTGAAGCATGTACAGCACAACTCATTGGTAGTTCTGTGTCACCTGTGTTGTTGATCTGGCTTGTTCTATTCATCTGTTGTGATTGTTTTTGCTAGGGCTGTGTCTACATACGGTACATATTCCGCAATCCACCGTAAGGTGCGTGGCGGAGGGTACACTGTACCACTACTAGGCATTTTTTTCCCTATCCCACTCCGAAATAGAGAGAGGGAAAAAAAGCCTATATGCCGCTGTAACCGTCCTAATTTCTTTTATCTTGTCATTGTGATCATTACGTGAAATGTAAGTAGGTGGCAGGAAGATTGTACTACACTCAGCTTCAAATTCCGGCCCTCTAAATTTCCTCAACAGAAATTCATGAAAAGAAGTCGTCCTTTCTCCAGCGATCCCCAATTGAGTTCCCGGAGCATTTCTGCAACACTCATGCATTGGTCAAACTTACCAGTAACAAACCCAGCTGCTCGCCTCTGAACTGCTTCTATTTCTTCCTTTAAACTTATCTGCTGTGGATCCCAAACACTTGAGCAATACTCAAGATTATTTGTACAAGCATTTTATATGTGATCTCCTTTACAAATGAACTACAGTAAAACTTCGTTTTTACATTCTCGGTTTTTACGTTTTCCCACCATTTACACAATTTTTTGTCGGTCCCATCAAATTTCCTATGTTTACAATGTTGATTCGCCCTCGTTTTTGCATTAACATATTTACACTTTTCCCATGTTTTATACTTTTTGAAAGCATGTTCATGAAGAAAAATGATGAATGTACATAAATTGACACTCGCGTGGCTTTCCCCTTAAAGTATAGCGCTTAGAAATTATTCGCATTCGAGTTTCTTGACACTTTGCGTTTATTCAAATGTATGTTTCGCGTTTCGTTGTTGACTTAAAGACGTGCCGATTTGTGGCAATGTAGTTGTTCTTTCCATCAGCTTCTTTGGCAGAGCGCCTGGCATGTACTCAGACAAACAGAATGGTTTGTTAACGAGAGAATAATGCTGATTTGTGGTGGTGTAGTTCGTCTTTCCGCTAGCTTCTTTGCCAGAGCGGCTGGCGAGTACTCAAACAATCAGTACCAGTTGCTTTGTTGAAGTGAGAATAAATAGTTGTGTTGTTTTTGTGATACATATTTCTGGTTAATAAAGAACTTTATCTGTCACAGTTGGGTATCACAATACCCACAACCTCAAAAAAGCAATAATAGTGAGAGATGGCGATCCTATGCAAACGTCACAAAAATACTTAAGCATACTTGTACTTGAGAACGAGAATAAATTCTCGAATATTGTTGTGTGAAACATCGAAAAATATAAAACGAACAGAACTGTGAGAGTTTTACTATTTAAATAATTAATTCCGGTGAAAGGCAGTAATTAATTTTGATAGCCTGGCAGCGGCATCCAAACGATATCAACCGAAGCGGTTCAGGTAATTTTGAAGATGTGTTATAGCCCAGCAGTGCCGTCCTCGATTATTATGAATGAAATCACGTTAAAAATTTCCACTTCCCATAAAATTACCAGTTCTGCCTGGCGCTGAAAATAGCGGCGTCCTCGATTATAATGAATGAAATTACGTTAAAAATTTCTACTTCCCATAAAATTACCAGTTTTTCTTGGCGCTTAAAATAGTAAAAATTTGGATAACCTTTATTGTATAATCAACTCCCTGGCGAGTATTTAGATGACTATTATGTACATATATCACACACAAACTACGAAAATGCAAGGCTGATCCAGTAAGCATAATTTACCATTTAAAACATTATTTCCTGCATTTTACACCACTACACTGAAGTCCCCTGAAAAGAGTAGAAATGAGGTTCTACTGTACATCTTCCTAAAATTCTCCCAGTAAACCAAAGTCGGCTGTTCTCCTTACTCACAACTGGCCTTATATGTTCATTCCATTTCATATTGCTCTGCAATGTTACACCTAGATATTTGAACAACGTGACTGCATCAAGAAGCTCACTACGAATGCTGTATTCAAAAATTATGGGATAGTTTTTACTATTCATGCGGATCTTACATTTTTCTACACTGAGAGATAGATGCCATTCTTCGAACCAACTAGAAATTTCTGTCCAAGTCATCCTGTATGCTATTACAGTCAATTCAAGATGACACCACAGCATCATCAGCAAACATCCATAAATTATAAGTTACTTTGTCCATCTGATCATTTATATATACGTAAAAAATAGATGAAGAACACTTACCAGGCGAAGGGGCACAGGCAGTAATAGCAACAAATAAACACACAGACACACACACACACTCAAAAATGCTAGCTTTCGCAGCCTAGCTGCTTCATCAGGCAGAAGGGAAGGAGAGGGAAAAGGAAATGATGAGGGATTTAAGGAAGGGGGTAAGGAGCCATTCCAATCCCGGGACAGGAAAGACTTACCTTGTCCCGGGATTGGAATGGCTCCTTACCCCCTTCCTTAAATCCCTCATCATTTCCTTTTCCCTCTCCTTCCCTTCTGCCTGATGAAGCAGCTAGGCTGCGAAAGCTAGCATTTTTGAGTGTGTGTGTGTCTGTGTGTTTATTTGTTGCTATTACTGCCTGTGCCCCTTCGCCTGGTAAGTGTTCTTCATCTATTTTTTACGTATATTTTTTTCCTGTTAGGAATTTTTCCTCTATAATATTCTGATCATTTATATAGATAGAAAATAATAGTGGTCCTATCACACTACCCTGGGGCACACCTGAAGATACACTCGTCTCTGAGGAACACTCGCTGTGCAACTGCAAATTTAAGTGAACTATGTGCAGCCATGAAATTTTGTTTTCTTCTCATTAAACATGTTGATGAATCTGTTTTAATGTCAAAAACAGCTTACCATAACAACAAATATTGTTAAAAACGAGATAGAATGGCTGGCCAGTACTTACCAATGTGCTGTACCGCCGATAGTCACACAAATGAAGAATCAGAAAAAAGGAGACAAAAAGGACAAGCTTTCGGAACACAGTTCCTTCGTCAGGTGGGAGAGAAGGGAAGAAGAAAGGATGGGAACAGAAGGGAAAGGTAGTTCACAACCTAGGTCATGAAGGTGGTGCTTCAGGAGTGTGGACGTCAGAGATACTGCATGCATGCACTGAGCCAAGCCAGAGAGGAGAAATATAACCAAAGAGGAAAGATCAAGTAGTAAAGAGAAGAGAAGATGAGTGAAATGAATGATGCTGAGGGGTGTAGGAGGGGCGGGGGGTGGGGTGTCTAAAACGTTTACCATTAACAGGGAAATATGGATGGACACACACACACACACACACACACACACACACACACACACACACACACACACACACAGAGAGAGAGAGAGAGAGAGAGAGAGAGAGAGAGAGAGAGAGAGAGAGAGAGAGAGAGAGAGGTGGAGTTATGGTCTCATCTCAGGGCATGACTTGAGAAAGTCATAGCCCTGTTTGAGGAATTTGTTGAGGCATTCCAGGCCAGGATGGTACTGGGTGACTAAGGGGGTGCTTCTGGGTGGTCTGGGATTAGGAACATTGTTTTTGGAGGGAGAGAAATAGACAGCTCGGGAGATCTGTTTCTCTCCCTCCAAACTGTTCTTCCCACACCACCCAGAGTAGCCTTCTGCCATCCTCCCAACCTCCGCAACATCCTTGTCCAACCTTACAACATCCCAAAACCACCCTCCCTACCTAATGGTTCCTACCCTGCAACCGATCCCGCTGCAAAACCTGTCCAATGCATCCTCCCACTACCACATACTCCAGCCCCACCACAGGAAAAGCCTACCCGATTCAAGGCAGGGCCACATATGTGAGAACACATGTCATATACCAGCTGACATGTGACCACTGTTCAGCCTTTTATGTTGGTATGACTACTAACAAATTGGCTGAGCGGATGAATGGGCACAGACGGACTGTTCACCTGGGGGACACCCAATATCCTGTGGCAGAACACGCCCTCCAGCGTAACTCCAGAGACCTGGGCACGTGTTATACCACACGTGCCATTTGGATAGTACCAACAAACACCAGTCCCTCAGAGCTACGGAGGTGGGAACTTGCCCTCCAACATATCCTCTCCTCCCGCCACCCCCCTGGCCTAAATCTACGCTAACCCCTCCCCTTCCTCCATCCTCAACCCACCTATTCATTATCCGTTCCTTACCTCTCTCTCTCTCTCTCTCTCTCTCTCTCTCTCTCTCTCCCGCTCTTTCTGTCACTCTCTCTATCTCTCTCCATGTGTGTGTGTGTGTGTGTGTGTGTGTGTGTGTGTGTGTGTGTGTGTCCATCCATATTTCCCTGTTAATGGTAAACGCTTTAGACACCCCACCCCCCGCCCCTCCTACACCCCTCAGCATCATTCATTTCACTCATCATCTCTTCTCTTTACTACTTGATCTTTCCTCTTTGGTTATATTTATCCTCTCTGGCTTGGCTCAGTGCATGCATGCAGTATCTCTGACGTCCACACTCCTGAAGCACCACCTTCATGACCTAGTTTGTGAACTACCTTTCCCTTTTCTGTTCCCATCTTTTCTTCTTCCCTTCTCTCCCACCTGACGAAGGAACTGTGTTCCGAAAGCTTGTCCTTTTTGTCCACTTTTTTCTGATTCTTCATTTGTGTGACTATCAGCGGTACAGCACATTGGTAAGTACTGGGCAGCCATTCTATCTCGTTTTTAATAATATTTATCATCTCTGAGGAGAATTTTCATCATTAATCGAATATTACCATAACAACACTATGGTAAAAATGCAAGTATAAGAGTAGTTTGCACAATTTGAAAGTGGCAACATGTAAACTGATGACAAATCTCATTCTGGATATCCATTAACTGCCTGACTACATGAAAATATTGAAAAAATTTAAAACTACTACTAATCACAGAATGCTGGCAGACAATTTATCATCTCTCAGAGATTAGTAGGTTATCTTGGAGCTCATTTCAGCGAATTTCAATGGAAGATTTGGAAACAAAAAGAGTTACTAACAGTTTGTTCCTCTGCTGACAATCAAAAGGTTTAATCCAAATCAAACAACAAAAGAATGCTGATTTGCTTTTCTGATGCCAAGGGCGTTAGTCATTCAGAGTTTGTCCACCAGGTCAGACCGTCAATCATAACTTTTATTTAGAATTTTTGAGAAGTCTGCACAACAGTGCTTGTAAAAAAAGATGCAATTTGTGGTAGGGGGGAGACTGGTTCTTCCAAATTGACAGCAACCATGGTTACATAGTTTTTGGCTAAAACTAGCATGGTTTCACTGCCCCACGCATCTTACTTGCCTGACCTGGCTCAGTGTGATTTTTTTTCTTATATCTGTGCAAGAAAAAGGGCATGAAGAGAGATCAATTTGACAACACTGAAAAGAAAATGAGGGAGGAGACATTAGCCATTTCCAAAGATGGCTACAAAAAAATGTTGCAAACAGTTGAAGCAACGGTGGGACAAATGTATTAGCTGTAGTATATTTTGGAGGGGATAACATCATTTTGTAAACAAACTAAAAAATTTAGCTTTTAAGAAATAATTTTAGGAGTTTTGGATACCCTTTTATAAGAAACTACAAACTGAAAATATTATTTTCTTAACATTTTTAACCAAAGGAAATAGCACTGTAGTAACAATAAAAAAATATAGAAAATTAAATTACATGCAATGCAGCAAATAATACCTCGGCACCAATCAGGAAGTTCTGGTGGGGCTGGTGTATCTGAAATATCTTCGTATTTTTTGAAAAGCTCCAAAAGGTAATCATGTTTATAAATTCCAGGTGGCCTGTAAAAAAAATCACAAATATTGGTACACACAGAAAATATGAAACTAAATTTGAAAGCACAGGATTTCATGAAGTTCTGACAGATAAAGTTTTTCCCCCATCTTCTAACATACCTATAAAGTATAAAACACAATTGTTCCATTGCATATGACTGCTAACATAATTCTACAAACATCAACATGTCAACCCCTAGAGCACACAGGAACGTTGGTGGACTAAGGGGGGTGGGGGGTGGGCAGTCTTGGGGGGGCCTTTATATACCTCAAAGTGGATGGGGGCCTCATTTTGTTATGCTGCACCGCCGCCCCAGGTCTACGACAGCCTTAGTCTGTCTGCCACTGCACAGGAACACTGCAGCTATAATGTGAATTATATGGAATTTGTTTTGGCTGAATCAGGGACTTTTATTAGGAATGTCACTAATAGTGGTACCTCTGATACCAATTTTCTATGACAAGAAATGTGAAATAGCAAGTGACAGGAGATAAACAGTAGTGAGAGAAAAGCTTGCACACAAATGTATTCTTCACTATCTATACATAACAAGGACTTTAAGTGACATCTGCATTTCATTATTTTCACATTACTGCAATGTGCAAATCATGACAAGGGTCCAACCAAATCATCTTTAATTACATAAACTTGTGAAAGCTCACAAATTCTCTACTGAGACATCCATTAAAATGGAACTGCTACTTTCTGACTTAAAAAATGTCAGTATTATCAGACAACAACTGAAAGGTTTAGAGGTTTGTACTCTAGTAAACATGTACATTTTCCAATGCTGTTTGTAATAGTAACAAACTTGCCCTCTGACTACTTTGTGGTTGTTTGGTTAGGTTTTTAATCTACAATGGTCACCAGTCCCTTTTACCAATCACAGAGATGTGAAAATTCGCTAAAATGGGAAATAAAACAAAGTGTTAGACTACATCAAACTGTAGATGTCAGAAATAAAAAGAGCAAATAACAGGGTGCAAAGAAGAGAGATTTAAAAGAATACCAGTGTGCCTAGGCTGTGTGTTCACAGAAATAAAAGTATAACATCCAGCCACTCTAACACATTAAAATCACATCCCTAAAAATATTAAGCAGGTTCATATATATAGGTAATGATGTCTCAATGAACATCAGTTGGAATTATTTAATCCACTGTTACAAATAAAATTTAAAACAGAATCAGCCGCAGAGGCATTGTCACCTAAAACAAGGGTTAAGGTGTCAGGGAGATTAAAAGTTAGTCTTTGAGCGGCAAAACTGGGGCATTCCAGTAAGACACGGACAACTGTCAAATGGGCACCACATTGACACTGAGGAGGGTCCTCACAATGGAGAAGGTAACCATGCTCAGCCAAGTATGGCTGATACAGAGTCGGCAGAGGATGACAGGATCCCTGCGAGGAGCCCCCATAGAGGACCTCCACATGTTCATTGTCTCCTTTATTAATCCCCGTTGCATGTTTGTAGAGTGTGCCATTCTATATTCCAAAAGACTGAGAACTTGACTGTGTAACATCAAACAGAGGTCAGTAGCTGGGATACCACGGTAGGTTTATGGGTAGCCTCTTTTGCTACCTGTCAGCCATCTCATTTATCCCAACGTGCCCTGGTGCCCCACATCAGTTGATGTCTTTTAGGGATTCTTCGATGGCATTAATCAAAGGATGGTGAGGGAAGCACTGATCGAAGGCCAGTACACCATTCAGGGAGTCACTGCAGATGAGGAAGGACACCCCGGGGCAGGAATGAATATGATCGAACACGTGAAGGATGGCTACCAGCTCTGCAGTGAATATACTCCTGCCATCCAGTAGGGAACAAAGTTCATTATGTCCTGTGTATTATATAAGCAAAGTTGCCATGACCTCCTATCATCGAGCCATCTGTATAGATTATTGTGGATTCCTGGTACCCATCAAGAATTGACAGAAATTGGCCGCGAAGTGTCTCTGGGTGAACCGGATGCTTGGAGTGGTATGATAATTCCAGTGGACGTAGAGGTCAAGTTATACAGCACGGTGGTCTATGCAACTTGAATTGGAAGAGAGATGGTAGGGGATAATACTCCAATTCATTCGGAAGAGACCTAAAACGGACACCAGCCGTCAAACCCGATCTTTGTTGTGAAATATGGAGTACTCTGGTAAAAAAAAGGAGACTGTGGTTTGGATGAGTAGACATACCACAGACGTTAGATGCGTAATTCATCAGCAGTTGTTGCTGCCTGATTCGCAGAGGAGGCACCCCAGCCTCCACAAGGAGACTCTTCACGGGAATTGTTCTGAAAGCCCCTGTTGCAAGCCTAACTTCACAGTGGTGGACGAGATCCAGCATCTGCAGTGCTCCCACAGACCAATCACGACAGAACAAGGGCTGTGTAGCAACGCAGCCAGGTACTGCAGTCTGCACCCCAACTGGTACTGCTAAGGCAGTGGAGGGTGTTGAGGTGTCACCAGCATTGCTGTTTAAGCTGGCAAATATGTGTTAGCCACATTAGCCAATCATCAAATACCAATCCTAAGAAATGGTGAGTTTCCATTACATTGAGTAGTTGGTCATCAATATAAAGCTCTGGATGTGGATGGACCGTCAGATGCCGACAAGTCTTGGTGGACGAGGACTGACACCCATGGGAGAGGGCCCATGTCTGAGCCTTGCATGTGGCTCATTGGAGCTGATGTTCAGCAACGCATATACTAGATGAACTAAAATATATGCAGAAGTTGTCAGCATACAATGAAGGGTATACTGATGACCTGACTGCTGCTGCTAGGCCATTTATAGCCACTAAAAACAGGGTGACACTCAATACAGAGCCCATCTTGCATTCACTGTATACAGTCCCTCAAACTGTAGCATGGGGCACAAATACTTTCAATGTCATATTCTGAGGGGTGGGGTTGGGGATGGTAGAAGACCCACAGGACCATTAACTGACTGTTAATGCCAGTTTGCACAATCACAAGCACGTGTCAACTTCAATCTCCAGCCCCTTTTACACTGCTCATTAACATCGCCGACTTCTTCTCTGAGAATGTATCACTGACACTCGCTGACAACAGTTTTGTTATCTCTGTTTAAAACAGGTAGGAAATCAACTAGCACAGATTCTCATTTGTTCCTCTGTACCTCCCCCGCCCCTCTCCAATCCCAATGTCTAACTGCCAAAATCTCCCTCATTGTTACCATTCCAGTTTACACCATGACTACACCAAACAGAGCTGACTACGACGCTACATTACCTCCTGTTTGCCCTATGCCTTACAACCAGTCCCACCTACTTCATGCTAAGGGCATTCTCTCCAGCCTGCAGCTCACATCCAAAGTGTGAAACTTCCACCACTGTGCTAGCACTAACTTAGCCTGTGTGTCATGACTTGCTCTGTTCCACCTATTCTGCTGTACATTATGGTTGGGGTGGGGGAGGGGTTCTGTGGGGACATATCATCATCCACCATCTCTGACATCTAAAAACACTAACGTCACTGCAACTTCAAGTAAACTAGATAATATCTCTGGAAGCCAGTTGAGAGTGTATCATCATTTTTGTGGCACCCTGTGGTATACCCAAAAATAAATAAAGTAATTAAATTGTGAATTGAACCAGTATACATTATTTGCATACGCAACTGTACCTATGCAATTTGTACAGTGTTGCACTGTTTTTTAACACTGACTTGCAGATAATTCTACATGCCATCTGGAAACATGCTCACAGCAACAAACAAATACAAAAGATGTAAGACTAAGCTTACAAGCAGTCAAATTAAAGAAGATACCAAAACTCTGATTGCTAAAACAGTGTATCAATTGGAATCCAAAGTCTACGTGCTTTATCCGCATCGAATAATGTTCCACATGATACTATTCAATATACAAACAAATCATTACAAAGGAACTAAAGTTCAAAAATCTTCCTTTTAACACATTATGGCTGTAAATAGTAACAGTGACAAGTGCAACAACAATTAACTAAATTCTAATTCAATGCAAAGGGGATAAAGATAATATTCAAACTGAGACCAGTTTTTGACTAGTGATGTAAGAAATGTAGAGCAGTACCCATAAATGACATGGCTACTGCTCATATCAGTAGTGATATTTTCAAATAGCCTTAACTACAGACATGCCTGTCACTAGAGTTTGGTTTTTTGTTTCACATTCATTCACTTCACCCCCACTCACAATCCAACTGTCACCTTCCATCTTAATCTAGACCTCAGAAAAACCATTGTCATCTCAACCCCATTTATTTACTTTCACCTCTGTTGTTCTGTCACTTTTAACTTAAAAGTGCAACATACAGCCACGCAGGTGGCTTGCAATCATGACATAAACCTGAGGTTACTTATACTGCTGCTTGTGACGATACTGCTGGCCCCCTCATCTCAATATTATCCTACGATACCGTCTGCCTGGTCCTCTCATCTCAATGTCATCCTACAATACCGTCTGTGTTGGCCTGGAATCGTGTGGTTCAATTGTAATACATGCTGCGTGTGAAGTTACAAACAAAATAGCCAGCCTAGAAATCAGTGTAGGACAGTGTCTCGGAGATACTGTGATTACATCTACATCTACATCTACATACATACTCCGCAATTCACCGTAAGGTGCGTGGCGGAGGGTACACTGTACCTCTACTAGGCATTTCCTTTCCTATTCCACTCCCAAATTGAACGAGGAAAAAAAGAATGCCTATATGCCTCCGTACGAGCCCTAATTTCTCTTATCTTGTCTTTGTGATCATTACGCGAAATGTAAGTAGGCGGCAGCAAGATCGTACTACACTCAGCTTCAAATTCCGGCCCTCTAAATTTACTTAACAGAAATTCACGAAAAGTACGTCGTCTTTCTTCCAGCGATCCCCAATTGAGTTGCCGGAGCATTTCCGTGACACTCGCACATTGGACGAACCTACCGGTAACAAATCTAGCTGCTCGCCTCTGAACCGCCTCTATGTCTTCCTTCAAACCGATCTGCTGCGGGTCCCAAATACTTGAACAATACTCAAGACGTGGTCGTATAAGCGTTTTATACGCGGTCTCCTTTACAGTTGAAGTACATCTTCCCAAAATTCTCCCAATAAACCGAAGTCGGCTGTCTGCCTTACTCACAACTGTCCTTACATGCTCGTTCCATTTCATATCGCTCTGCAATGTTACGCCTAGATATTTGAACGACGCGACCGCATCAAGAAGCTCACTACTGATTAAAACGAGCAGTAGATTTCATTAATTAAGAGATTTGTACAAGTTGTTTCCAGACAGTTCTATAAACAAAAGTTTTGTCATTGTATGTTATTTCATTAACTAGACAGACGAATTGTAAAAACTTTTGTATCTACATAAAGACATTAAAATAAATAGCATTGTATATACGTTAGGCTCATAAACAAGTTGTGTAGACAAGCTAATTGTGATAATTAACGAAACTGTCAAAATTTGAATATCGTAATTCTCTGTATTGAGATTTTGAACTTATTTTGAGAATTGATACCATACCACTGGGGACACAGTGATCACCGCACTTGCAAGGACTACCAAGCACGCCTCCCGTCAGATACGAATTCCCAGCTTCGCCTTGCCCACAGTACTCAAACTCGTAGTTATGAACTAATTCCTGTAAGAGTAAGGGCTTCAAACTTTGCCCACCCCTCCCCACTAACGATAGGATCATTGCCCGTCACCGGCATATTATATATATATACATGTGGCGTCTGTTCCGAGAGAACAGACGTCATTTCTGATCCTGCAGTTGCCATTATTCAACATTCATAGAATATATTACATCAACTGCAATTGTATCTGACGGGAGGCGTGCTTAGGTAGTCCTTGCAGGTGCGGTGATCACTGTGTCCCCAGTGGTGTAGGGGTCAGCGCAACTGCCTAGAAAGCAGGAGACCCGCGTTCGAATCCCGGCTGGGTACACATTTTCAGCTTTGCCCAATCGCAGTTGATGCATATATTCTATGAGTGTTATTCTTGTGTACATGAAATGTTTTATTTGTATGTTTGTTAATTGTAAATTAGTATTTTCAATTGTTATGAACAATGGATAATGTAACGTCATTATTGTCGATGTTATATATTTGCCTCACCGCCTTGCGTGGGGGGAGTTCGAGTTTTTGACTTTTACAAAGTGCACTGGAATCTATGTTAGTCTGTGTTTTGATATGGAAGTACTACCGTTCTGATGCTTTGTAAATGTTTTGTTGTTAAAATGTTTTGGTGGAGAAGTTTGATTGCAAATTAAAGAAGAAGTGAAAAATTTTATATATCGAGTATTTATTTCTACCACGACGCTCCAGGAGAATGATGTTGCAGCGAGCAGAACCCCCATGCGTCGGAATGTTGAAAAGATGAG
The DNA here is from genome assembly GCA_026315105.1 of Locusta migratoria. Taxonomy (NCBI): domain Eukaryota; kingdom Metazoa; phylum Arthropoda; class Insecta; order Orthoptera; family Acrididae; genus Locusta; species Locusta migratoria. Next base: position 88,498,488 of record CM048749.1, on the reverse strand, counting down.
TATCATTTGGAAGTGGTAGAATGAAACTGTAATTATTTTAAATTACTTTAAATCTATTAAAATGTTTTATGCTGAATATTTCACTGGAATAATTTTCACCTCCTGTTTAAAACTATACTTACTGACAAGTTTCTGACACTGCCCATCATTAGAAAATCAAAATTAGTCTTCATATAATTATGTATAAAAAATAGAGATCGTTTAACTTACCCAAAGCACAAGCTCATTGATAGACACCAAAAATAAAAAAAACAAAAAACCCACACACCTACATTCAAGTTTTTGCAACTGTTCGCCGCTTCATCTGGAAAAGAGGAAGGAAGGAGGGGAAAAAGGAAAGAATGCGGGTATCTCTGTGCAACTTCTTTGCTTTCTACAAATGCCTGCCTTGGTGTGATCACGCGCGTTTGCGCTTGTTTACCTTTCCTTTTCCCCCCCCCCCCCCCTAAGGTAAGTCCTTCCACTCTCGGAATTGGAATTACTCCTCATCCACTCCCTTAAAACCTGCATTATTCCCTTTTTCCCCTCCTTCCTTCCTCTTTTCCAGATGAAGCGGCCAACAGTTGCAAAAACTTGAATGTTTGTGTATGTTTTTTTGTGTCTATCATTGAGCCTATGATTTGGGTAACCCTGGTACATCCCATCAGGAAAGTTTCCTTCTATAATCTTCATAGAATTATGGAATTCTACGTGTGAGCCACTGGCATCAGTTGAGTACTATTCAGCAGCAACATAAGCCTCTTAAAAAGAAGTAAGTAAATAAAAAGAGGGGAATACCTTCCAACATAAACTAGACCTCTGGATAAGCTACAGATCAACATATCACCCCCATCAGGACTTTTCTTGTTTTTGCACCACAACAACCATTAACAGGAGATCACTGGACAAAGCTGATGATTGTTACTGAATATAGCTCTTACTCTGCAATGATTACAATAAAATGTTCTCACCTCACTCGTGCAAATTCTCTGACAGCTGCATCGACACTGCAGTCCATATTTTCAACCATGTACGATACAAGCAGAAATCCTGTTCGATTGAAGCCATGCGTACAGTGCACACCTGAAATGTACAGCACATCAATACAAATTCAAACAATTTTATCTTTACAATTGTGAAACAAGACATATTAATACCAGAGTTATACATAAAGCTTCTGGAATGTAAATGTATAGTGTTCATTACTATTTGTTTTGAACTATGAATTTTATAAATTTCATTCCATTCCATGATGGTGGTGGTGGCGGCTGGTGCAGCAACAGTGTTGAATATTAAAAAATGCCCAGTCTCTGTTGCAATAATTTTTATGTTTAATTCAGAAGCAAACTGTATTACATTCATGAAAACTGTCCTAATTCAGAAAAAAACTAGTGCCGTTTTTTGTCAATTTTGAGTTTGGCACACTGCCATATAGATTTTTTCAGCACCTACATGATGGAATGGGTCTCCAGGTACAAAACTCACTATAATCCATTGAAAATGGCTGTACAAAACAGTGTTTGGTTGCAAAAGCCACTGACTGCATATTTTCTTTGGGCGCAAAGCCAACAAAATATCAAGCATTTTTGAGAACATTATAGATAACAGCGATCTTACAAGTAATTATTAATTAATGTAGCAAGGCACTCTCCATCACAATTTCTTTTATTTCACTGGTAACCGTTTTCAGTCACTTACATGACCATCATCAGACCACAACTGCAATGATGTACAGTATAATATTAGAGGGATAAATATTTCTAAAGTGATTATTTAAAATAAGAATAAAATACACAATAATGCTGGGCACCAGTTGTTTTCAACTGGAGCTGCCTAAAGTTTTGATACTGACTGCTGTAGAAGTAGGTGCAGTCATCCTGTAAATACTCGAAGCTCCGCCCTCTAATTCAAATGTTGGCCAATCGGGTATAAGTTCTAACAGAAGTTATACAACAACGGAGTTCAATATGCAACAAACCAAATCATTATATAGACTGGTTAATCAGGTTGAAAAATGTAAAAGGATTTAAAAGTACATTATATATGGTCTCATAAAAGACCATTGTAGCATGTGCAAACTTAGAAAACAATGTGATGGTTTTGTTACAATTTGAAAAACAGAAATCTGAGGTACTATTTTTCTATTGTCAGATAATAAATTAAAATACTGTTGTCATTATGTCAGAACTAAAATAAACACCAGTTTGCTGCTACATATGAATGTATTACATCTGTAATAAAATCCTTTTTGATGAAGTGTTATCCTTTAGTGTTTGGTTCTCAGTATCCTTTCCTTAAAACAGAGACAGATAAAATATATGCCAAAGTTATAAGGTACATCAGTAGTATTATGCAGTTAAAATATATCACAATGAAAGCTGAAGTCAACTACAATGACCTTGTTTCTTCTTTACAAAAGTGGGACTACGATCCATAGAATATTTAAATACCACTGTAACCTGAAGCCATCCAAACTGTATTCTTTAACAAATAGCCACAGCTAACAACTTTTAAGCAAGCCAAGTCATCTTGTTATAACAAATTATGATAGACCAATGATAATACTACATTTCAAAAAAGGAGATATGCAAAAGTGACATACATGGGACTTCTTTCAGATAAGATAAATATACTGCTTAAAAATTCCAATCTAACCAAAGCATTTACAACAAATAACCAACTTCAGACTAAACTTAAAAATACAACTGGTGAGTCTGATACGTACCAAAATCTGGTGTCTACAACATACAATGTAAGGATTGGGGTGAACCATATATAGGACAAACCGGCTGTAGCTTTCTAACACAGTTTAAAGAACATACAACTGGTACTGTACACACAAAATTGATTTTTGGTCAACAATCTTGATGAGTGCAGTCATTCAGGAGGGTCTGTCTCTGGCAATACGAAAATCTTACACAATGTACCCAAAGGTCAACTACTTAATGCACTAGAACAAATAGAAATCTACACACATCATAAGAATAAGCCATTAAATTGCATAAATGAGTAGCTAGATTTCAGAGATAGATTTTTTTTTCTCCTGTAGAATGGTTACTCTTTTGTCCCATCCAGCATTTTATTTTTTACACGGAGGTTTAGCTAATGACTTCAGCGCTCATTGTCATATATTTAACCAAATAAGTTTATATTACTGATGTACCTTATAAATGCAGCATATATTTTATCTGGCTCTTAATTTTAAGGCAAGGGTCCTGAAAACCAAACACTTTATTAAAAAAGGATTTTATTACAGATGTAAAACATTCATATGTAGCAGCGAACTGGTGTTTATTTCATTTCTGACATAACAACAGCAATATTTTAATTTATAATCTAACAATGATGAAATAGTACTTCAGATTTCTGTTTTTCAAATCATAACAAAACTATCACATAGTTTTCTATGTTTCCATATGCTTCATAAGTCTTTTATATGACCCTATATAATGTACTTTTAAATCCTTTTGAATTTTTCAACCTGATTAACAATTCTATATAATGATTTGGTTTGTTGCATATTGAAATCCATTGTTGTATAACTTCCATTAGAACTTATACCCAATTGGTCAACATTGAATTAGAGGGTGGAGCTTCCAGTATTTAAAGGATGACTGTACCCACTCCTACAGCAATCAACATTAAACCTTTTGGCAGCTCTAGCTGAAAACAACCGGTGGCCAGCATAATGGGTATATTTTAAATACTGACTTTAGAAATAATCTATTCCTCTAATATTATCTATCATTACAACTGTGGTCTGATGATGGTCATGTAAGTGACCGAAACTGGTTAACAAAGAAATAAAAGAAATTGTGATGTAGACTGTCTTGCTACACGAATTAATAGTTTCCAAAATCCAACATGCATGGTGTGCCATATGCATATGCATATGCAAAGCACACCAACTGACATCACTTACCAATCTAGTCATATTCAAAGCTACCTTTCAGTTGTTACAATTAGAAGGGATATTTTACTTATTCTGACTAATATTGGCTGCACTGTAGTGAATGTGTGTGTGTGCAACAATAAAGCTCTCACTGTTGATGCAGTGTCTAAATATACAGGCTAAGCACTGTTCAGCTAACAAGTAGGGTGCTTGTTTACGTATATTTGGGCGACTATTTTGAAGAAAATGAGTGATTTTATGGACCATTTAAATGCAGAAGATGGACAAACAAGGTGGAAGTAACTGAAATAATAGGAAGACGTCAAACTCGTTGTAGTAGCTGCAAATTACCACAATGAAACTGAGGGCGACAGTCCCTCCCACAAATGGAAGTGCTGAAAAGAACATCCTGAAAAATACAACAAAGTCCACATGTTGTACACAAAGCTGAAAGAAAATAATAATGATAAAATTAGTCTCAGCTATGATAGTCAAAAGAAGCTAGTGCTGCCAAAGGTGCTAGACTAATCAGCAAACTATTCCCACCAAATGTACCTTTACAGTCTGTTAGGGCTCCTCAGTGTCCCCACAGAATGCCAGCATGTTGTTTTTGTACATTTGATTGGAACATAAATATGCCAAAGGATAAAACAAAAAAGGGTGTCAACGGTTTACCACAGACTAATTCACTTACACTTCAGTTGTGTTCTGACAGATGAGGTGGTTAGAATAAAACCATGATGATGATTAGCATGTTATGTAACTAGTTTCTTCTCAAAGCTCCCAACAATCTAGAAGAAACAGAACTGTGGTTTCAAATAGTGGATCTCTCATTCATCCCATGTGTCAAGATTTTTGGTAACATCAGAAGACAACTTTGCAAGTTAAGCATAATTGAAAACCCATCTGTATACATTCAACACTTTGAGAAGTTTGCAACAGTAGTATATCTAGGACAAAATAACACTGTTCATGACTGGAAATGATACAAGCGATACAGTGAAAGTTCCTGTTATGAGGCATTACAGATTAAAAAAAAAAAAAAAAAAAAAAAAAAATCCTGATCACAGAAAGCAAAGCAAAGATTTCTCTAGTTTGTGAAGAGCCCTTCAACAGTTTTGAAGCTAGTGATGGGAAGAGCATCCTAAAGAGAGGATGAACTTTCAGCATAGCAAACAGCCCAACTCCATTCATGGCAGGTGTGGAATTTTGAGAACCCAGATTTGGAGGAAAAAAAAATAGCTTTTGGAGCTCCACTTTTGGTAAAGACTGGATGTCCAATGACAAATTCAAATTTTACACCAAGATGTTCAAGGAGCAGGAAGGCACTCCTCTTGCCACTGCCAACTCTCAGAATGAGGAAGAAGCTGGAAGAGATTTTGAATTTATGGACAGTGTTACAGTCAATTTTCTTAAAAGCAATTTTCAACCAGTTACATTTTCTAGAATTTTTTTTTAGTTCTTTTAACTAATAAGCAACTTTGTCATGTTTCTCATCTACTAAAATTTGGGGCTTCTTTTACTTCATTTTCTTGTGATGTCTAAAGCACGGTAGTGTAACTTTTTAAAAACATGTTATTAGTTATTATTTTTGCTGTATTTTCCACATAAAAGAAGTCAGTTTTTTCCTGATAAAATAATATCAGCTCCTTATTCTTACACGCCAGTTTTGTAGAATTTTCAGATTTTCTTTGAACTAAAATATATCCTGTTTATATTGGCAATAATTGAACTCCATCATGAAATCATTCATATCACCGAATAGTGTATGTTGCAACCAAACTGCATAAATTGGGTGCAAAAACTGTTAATTCACTTAATATTTTAAAGTATAAAACATAATTGCAGATATCAGCCATCAATAATAAGTAATTAATTATTACTCTTGTAAGAAAATGAAGTCTTTTATAGTTTGATGGGATCTCAGATTTGCTTATCACACAGTGGCTTTTGCACCTGGGCTACTCATTTAATCTACTAGAAAGAAGAGAGATGACATGATCATTTCCCATGAACATTGAGAGAGATATGTATCACATCATTTAGTTAAAGAAGAAGAAACTAGCATATGCCAGACACAACGTGAGAAACTTATAATAGAATTGTAGGTGGTCTTAAAGTTATTCCTCTGTGTAATGTCATGGCAACGAAGAGAGGCATAAGAAGCATTGTCCGCAGCAGTGGAAAATGGAGAACATCTAACAATATGTCAAATGTGATAATTATGGAAAAGTGTAATGATGCAAGGAAGACATGAAAAAAGAGAAGTTTTCCAGATCCTATAGATGCTCAACATCTCTCCTCTTTCAATTTTATTAGCAACAACAATCAGCAGAAATACTGTCACTAAAATAGACAAATTACTGCAAGGTTTAATTTTCTGTTAGTTTCACAGTTAGCAATACAGTTTGGTCCATTTGTTATGAATAACATATGTCATCACTTCCTACATTTGCACAATGTAGGCTTGAAGCAGCTTGGCCCCAGTTGTTCTGTAAGTGAGTGAAAGCTGCACTTAACCACTATGCACTTTGTGATGTGTTATCTACACTTATGTTTTTTCTATTAATTCAAGGCAATCCTTCTATGACTTAAATTTATTTTGGCTGCTACAGTTGGAAAATTAATAGTTGTGTGTGCCAAACACTGGCTTTACCTCAAATTGTTATTTATTAACATGTCATCAACATATCTAAAAAACAGTGCATTCTATATAGATATGTAGTTGTAGATAAATAAGTAGGTGGAACATAAGTACGTAATATTGTGCTAAGGCTAGGTGTTTGAGAATGGACTACATTCCAAAACTAGTAAAAAAACCACCTTAATATTAATTTTGAAACTGTGATGGCCAAAATCAAATAGAAGTGATACACAATCTTTCAGTTGCTGATCCCACCAAACTTTCACTAATATTCCTTTTATTTTAGTATGTAAAGAATATTTGAATCGAATCAAAGTTCATATATGCAATTTTAATTAATTTTGAAAATCTTTAATTTTCTTTTGTAACATCTTACATTCATAAACATTTCACAAGATTGGATTCAACAATATTTTCAAAAGCATAGCTTGCTACTCACCACAAAGACAGCTCAATGATTTGCAGAAAGGCACACACAAAAGATTACAACTTTCAGCAGCTATGGCTTTTTTTAGAAATGGAAACACAGAGTCAGTCTCTCTCTCTCTCTCTCTCTCTCTCTCTCTCTCTCTCTCTCTCTCTCTCTCTCTCTCTCACACACACACACACACAATTTCAATTGATTAGTATTTTTAATAAAATCATAGGGCTCATTAAAATTTTAATATTAAAGTACTTTTGTCAATCAGAATAGACATCTACAGTCTAGCTTGTCAAAAGTAATTTGCCTACTACACAACACACCAATGCTACGGGCCAAAGCCAATGGGTTGAATCACATCCTATAAATGATCTGCTGTCTCCAGCCACTGTGGCCAGACAGTGGGACTATTCGATGCAAAATCAGCAACCAGTGGTGGGGGTGTGGAGGCATGTGGAGAGGGAAAGGTAGGGATCCAAGTATGGAGGAAGGGAATGGGAGAGACTGGAGTGTGTGGTGGAATGGAAGATGTATGTCAATGCTAGAGTGTGGGCAGGGAAGGGTTGGGAGAGCAGGAACTAGCGGAAGTTTAAGCCTGGGTGATTGTGGTAGTGTAGGATACATTGTAGGGTCTAATGACTTAGCTGCTGAGTCCCCTCAAAACTACTACAACAACATACATTGTAGCGACAGTTCCCAGATGCACAATTCAGAAACACTGGTGTGTGTATAGGGAGAATCCATATGCCACAGGCTGTGTAGCAGTCATTAAAATGGGCCACACAGGGCTGCATTCCCTGCAACAGGACGGTCCAGCTGTCTCCTGGCCAACGTTTGACGTTGGCCATTCATGTGGACAGACAGGTTCTTGCTGTCCCATCAAAGGCATTTCCTATCCCATTAAAGACAGGGAAACATGTGCAAGCAATCATATGGTCTACAAACTGAGCTGAAACAAATGTGCAATCTTCTACATATGCATGACCACTAACAAGCTGTCTGTCTGCATGGATAGTCATCATCAAACTATGGCCACCAGACAGCTGGACTCCCCTGTTGCAGAGCTTGCAGCCCTGCATAATGTGGCTCCCTTCAGTGACTACTAACAGCCTGTGCTACATCAATCCTCCCCATAAACTTCAGCTTTCATGAATTGCACAGGGGGAACTTTCTCTACAATACTACGCTCTCTTAATTCCCCAGGATTAAACTGTCACTAGTTTCTGTCCCCTCCAACCCTCCCCTCCTCTGCTCACACTCTAGCCTCATATATTTCTTTCACTCTGCCACACACTCCAGGTTCTCCCCTTCCTCCCTGCCTATCAGAACTGGTGTATTCCCCCACCTTACATCCCTCCCCTCTCCATGCTGCCTCCTCAACATCACCACTGGTTGTTGCTATCTTACTGGACAGTTCCACAGTCATCCACACAGTAGGGAAATTCGCGCGCGCGTGTCAATATATTTCTATTTCTGAAGAAAAAAAAAAAACTTACTGCCTGAAAGCAAAGTATGATTGTAATCTTCTGTGTGTGACTTTTGAAAATGTCAGTGAATTCTTCCTGGAATTTCCATCGTTTAACAAGACTGGAATTTGAGGAAACATTTGTTTCATTATGTCTCATAAAGAAGTGGAATGGGAAATGAAGGAATATTGTAGGCACTATAAAATTGTACATCTCAAAGACTGTGGGAAATGTTAAAAGAAGAATTATCAGATTTGTTAGATTCATGTGAATCTGAATTGTAAGAGGAAGTTATTAAACAAGAAAACCATAGTAGTGTTTCAGAAAAATCAGCAGAGGAAAGATGAGCACATAGTTGAAGAGGGGTGGCGACAAACAGATGTTTTACCAGTTACACAGGAAAATATGGACGTAAGTGTTAGGATAAGTGAACCACTTCTTCCTTCTTAGAAGATCTCACCCAAAAACACCCTAAAGATTTTGCCACGTCCCAAAAGCAGATGCTAAAAGTATGGAATAATAAATTGATGCATTTTACCCAATTTATTACTGATGGGATGATTGATAAGACGGTGTAAAATACAAACCTATAGGTATACATCCAGAATAGTAAAAACACTGAAATTCCGTATTCATGGGAGACTGCATTCACAGCACAAAGCGAGAGATATGGTAAGGGATTTTTTAAGTGTATTATATCTAATAGGTATAAATAAAGCAGTACAGATAATTTGCTGTGAACTGTGTGACTCAGATAGCACAGGAATCATTATTTTAAGAGCTCTCCTCAATAGTGCTTTCATTTTCTGCTTTGAGCTCTTCGATTTCACAACTTGAGGAACCCGAAATGAGAAAAATATAGTTACAAACTAGGATCTATTCAGGACTTCCTTCTAAAATCCAACAACTGTCTTGTTCACTACACATCTGAATTCTCCAGTATTGGCAAGACAGGGGACCTACTACATCCATTCAAAGGACAATGATGATTTGTTCAGTATATCTCTCATGGTGTCAAGATTTATGCCATGCATGACACAAAAATATTTCAAACACCCAACCTTGAAATTACAGTGGTAAGCACAAGCAAAACCCCTCACAATTACTACAGTAGTTATCATCTAGCTGACAGTATATTTGGGAACCATTAAAAAATTCTCACAGAATTCCAAGCAAATAAAGCCAGAGACGTGCAATCAAGTCTCTTCGGTATTCACGATGACTTTTTTATGGCCTCAATTGTCCCCATAACAGTGATTTTATTTGTTTCAACAACACAGCAGAAATTAAATTAAGAGACCAAGAACACAAGTGTGAATTTGGACTACAATGCTACCAGAGGAAGAGTATATGTCATATTTTACATGTGATCATCTTGCACCACTTTCAAATTGTGCAAATATAGCCACTAGAACTTTTATAGAGGTAGCTGGCATAAATGCAAATATTGTCAAATTCAGCAATCATGATAATAAAGAAGATGAATACATTTGAAACATTTATTCTTGAAAGAACACCTGAATCAATGAGTGTTACTTCAAACACTTTTCTAGGAAATTCATAATGTCTTGAACATGTACAGGCAAACAGGAGAGCAGACTAAGGAACCAGTACAACATCGAATTTGTTAAATATGTGGCAGGCATAAAACTACAGAACAAAAACTGTTTGTGTGAAATGCAATAAGAATATAGACAAGAGACAGTGTCACAGATACAAAATGGTGCAATGTAGAAGTGAGCTGCTGAGTGGAGTTCACCAATCTGTTTCACAATCACAAATAGAAGTGGCAGTTTATGAATGTTCCATTTCTTTTCATGTGAATCAGTGGAATTAAATGAAGTAATTCATAAAAAAAAAAGAAAAAATAAGAAGTCATGAAGGAAACAAAGAATATCACCACTTTATAAATTACCACAACAACAACAAACAATTGTGAAGGCAAGAAATAAATAATTTATTTTTACCTACCATACAACGGTATATTTCCTCCATTAACATGCAGCTTGTGGGTGTTCAATTTTTCCAGATTAAAAATGAGATACTAATTGTGGTGAAAATCTGCGAGGCACCCACTCACAAAAACTTGAAAGGCAATTGCACAAAATGGTTAAAAAGAGGATGGAACTGAAGATGAAACTATTTTGCCACAATGAATGCACAAACAAAAGTGGATTATACTGCTAAAGGAAGATGTCAAAAACACTACCGTAGTTTCCCCTCATTCAGGAGGGAAACAACTTGCATAATGGGGATGAGAAGAACATATGCTAGCTAGAAGGCTAAAAATTATGAAACTTAAACAACGTGTGCAAATTATGTAAGACTGACAAAGCCGAATTCCTGTACACCTGATCACACCAATTCTTAATGTGAAAAATATTTTGGAAAGTACAGTATTTTTAGTGAGCTCAATATTTTGCTTGAAAGACAAAACCTAACAATGAAAAATAAGCCTTACTTCTAACAAAAACCCGGAGGTTCCCTATTAACATCCCTTGTCCACAAGACATATTTGGATTTTCAGATGGAACAAACACTACAGGTACCTACACTGCACTGTGATACAACCCATAAAGCCACTTTACCACAGCTGTTGTCAGACATCTCCATGCTGAACTATGTAAACAACTACTGTATAACTTAACAGTTTAGGTCCATAATTAAGATAGTGAAACATTTACAATTCTGGGTTTTAAAATAAATGAAGGCCCAATTATGCTAACAAGAACCACGAAGTTTACAAAAATTGAAAAAAAAAAAATCTATTGCTAAAAAAACAGCAAACAGTTGCATGACTGAAATATTTTTCTTTTTTGGTTTCAGGCACTGGAGTGGACATGTAGGTGACTCCTACACCTCTGGAAAACAGCACTTTGTGCCTGAAACTGGAAGAGAAACATTTCAAATGTGATTCTTGGATTTTCTTATAGGCTAACAAAAATAGACTTTTGGAATACGGGCTAATTCCTACACAGATGATAGACATTTTTTGACCACCACAAATTTACCTGCAGTATGTCAGTGTAAATGTTTATACCCACGCCATTAGTATCCTTCAGTTTTTAACATAATCACTTACCAATAATTTCTAAAGGGTGGTGACTGATGAAGTGACTGCAAATACGGATAAATGCTTTTGTTTGTTCTTCTGATGGTGTCTCACCATGTCCTCGGCACTGTAGTTTTAGGTATTTGCAGCCATACTCTTCTACATCATCTTTATTATAGAAACGTGAAGTGTTGGTCAAATCAATCCATAGACCTATTTTCACCTGAATAATAAATTATTTTAAGAATCTATTCTTATCACAACTTGCAATAAATTAGTAACATACTAGAAACTGTAAATCAGGTTTTGTGTATGTAAATTATCAATTATCTTTTCTTGGTGGACATTCCTCTAACATTCATTTCATACATAAAGAAGTTGGTCATAAGTGCCATAATTTCTAATATCTGAAGCAAGAGGGTACTTGAAATTCACATGACATCACTCTGTAACTAGGCCTGATTCATTATGAGTGCGTTAGCAACTAATCTACCAATGGCAAAGCTAAGTGTGTTCCTACATCTCTCTATTTTCTATACTGTACAAATGATTGTTGTCAAATTTTCCAAAACTGTCACGAACCGTGAGTTTTGAGTATATACAATTTAAAATGCCTTATCCTCTTTGTTATTGGTAGGAGTAAGCAATATGAGGCACAGTCAAAATAACTGAACAAAAGTTATGTTCTGTATTTTTATAACATTTATTTACTACGAAAAATATACAGCTCAGTCATAACAAGAATGCTGTTAGCAGACATCAAAATTATAAACATAATTTATCAGATGTTCAAATATCACACATTATTTACCTTGTAACTTTTCATTAACTCAAATATCATTTCAGGAGGAAAGCGGCATTCTTCGGGAACTTGATCGTCATAACGCGAACTCAATGGTGTTTTGAATGCCAAAAATTTATTGGCTACTAAATCATGTGCTTTCCGTGGACAATGTAACCATCTGGGAGGTACTGGGCCTGGAGATCTATCATTATTTCTACTCATACTTAAATGTTTACTACGACCAGTTTCTCATTAAGGGTCTCTCAAATTCTACGACACGATCTAAAATAATGGAGCACAAATGTTTAACTTTTAAAACATTGTCCTGTCACTTGTTTGTATGTTTACTTGTCAGAAGAATGGAAAAAAAATGCAAATGTAACAACGACTAATCCATGTTTGCTCGCAAAACGTGTTAGAAAAAGTGTGGTCAAACACTCAAATGACTGCTTTGTTTCAAAACGATAAAAAACCTTCCCATTACGGCTTCTTTTTCGCACAACACAAACCTAAATCTAGTACACACAGCACTTCCCTAGTTTCGTTTGCGGAACTACATACACACCAAAGATTATCACTAATCTTGCTCACAAAATCAATATTTCGAATGCGATGATTCGATAGTTGCGCGAAACACATGTCCATACAAAAAGAATTCACACTAAAAATTATTAATTATATTTCTTTCTTTTATTATATGTGAGGTACTCATGACCGAATGAAAGGTAGCCGCTCAAGTTGTGACTATAAGTTAATTATCAACATTTATTCTATGGACTCTGGATAACGTCATGGGATGTAATAAAAGGACAAGGTCGTCGACCGGTATTTAATTTCATATAAATGTCATAAAATGAATTACAAAATATTATGAAAGACCATTATATTACAAAGCCAAATTTAATAATATAAACGAAGTGGCGGCACGTGCTGAGTTTCGTTGGTGGGGCCCAGATCAAAAGTTAGTACCCAGTATAATGGAATCAGTCTGAAGTTTGATTCTTCAGTTTCTCCCGGCGTATTTGATGATTAAAATATCCACGGGTGTACTGCCGGTCTATAGTGTCCAACGGGCACAATATTTCAGCGATCAAACATGTCGCCATCATCAGGTGAACTGACGGACTGAGCTCCTGGAAACGCGCCAGCACGGAGATCCGCACGCTACGGCTGCTCGAAGGGTACTGGGTTCTAGCCCGGTAGCGGGTCATTTAAATACCCTCGGCCCGCGGAGCGACCCCTCTGCGGTCCGCGCCCCGCGCCACGGCCGCGCAGTGGAACTGATTGCGCCGGCGTCTGAGAAGACGTTGGTGTGAGGGCTCTGTCCGCCGTGGTCGTCACTTCGTTACGTTTGCTAGATTTACTCTTAATTAACCCAATCGCTGGTTCCCAAGCTTTCCTAAGATTATAGCCAGAGTCACGGTTTATGAGGTCGTCACTTGTGCGAATTTCAATGGCCTCTCTAACGACGCAGTCCCAGTATCTCGACGTCTGTACCAGAATCCTAGTGTGTTCATACTCCATGGCATGATTCTCCGACAAACAATGTTCAGCGACCGCCGACTTGCTCGGATACATCAATCGTGTGTGCCTCTGGTGTTCAACGCATCGATCCTCGACGGTACGCATCGTCTGTCCAATATATGACTTTCCACACTGACACGGAATCTGGTACACGCCCGCCTTCCTCAAACCGAGATCATCTTTAGCGCTCCCGACCAGTGCACGAATTTTATTCGGCGGACAAAAAACAGTTCCAACCTGGTGTTTTCTCAAAATGCGAGCGATCTTCCCTGAGAGTGCGCCGGTATATGGAATGAACACAGTGCCTACATCCTCCCTTGCGTTTTCATCCGTTTCCACAGGTTGTATTGTAGTGGTTGGGTGGAGAGCCCGCTGAATCTGCCACTCTGAGTACCCATTTTTTCGAAATACAGTTCTCAGGTGTTCCAATTCCTGGGGTAGACTCTCTGCGTCGGAGATAGTGCGCGCCCTATGTACTAGAGTTTTAAGTACCCCATTCCTCTGTGAAGGGTGGTGACAGCTGTCTGCGTGTAAATACAGATCAGTGTGCGTTGTCTTCCGATATACACTATGACCCAGGGTGCCATCAGCTCTTCTCTTGACCAAGACGTCAAGGAACGGCAATTTACCCTCCGTTTCAGTCTCCATAGTGAATTTGATGTTGGGGTGTATGGAGTTCAGATGTGTAAGGAAGTCAAGGAGTTTATCCATACCATGTGGCCAGATGACGAAAGTGTCGTCCACATAACGGAAAAAGCAAGTGGGTTTCCATTCAGATGATGCCAGGGCTTCCTCCTCGAAATTCTCCATGTACAAATTTGCAACCACAGGGGAGAGTGGGCTACCCATGGCGACTCCCTCCGTTTGTTCGTAGTATTCGCCATTGAAAAGAAAATTTTATTGCTATTATTATTATTATTATTATTATTATTATTGAGGGGGGTTATGGGTGTGGTCAGAGTTTATGTTGTGGTAACACAATTTATTAAAGAACTTGGAGGCTTGGAGGTATTTGGATTCGAACTGAAGTTCTCAGCTCTTCTCATCCTAAGTTCGTACTTATTGTAGTTGTACTTCTGTGTGCTGATTGTGATGTCAAAATAAAAATGAACAGTGGGAAGACGTATGTGACTTCTTCCCCTTTGGGAATGCACCAGAGAGACAACAGGGAACCTCCTGGCTTTTGCCTTATGACCAAGGTAAAAACTCTGGGGAAAACCTTGGCTAGGAGCAGTTTCATGTGTATTTTACTTAACTAGCACGGTAACTAATGAGGTCTGTGTACTGACAGGTTATTTATACAATAAATGTGCAAGTCTGTTCTTCTGACTGCCACACTTGTCAATTACTCTATTGTTGAAGTTTGAAATATCACTTTCATTCAAGATTGGAACCCCTCCACACTCGCACTAGCATGGACACCAACTCAATAGTTCAACTGTCACTTCTGCATGTGTTAATATTTCTAATGTAGGAGTCACAGGAGTGGACACTGTGACGTGTGCCGTATGTGTGGGTAAGATTACCCATTAATACGGTCCATCAGGATGATAGAAGTGGTCAAAAGCTTTTGAACCTCTCCAGGGGACACCACCTTGAAGAAGCACTGTCCGTGCGGGTGCAGAGGCTTGCGCATCCGTGTGAAGCGGAGGGCTATACCGAAGGTATAGAACCTACTGCCGGAAAAGCTTCAGCTGATGGATCTGACAAAGTGTGTCACACAACGTCCCGTCTTCCTTATCCTCTCCCAGTCCTTTCCCAATTCCTTTCCCAACCCAAGGTGTGATGCGATCCGTGCCGAGGGGTGTGTGGCACATGGGTGAATGTGTCTCGAACGGAGCCTCAGGGATACCGGACGTCCTCCCTGAGTAAGTAGCCTTGCACCACGTGGGGTTATCGTGGTGTGGACCATATAAATCCCCAAATCTCGTGGGACTAAGATGAACACAGAGAAAGAAAGTATTTTAAAAGAATCTGAGGGCAATCTGAGACCTCAGATACTCAGACATCGGGATCAGGACCGATGGAGTGCACTCCTACTTCTGAATCAGGATCTAGACCTGAGCAAGAAGTGGGAACTGTAACAGAGAAGTTGGACCAGATTAGGATTAAGGCCTTGTCTGGGGCTCAGAGGAGGAAACTTCTCAAGGAACAGAAGCAAAAGGAAGGAAAAGAATGGCTTCCTAAGCATAAGTGGAGGGAATCAAAAGGGCTTGAGCCCAAGACCCCCAAAAAGAAACTACCTCAGGTCAAAGGGGATACACAGACCCCCTCGACGTCAAAGTCATGTGGCAAGAGGGTTAGGGAGGAATCTAAGACTCCCTCCTCTCTGGACAAGCGTGATCCTAAAAGGCTGAGGCAGGAAATAGGAAAGCAGACCTATAGTACTGCAGTCTCGGTCTTTAGAATGGCAGTTGTCCAAGAAGGATACCCACTGGTGAGCATCACCTCGCAGCAGGAGGAGCTCATGCAGATGGCCCTCTTTGAAGAGATTGGGGGGGACGCTGGTCCAGGACCCAAATTCAGGAGGGTCTATCTAGATCGCGGTGCCCTCATTTTTGTCTGCGAGGGGGGCCACTCAGCAGTATGGCTTAAGGACAAGGTGCCCATGATATCTCTGTGGGAGGATGCGAAGCTGCTGGTCAAGACAGCAACCGAACTCCTGAAGACCGCAAAGGTATCAATATGGGTACCAAAGATCCTTAAGGATGTCCCTCCAAAGACTCTGTTCGAGAAAATAAGGGCTCAGAACCCAAAAGTCTCGACAGAGGATTGGAGGGCAATTAACCAAAAGGTCGTTCCGGAACGAAGAACCCTGGTGATGGAGGTCGGAGAGAAGTCCCTGAAGGCAATGATAGAGCAAGGCCTGAAACTGTTTTTAGGATTCTCACAATTTGCCGTCAGGGTAATCAAAGACCTTAAAGGCAATAATGGCAGCAAGATGGGGACTGGAAGTGCTGCAGGTAAACCTGCAGCAGAGTAAAGGGGCCACTGCTGCCCTGAGCCGTCGCCTGGGGAGACAGGTGGTGGATGTGGCCCTGATACAAGAACCCTATTTATACAAAGGGGGTGTATCGGGCCTCGGTGGTACTGGAGGTAAACTGATTTATGCTAGAAATCTAAAAAAACTCCAGAACATGCATTTATGTAAGAAATGGAATACCTTTCATACCAATGATGCATTTTTGTTCCAGGGACCTGGTGACTATCAGGATGCAGCAATGTGAGGAAGGTATCATGAGGGAAATTGTTTTGGTCTCAGCATAACTTCCTTACGAAGACAGCTCTCCTCCTTCTTTGGAAGTGAGGAGACTGACGGAAACCTGCCATCGGCAAGGGGACGAACTGTTGGTGGGATGTGATGCCAATGTCCACAATCTATCGTGGGCCAGCAAGGACACCAACAGTAGAAGTGAGCACCTTCTTGAATTTCTCATATCTAACAACTTGAAGATCCTGAATAGGTGTGGTGAACCTACATTCAGGAATAGTAGAAGGGAAGAAGTAATTAACATAACTTTTGGTTCCATGATGATGGGAAGTTACGTCAAACAGTGGCATGTGGTCCTGGAGCCATCCTCATCAGATCACATGTATATTAAATTCAAGGTTGAAATGGGAACCAGACAGACCATAGCCTATAGGAATCCCAGGAAAACGGACTGGGAGACATATAGGAGAGACCTTGACTACAGCCTATCGGAAATTAAAACTTCGATAAGGAATCCAGCAGAGTTTGAGGAAGTAGCAGAGGCCATAACCTCTGCTATAGTGACCTAATACCAGGACAACTGCTCAATCACCAAGAAATGCACAAATAGGAGTGTGCCTTGGTGGCATAATAACCTGGAAATGCAAAGGAAACAGGTACAAAGATTGTTTAACCTTGCGAGGCGCAAAGGACAATGGGCAAAGTATCGTGAGGCCCATGTCAATTACAACCTTGCCATCAAACGGGCCAAGGAGGCATCCTGGAAGGTATCCTGTGAGGAAGTGGAGGGCACGGCTGCTCAAGCGAGACTTCATAAAATCCTCACTAGGGTACCAACTAATCCAGGAGGAACATTGAGGAAGGAGGATGGGGAATATACAAAGACAGCACATGAAACGCTGGAACTGCTCCTCAAGACTCACTTTCCTCAATATACTTGAATGCGATTCCTGAGACACAACGGTTCTCAGGTATTCGCAAAGAGGACTGGGATCTGGCCAAGGAGTGTGTCGATTTCAGTAAGGTCCGATGGGTGGTGCGAACATTTCAACCGTTCAAGTCACCTGGCCCTGATGGAATCTTTCCAGCTCTCCTGCAACAAGCAGGAGAAAATCTTATTAGATTCCTATGCAGGTTATTCAGGGTTAGCCTAGCAGCAGGAATCATTCCCAATGCCTGGAGGGCAGTGAAGGTTGTCTTCATTCCAAAGCCAGGGAGAATTGATCATACCAAAGCCAAGGATATGAGACCCATCAGCCTGTTCTCCTTCATTCTTAAGACATTGGAAAAGCTGGTTAATGTTCATGTTGGAGAAAGGAGGTTAAGTAGGGCTCCTCTTCATTCAAACCAACATGCATATCAGCCAGGTAAATCATGTGATACAGCTCTCCACCAACTCGTTGGGAAGGTGGAGAAAGCACTACACTTTCAGGAAATAGCCCTCTGTATCTTCCTGGACATCGAGTGGGCTTTTAGCAATACGATCTTCGATTCCATGGTTAGGGCAGCAGAGGTGCATGATCTAGGGACCACTATATGTAGGTGGACTAGGGCCATGCTCAGTGGAAGAAAGGTAGAGGCTACCATGATGGATGAAAAAATGGTAATCAACACCACTAGGGGTTGCCCGCAAGGAGGAGTTCTTTCCCCTTTATTGTGAAACCTAGTGGTAAATGATCTCATTGGAGAATTAAACTCTAGGTAGTACTTTCGCCAAGGTTACGCAGATGATCTTGTCATAGTAATACTTGGCAAATTTGCTGACACAGTGAAGAATATGGCACAAGGTGCATTGGACATTGTGCAAGACTGGTGCAGAAAACAGGATCTGGGGGGTTAGTCCTAAGAAGACTGTTGTTGTACCATTCACAAAGAAGCATATACAACATTCAAGTTGGAATCTAAAGCTTTTCAATGAAGCGCTACCTGTGAAGGGGACAGTGAAATATCTAGGGGTTACCCTAGATGAGAAACTGACATGGACCCCTCACATCAGGAATATTTGCTCCAAGGCAAAAGGTACTCTTGTGAGTACCAGGAGAGCTTGTGGCAAAAATTGGGGCCTGAGCCCCAAGGGTATGCACTGGATATACACCACAGTGATTAGACCCAGGATCACCTATGGGGCGGTCGTGTGGTGGAAGGAGGTAGAACAGCAGGTTGCTGCTAAGGAGCTTGGTAAGGTGCAGAGATTAGCCTGCTTAGCCATAACAGGCGGAATTAGCAGCACACCAACTACTGGGATGGAAACCATGCTGGACATGCCCCCATTACATCTTTGGGTCAAGATGGAGGCAGCGGCTGGTGCATACAGACTCAAATCTGGCAACAACTGGAACTCTTTGGGATATCCAAACACACTAAAATACTGAGTGAGGTAAATATAGGAAAGGTTGGGGAAATGCCAGCCGACTATATTATAACCCCATACTCCTTCAACAAGCCTTTCAATATAACAATTGGAAGTAGGGAGCAGTGGGAGAAAATAGTTCGACACCGACACAGGCCAAGGTGTTGGGGTTGGGGTATATGGGGTGCAGCCAAGACTGGAGGGCGTCATCTCTCTAGGAAAACTGGCCTCAGTATTCCAGGCGGAAATCACTGCCATCAGGGCGTGTGTGGAGGAGAATTTGCGTAGGTGCTACCAAGATTGTAGCATCTATATCTATTCAGACAGCCAAGCAGCCCTGAGATCACTGGCAGCTCCTGCAACAAGGTCTAAAATTGTTGCAGAATGTCACAGGGTTCTAGTGGAGCTAGGGGAAAGCAATAGAGTAAACCTATTGTGGGTCCCTGGCCATTCGGGGATCAGTGGCAACGAACATGCCGACAGATTAGCCAGGATGGGGGCAGAGAATCCATTTATTGGACCAGAACCTGTCCTGACAATCACCAAGCAATGATCAAATTGGAGCTACGTAACTGGCTCAGACGACAGCACATAGAATATTGGACCAAAGTCCATCAACAAAAACATGCCAAAGCCATGTTTTAAAAGAAGCTCTGCAATTCTGGGTCTGAACAGGAGAGATATTAGACTCATGGTTGGGATGCTGATAGGCTATGGGAATTTCAAAAAACACCTACATACAATGGGAATAACAGAAGAGGACCCTAAATGTAGGATCTGTGATGACGGTGATGAAACTGCATCACATCTAATCTTCGAATGCATTGCATTGGAGAGTAAAAGGCACAGAACATTAGGGACAACCAGACCCAAAGAAATTGTGTCTAATAAAGAACTGGTAAAGGGACTCCTTGCACTGTTCAAGGGCATTGGTTGGCTTTACTAGGCATACAGGGAGCGATACCGCACAATAAACTCAGTTTCAGTGCGGGCAGTGGCGGGTTGGACCAACACTGTTTGGCTTCCCTGAAAAAATCAAATCAAATCAAGCTTTTGAAACAAGACCGGTTTTAAGGGCAGAGGGAAAAAAGTGCCAAGGGAAAAAAACCTCTGCGACAGTCAGGAGAGGGTAGTAAGAACAGTAACGGATTCTTGCGATTTGCAACAGATCATGCAAGGGTTTGGTTATGTTAGTTATTGGGTATCGTGCAAGCTTGGTACCATTTTCATTGGGTGTTTGTCTTAAGTTTGTCAATCTGGTTTGATGAGTCGCCCTCTGCAGCTGGCACTGGGGGTGTCTCCTGGGCCATCATCAGCGGCGGCTGGCTGCAACAATCAAGATTGACAGGCAAGTGGTCGATTTTGAGATCGGCCTTTAAGTGTATGGGTTAGTGTGGGATTTGTGTTTTGTGCTTGTTCATTTTCCCTGCGATTGCCGGTTTGTCGGCGGCGATAGCTGATCTGGCGTTGTCAATCAGTTGTGCTGTGATGCAGGGATTCGATGAACAATGATTTTGTTTGCGTCTATAAGGCTTACCATAGGTTTTTATCTATTTCTGAGAAAGAGTGCTTTCGGTCGGTTGTGGTTCCACCTATGGTTGTGGGCGTAGTTACCCAGATTAAGGATGAAGGGGTTGTTCGAGTATCTAGCATTTTTTTACAGTCGTGCGGCGTGTTTTTTGAATACCTCCGTGAGAGTGTCAAGGCGGTATTCATGGTGAAGATCCGCTGTGCGCGTGTAGCGTGGAGCATTGCTTATGATGTGTAGTACCTTGTTCTGTATGAGCTGCAAGTGGTGCAGCCGTGTCGGTGCTGCGTGAGCCCAGCATGGAGCACCGTACATCATCAGAGGTCTCACAAGTGCCGTGCATGTGTTCCTCGACACCCATCTATTCAGTTTACTTTGCCTGTTGAGCATTGGATAGAGTTGTTTGAGCCTCGCGTTTGCCCGGTTGGTCATGTGTTGTATGTGGTCCCCCCATGTGAGTTTCCGGTCCAGCCAGACACCTAGGTATTTGACTTTCTCACAGAAAGGTATTGGACGAGTGTGTAATGTAACTGGTCTGCAGTGTTGGTGTTTGTGCAGGTGCTTCAGTCTTCTAGTGAACAATACTGCTTCACACTTGTCGACGTTTACTTTAACACGCCATTTCTCCAA
This sequence comes from Locusta migratoria, assembly GCA_026315105.1. NCBI lineage: Eukaryota > Metazoa > Arthropoda > Insecta > Orthoptera > Acrididae > Locusta > Locusta migratoria. The sequence continues at coordinate 88,477,007 of CM048749.1, read as the reverse complement.
CCAAGGCTCCGCAGTATTGAGTGCAGTCTGTAATCGTGAGTTAATGTTCGACAGTTTCCAATATTGCGCTAGGTTGGCGGTGTCATCCGCGTAGATTGCGACCGCCGTGTTATGTGTGGTTGGAATGTCATTAATGTAGAGGTTAAAAAGGAGGGGCCTCAGGATACTGCCTTGGGGTACTCCCGCTTGTATATCATGTCGTGTTGACTGTTTGCCCTGAATGTCAGTCTTGAAACATCTGTCGGTGAGGTATGAGTTTATGAGACGTACGAGTCCGTCGGGAAACCCAGCATCGTTGAGTTTGCGTTAGTTTGTGCCACAGACGATCAAAAGCTTTTTCTATGTCCAGGAACACCGCCCCAGTGGCTCTGCCTGTGTTGTATCCATGTGTAATATGTACCACTACATGGAGGAGTTGTTGTGTTGTTGAGTGATGATTCCTGAAGCTAAATTGCTCCGGTCTCAGGGTGTCATTGCTTATGCAGTGCCTAGTGAGTCGTTTGAGAATTACCTTCTCAACAATCTTGCTGAGCGAACTCAGTAACCTGATGGGTCTGTAATTTTGTGGGAGGGAGTGGTCTTTCCCCGGCTTCCTGAACATCAGGACCTTGGCCGCTTTCCAAAAGACAGGGAAGTTTTGGTGTTGTAGGATGGCATTCGTTATGTGTGTGAGAAACTCTACAGCTTTATCCATGAACTCCTGGAGGACACGGTTTTGAATGCCACCGGGACCAGGAGCTATTCTGGCAGTGATGTGCTTAATAACCCATGTGACTTCATCTATGCTAGTATGTCGGATTGTGTTGCGAATAAGCTGGGCTATAAGTAGTGTGACCTCCTGATCCGTTTCAAGTGTGAATTCTGGGTTTGAGGGAACTAGATTCAGTGTGAAAGACGCTGCAAATGCTCGGGTCATCAGTTTCGCCTTCTCTTCCGCAGAGTATGCAGGTCCATCCAGCCCTTGTAATGTAGGTGTGTAGTGTTTCTCTCTGGTGAAGTGTCGAGCAAGTTGCCACACTCCAGGACGTGTAGTATCCCAGCCCTGCGAGTTTCTGGTCCCACTGTGATGTTCTAAATGTTTGCATTTTCCCCTATATAATTCCCTGGAGCCTGTTCATGTGCTGTTTATAGAACGGACGCCTGGTGCCCTGCCAGTATCTCCTGAGACGGTTTCTCATTGAGATAAGCCCCAGGACCTCCTGGGGCAGAGCCGCTGAGTGGTGGTGTGTTGTGAGCACTGGGATAGCATCGGCTACAGCGTCCTAAATGGCGGCTGTGAGGGTTTCTACAGCTTCATCAGTTTGTGCGGTTTGCGTAATTTCGTGGATTTCAGGAATACGACTATCAAGCGTTTCCTTGAAAGTGTTCAATTCATGTGCTTGTAGTTCAGTATCCTGTGTGGTTCATTATTCTGAAGTGTTTCTTCCGTGTATAATATAACAGGAGTGTGTTAGAAGGAAGATCGTTTACAACCTCAAGGTTGAGGGCAACTGTATGCCCTTGATGCGGGCCATGTCTATGATGTCTGGCCCTTGTCTCCTTTGGTAAGGAATGTACATCGGTTCAACCGGTGCAAGTGTAATGTAGTTGCAGCCTAGTGAATGTTCGTACAGTTTTCTGCCGTTGGCGTTGCGGATTCGTGAGTTCCAGTCGGGGTGCTTAGCGTTGAAATCGCCAGTGGCTATGACTCGCGGTGCTATGTTAAGTACTGTGCTGATATCACTGAATACCTCCTTGTGAATGGAACAAACAGCCAGTGAGTTCAGTATTTCCTGACTCATACTGTTCCTGAGGAAGGTTTTGATTCTGTTTAAAGTGCTGGAACTGCACTCTGCTTCTGCTGTTGAAACTGGTGTAATGAGCGCAATTTTTAATGTTTCGTGCATTCCAGTGAACGATTCTTCAAAGGAATGTTCCACAAAGAAAGTAAACAGCTCACAAACCGATGTAATACTGCCGGTCGTGGTGGCCGAGGAGAATGAGGCGCTCCAGTCTCGGTCTGCATGGCCACTACGGTCGTGGGTTCGAATCCCCCCTCGGGCATGGATATTTGTGCTGTCTTTAGTATAAGGTAGTTGATGAGTAGTTTGTAAGTTTAGGGACTGATAAACCCGTAGTTAAGTCCCATAAGCTTAACAAACATTTGATGTAATGCCTCTAAATGTACCATTGGGATACATCACCAATAGTTCATTTTTCAGTTTATAATGGCAAATAAACAGACTGTAGTTTAATGAAAAAGCATTGACCAAAGTGGTTGGGAAATGTTCTCTAAGAGAAGCAAACTTACTTCTTTGGATCAATGATTTTGAAGCTGTTGTATGAGAGTTTTGAAATCATCCTTTCAGTTGATTGGTTATAATGTCACACACGTCTTTGGCATCCGCTGGTCAGAATAAGTTCACTGCTATATTTGGAACGTTTTCTTGGAGGAGCAATGCACTCATCATTAAAAACTCCAAACCGCTGAATGTTCTCTCGTATTTCAGATACAACACACTCAGAATGATGTAATGCATTGGATATGGTAACGGAATTTGCACTCTGCATCTGAATTGTGGTATGGAAAATCCCAGTGTGTTTCATGATATCATAAAAAAAGGAGGAACAAAAAGAGTGGATGGTGAAGTAAATTTGTTAAGGCAAATGTAACATCATCCCAGGAATCCTCTTGTTTAATCTTTTCAAAACATCCCAATAAGTGCAATTTGTTTTCTTTGACAGTATTTACAATGTGGGACTAGAAGTTCCATCTAGTTGAAGAGTCTGAAGGAATTCTCATGTTGCAGTGTCTGTAACAAATCACTTCACTTAGGGAGGTGAAGAAGAAAACCAGCAATATTTGCGAAGAACAACCTTATCTACTTTATGCTTTTACTGTAAGCATTCCATAGACACAAATTCATTTGGTGGGCATAGCGGTGAATGTACTTGGCATGTGGGAAAGTGCTCTGCATCAGTACCTGCACACCACTGTGACTGCCACTCATTACTGCGGCACCATCGTATGCCTGAGCAATTTGTTCTTCTTTAATATTGAAAGGTTCCAGACGTCTTTTTGAAACCTCACTAAGTCTATATGGTGGCCTATCATTAACGTTTTCAAAGGAAAGAAATCTTTCACCAGGTTTCTTTCCCTTAATATAATGCAGTATAATGACAAATTGACTTTCACACATAATATCTGTTGTTTCGTCCGACTGCACAGAAACGAAAGTGGCATCGTTAATCTTGATACATAATGTCCAGAAGCTCATTTTGTATTATGTGTGACGTATATGTACACAAGGAATTACTAGAGTTGGCGTATAAACCTGTACTACTGTTGTCGGTGTTGGCTTCATATCTACCTTGACAATGGTAATGCGATGACTGTGTTGCTCATAGTATTTTACCCACATTCCTATTTTCTTATTCATTATCGGTCCTAATCTTGTGATACCCCGAACTGATTTTGTATTTGTAAACCTGTACTTACCTGACCAGAAATCCTGTTCATCCTGCCAGCGAACTTCACTAATCCCCACTATATCTAACTTCAACCTCATCCATTTCCTTCTTTAAATATTCTAATTTTCCTACCTGATTAAGATATCTAACATTCCATACTGTGATCCGTAGAATGCCAGTATTATCTTTCCTGATGACAACATCCTTCTGAGTAGTCCCCACCCAGATATCCGAATGGGGGACAAATTTACCTCCGGAATATATTACCCACGAGGATACCATCATCGTATTTTCATACAGTAAAGCTGCATGTTCTTGGGAAAAATAACGGCTGTAGTTTCTCCTTGCTTTCAGCCATTCACAGTAACTGTGTGGCAAAGCCACATTAGCTGATGTTACAAGGCCACCTCAATCAATCATCTAGCCTGTTGCCCCTGTAACTACTGAAAAGACTGCTGCCCCTCTTGAGGAACCACACGTTTGTCTGGCCTCTCCTCAGATACCCCTCTGTTGTGGTTGCACCTACACAAGCCACTCCACCTTGGCAACGTCTGTGGTTCATGAGGGTGGAATACTATCATATAACACAATTTTTGTCCTTCTTTAGCATTGAATGATTCATTTAAAATGTTATTTAATGAAAATTATGTGATAAAATTATAATCTTATTCAAATAAACAATTTGCTTCAGCCTCTTCTATTACAATATTACATAAAAAAAATTTCGGTTTCGGATATCCGACTTCCCTTAGGAGAATATGCAGTTGAAAAAACTATTTAAGTCGTGATGAAACATTTGGAATTTACGGCTAAAACAAAGTATAATTATAAAATAAAGATTAATAAGACACATTTGCATGTAAACCGTGTAATCGTCGATTACAACATGGAAATCGCGTGACGAAACTAGGTTAACATCCGATGTTAACAGACAACCGTTACGTCAAAACATCCTTCTCGAGAAAGCTTGATGTGACGTGATGGTCCGGTGATGAACAGTGTGAATGCCGCCATGAGAAATAGATTGTGAAATGTTCTGACGTATCGTGATGTGACATAGCGGACAGTGTGAATTGGCTTTTATGCGTGACAATGTTATGTAGAAAGTTATAGTTTAATACTGGATTTGAGGAAACAACAACGCTAACCGTTATTGACGTCCAAAGAAAGCTTTACAATGTATGGTTTTGGTCAACTTAATGAGGTAAAGTGCTGGGAAGTGAAACAACACTTCAAAACAGCTACATCTATGTTCATGCGAAAAAATAAACATACGAACACATCAAACAATATTTATAAGAGCACAAATAGAGCCTTTTTACTTTATCCATTACGATTTCCTTGCTGACATTGTTAACATTGTTGTACACATCTGAATTTTTGTCCTTTATTAGCACTAATGTTTTGATTTAAAAGGTTATTTAATGATAATTGTGTCATCAAATTGCAATCTTATTCAAACAAACAATTTGTTTCAGGCTTTTCAGTTACAATATTATAAAACATAAACTGTTTTTCGGTTACAGATATCCAACCTCGCTTTTAGGACATGCAGTTGAGAAAAAAATTTGTCCTCATGAAACATTTGGAATTTACCGTTAAAACAAAGTATAATACCAAACTAAAGAATAATAAGATACATTTGCGTGTAAACCGTGTAATCATCGACTTAAACATGAAAATTGCGTGACGAAACTAGATTAACTTCCGATATTAACAGACGATTGTCCCATCAAAACTCAAAACATTATTCTCAAGAAAGCTTGATGTGACATTGACGTGACGTGACGGTACAGTGACGCACAGTGTGAATGTTGCCATTAGAAATACACTGTGGAAAGTCCTGGTAGAGGGTGACTTCACGACTTAAGGCCAGTTCCAACTGTTCGTTACGTCAACGTCACGTCACAGAACCGTCACATCAAGTTATTTTCACACTGTTCGTCACATCAATTCGATTATCCCAATAGTCGATGTTGAAAGTGAGGTTACGAGTGGCGATCTGTTATGTAGAAAGTTATAATTAATAGTGGAATTGAGGAGGCAACAATGCTAAATGTTACTGATGGCCGAAGAAAACTTTACCATATATGTTTTTCTTCAACGTAGTGCGGTACAGTGCTGCGAAGTGCAACAACATTTCAAAACATCGACATCTATTTTCAAGCGAAAAAATAAACATACAAACACATCAAACAATGTTTATAAGGGCATCAGTGAGCCTGTTCACTTAATCTATTACGATTTACCCGCTGGAATTGTTAATTCCGTCGTACAAAACTGAATTTTTGTCCTTCATTAGCATTGACTTTTTCATTTAAAATGTTATTTACTGAAATTTGCGGTCATGAAATTACAGTCATATTCAAATAAACAATTTGCTTCAGACATTCTGTTACAATATTACCATAAACCATTTTTCGGTTTCAGATAGCTTTTAGGAGGACACTCAATTGAGAAAAATATTTAACCCGTGAGAAGGTACACCTTAGAAAGTTACATAGTTTGGTGCACAGGAGCAAAATACTCACACTGTTTAAATCATATTTTTTAGAAAAAGGAAATATAATATTATAATAAAAATCATTTTATGAAATGAAAGGCACTTATCTACGTGACTCATAGTATTTATTAACGTGTAAGTAAAAAACAATGCTGTCTTAGGCATAAATAATGACTTCTGAACTTTGGTTATTAACTTATGGGACATATAATGAATATAACATATCAAAAATGAAAAAAAAGAATCATATCTTTTAATTAATCAAATGTTCAAATGTTTGTTAAGCTTAAGGGACTTAACTATGGGGTCATCAGTCCCTAAACTTACAAACTACTTATGAACTATCTATGACTAAGGACGGCACAGATATCCATGCCCGAGCGGGGATTCGAACCCCCAACCATAGTGGCCTTGCAGACCGTGACGGAAGCGCCTCAGTCCCCTTGGCCAATGCGGCTGGCTTTAATTAATCACTCTTCAATAGTATGTGGAGAAATATGTCTTTCATAACATCCCTTGCACACGAGTGTCTCATGTTCAGTGGAGAGTGATTTGTGACACAAAGTACATGCCTTTTTAGAACGTCTATTCTTCCTTTTTGGACAAAGTGCACAAAACTCACTGGGTCCTGTCTTTCTTTCCACATTCGGGACTTGAGAGCTGATGAAATGTTCTGCAGTGTTATGCTTGATGAAATATGTGGCTTCGCCATCTCTAGAGGTGTATTTCGGGATTACACGTATCACAGTACATTTTGTGTCATCCATACTGATTATTGTAAGCTGTATATAATAAAGAACATAATGAATAACAATAAAATTACCTTCCGCTTATTAAAATATAATAAAGCAAGAAATAAACATTTACATAACAGGAAAAAAATACTTACACTTTATGGCGTGGTAGCACAACCATTTCACTGTGAGGCCACAGGCACACTGAGCGACGCAAATGAGTGGTGTACGCAGAAGGGATGAATGCATTGGAAGGTACAGAGATGCTTGCCTCACTATCGTGTTAACAACAACCGCAATTATTGAAATGAATTATTGTGTGAGAAAAATTCTCATATAGCGCCTTCTCAGGGGTTAAGTTGTCATGAAGCATTTGGAATTTACGACTAAAAGAAAGTATAATAATCAAATAACTATTAATAAGGTGTAATCGTCGACTTCAACATGAAAGTCGTGAGACGAAACTATGTTAAATTCCGGTGTTAGCAGACGAACGTTCCGCCAAAACATTCTTCTCGAGAAAGCTTGACATGACATGAGAGTCCGGTGATGGACAGTGTGAATGCCGCCATTAGAAATACATTGTGGAATGTTCTGATGGACGGTGATGTGATGTGATGTGATGGACAGTGTGAATTGGCCTTTAAGGGTCAAATGAGGCAAAAATTTGCCATGGCTGTCAAAGGATATAATATATGAATAATGAATGGGATATACACTGAAGAGCGAAAAAAATGGTATAGGCAAGCATAGATGTATGTAAATACTCAGAGGAGATGGCGCTGCAGTCGGGCCTATTTAAGACAACAGATATCTGGTGTAGGCGTTAGATTGTTTACGGTGGCTAGAATGGTAGGTTATCACAATGTGAGTGTGTTTTAATGTGGTGTTATAGTTGACGCACTAAAGATTGGACAGAGCATCTCCGAGGTAGGAATGAGGTGGGAATTTCCCATACAACCACTTCATGAGTTCACCTTGAATATTAGTAAGCCAGTAAAACATGACAGTCATTAGAATGAATCTTTCACTCTGCAGCGGAGTGTGCGCTGATATGAAACTTCCTGGCAGATTAAAATTGTGTGCCGGAAATGGGACTCGAACCTGGGATCTTTGCATTTTGCGGGCCGTAAGTCATGTCGGGAGAGCTCAGTGGTAGAGCGCTTTCCCACGAAAGGCACATGTCCCACATTCGAGTCCCAGTTCCAGCACACAATTTTAATCTACCATGAAGTTTCATGACAGTGATTGTTGTGTCAATATGTACTGCAAGAGATCACAAAGAGCCAGTATTGGCACAGTCCAAAAGGACGTTTCTAGCAGTATGGCAAAATTAAGTGTAGTTAATGGGCACTCCACATTTTAATCAAGTGTAGCAAGAAGTGTGCTAAGGGACCAAATATGCTTCAGTTATTTTGACACCAAGAAGATTCTGTTTTATCAATAACTAGCAAACCTGGCAACTCTTTGTAGTAGCTTCTCCCTAAGTCTATCCCTTCCTTCCCCTCCCTTTGTCCATCTCCTCCTCCACCTACCTTCACACCACTCCCTCTTACCCCACACCATATCCATCTACTCCCCTTCCTCTCTGCATCTATAATCTCCCCTTTTTAAATTCATTTCATTCCCCCCCACTCTGTCTCCTCCTTCCCAGCTCTCTGATCTTATTTATAGTGATTGCAATTGGGAAGTCAAAATGGGCAGGTAAATCAGTTGGAAATGAGTTATTAGAGAGACGTTTCAAGCTGCTCTATCTGTGAGGTTAGTAGCTTCAATGGCCGCACATTTAATGGTTGCATTGTATGAACAGTTATGATTATAAGTGTAGGCATAAAAACAACTTTCTTGTTTTATGTTAAAAATGACTGGAAAAAAAAAAGAAAAAGAAAAAAAGAAACTGCACATGTATACAGCGCAGCTTAGCATATTTTTCTCGCAGCGAGCAGTATAGAAATGTTTCTTACAACACATGTATATATTCTAAAGAGTTTTTGAATTAGATAGGAAGTAATTGTAACATGATCATACTTTAATGATAGAAATTCCATATGAAACAAAACAATTAACCGAAATAAGATCGTGGGATGGCAATACAACGTTTCTAAATTCTTTGTGTTGCGTTCATTTCTTGTCTTATTGGGAATCTAACTGAAACATGATTAACAACATTGCAACATACCGGTAAAATTTAACAATGTGGGAGACATGTGTAGTATAGCTATTAGCTATGTTGGCAACAGCTGTTGGATCATGGGAATGAAGCCGGCCAATCGTGGCAAAGCTTGAGATAGCCAATGAAATTTTAGATGGCGACAGTTTGTTCCGAAGCCAACTTATGCGTCCGCTGCATAATCGACTACTGGATTGTATCTGTACCCCAAACGTTCAATTATAATTGCTATGCATAACCGTCTGTTTGCTGACGACCCAAATTATTTCCTGTGTAAACTCCAACTGAGGGAAACGAACTCAACTGTACCCTTTGTTTCAGAGTCATAACGGATCGCGCTGTAGAATTTCTTTTTGATTTATCTCCAAGCTCTGTGTACGATCTTCGTCGGTCTCATTGACAACAATCACGTAGTAAGATTGCTTTGCACGTACGCCGACCGATATTACGCTGACCAATAGAGGCATTGTTTTAAAAAATAAACCACTATCTGTACTTAATTTGTTTGTAACATTCAAAAATAACATCAATTCTACCTATGCAATGCTCCAAAGATATTATCACTACCGATAACATCACAGAGGTAAGAATAATACGGAGGGACTTGTAAAGAAACGTTTCATGTTAAATCTGACAGTTTTAACCTTGTGTGCATAATGCCATCTCCTTCATTCTAACCTCCTTGGCGTATTTGTTCGTTCTGTTTGTTATAGTGTATTTGGTCTCTAGGCAGTAGCGAATGAATAATCTGATTGTTGGAGAATCGAGAAAATGCTCCCAGCTGCGAGCGTACTGTCAGTTTTGCTCAATTTATGATATAATAAGCTGTCAAACGGAACAAAAAGTATCCTATGCCCGTCTCCTACTTCTAAGCTACCTCCCCACCAATTTTGAGCCAAATCGGTTCAGACGTTCTTTACTTATAAATCGTGTAACTAACACGACTTTCTTTTATGTATATAGATTACATGCTAATAATGTCCAACTACAATGTACATGGCCTACACAGGGTAAGACCCAGCAGTTTTTTTTTTTCTTTTCAATTGCATGTATGGCTAGCCAACTTATTAACAAAATTCGTCTCAGTTAAGAATTGTGATACCGAATTTTTCACCTGAGACATTATCCAGATAGGGTTCTTGTCCTTCGATTATTACTACGAACTCAAACGATGGAAAATGAGAGTGAAATTAACCAAGCAACAATCATTTTACTGGTGAAAAATAAGAATTTCATTTTGTTTGCTGTCAGTGTTTTGGAAGTTGGATTGAACAGTAGTGATGGAACAACCGTCTATTTTTACCAACCGATTGGAATTCGATTGTCTTTTCATTCTGTCGATTTTTCAGTCGAATGAAATAACCAAATGAAAACGGTCTTTGTGGCCATATGAAGATTATCACTCACTCTCCGGGTTTGAGTGGTGTCTCTCAGTGGCGTAGAGTGTAAATTAACAGAAAAAAATCGTAAATTGATAAGACAGTTTCAACCAAGAACAAAACATGTTCTGAGAAGTAAATACGAGGGGTGTTCCAACAGAAACGTTCGAGCCATCTTAACAACCAAACTGGTTGAAATTTGCATGTGCCACTTTGGGATAACACAGTGCGACATCTAGGAACGTGAAGCATGCATCTACTCCCCCTAAAAATGTGAAAGCCGTGCCCTCAGTAGGTAAAGTGACGCTCACCATATTTTTCGATGTTCGAGATCTGATACTCATTGCATTCCTCGAGTACGGGAAAACCATTAACAGTGATGTGTACTGTGAGACACTCTGTAGCCTACGCAAGTCCATCAAGAGGAAGTGGGGTGGGCTAGAGACACGCAAGTCACCGAAGTGGCGTCCAATTGAACGACTTGCACCAGGCCAATGAGCCACACGAAATTATTATCAAAAGAAACTAACTTAAAGCTACTTCAAACGCTCTGCTAATAACAAAAACCTTTCTTGAAGATTGTAGAAGTGATTTGGGACTTGAAAGATGCTGCTAAAAGAAGGAGAAATTTCAGAAGCAGCCAACATTTCCGCATCATTTTCATCAGATATGGAACCAGTACATCTAAGACACAGGGATAGACAGTTTGGTTATAAAGCAGAAGATTAACCTATTTGGGACGAGCAAAATCATTTCAAAATTAATTTTTATTTTGCAATGTTGGGTACTGCAATAAATCAATTGACGTGAGATTTCATCAGATTAACAACCTAAATCGTGTATTTGGCTGTCTGTACAACATATAAGATGTACAGCATAAAACTCCCAAAACTGTTCTTCAAGAATGTGTTAATTTGGAAGAGTCTGTAACTCACATACACACTAAAGATATTGATGCTGCTGATCTATGCAATGAATTACAGGCCATTGATAGTACCCAATAACTCAGGAAGTTGTGAGTAATATCTGTAAAAATAGAGTTATAGACATTTTACCTAATTTAGTTACTGCACTAAGAGTGTTGCTTACTCTTCCTGTGTCTGCAGGCAGTGGTGAGCGCAGCTTCTCGAAAACATATCTGCGATCCACAAAGACTCAAGAAAGACTTGTTGGGTTGACAACTTTATCAATTGAACGAGAAACAGCTGACAATTGAGTCAAAGGAGATCGTCTCAGATTTTGCAAAAGCCAAGGCAAAAAATGAAATTTGTGTGACTCACTGTATAATGAAGTTTACAGTTGTATCAATAATCGTGAACTATCAACCAAAACCTTTTTAAAACATGTAAAACCGATGAAAAACTAAAGTTGTATAAAAGTGTATGATGTATCCCATTTTAATGGGGAAATATGTTTATGTAATGTATATGTTGTGATTATGTATTTGAACAACAAAGATGCAATTTGTATTTTACATTCACGTTTTATTGCGATTTTATTAAATGGGGTGCCACAAAAATAATTTGCCTAGTGCGCCGAATTTGTTCGGGCCGGCCCTGCTACAGATCGGACATTTTGCTCTGACTTCCATCTATGTAGTCAGCTAAAAAACATCTAAAGTGAAGCGCTTCAACTCGGATGATGAACTAAGGGACACAGTATAGGACTGGCTCTTGTCACAGCCACAGGAATTCTGGGAACAGGGAATCCTCCTCATTAAACAGTGAGACAGATGTGCTCAGTTCTCTGATGATTACTTTTGAATAAAGACTTCAATTATACTCACAATATCGTTTTGTACCTATTCATTTGAACACTCCTTGTAATTTGTAGCATAGAACGTATGAGTCAGCAGGAATTTTATAGCAGTAAGTTATGTTGCACTGACTCAAGTTGGGATAGTAGTGTTGTGTGTGTTACGTACATAATAGCAACAAGCAAATGGCTGTGCAGTTTAAGGCACCTTGCTGCGAATTGTGCGGCTGCTCACCATCGGAAATGTGAGTCTCCCTTCAGAATAAGTTAGTTTATTTAGTTTAAATAGTAAGTCTAGAGACTGAATAAATCAGCAGTTTGGTCACTAAGGTTTATAAATACCTGAATATTTGGTCCCATAGGTTTACAAAGACGTTTACATTTTTTGAAGTGTATAATTATTCCTTAACAGGGATTTTAGTGGCCATAACACAAGATGCATCCTTACTGTGAACAGATAGGCACCCCCAATTCTGTATGTTTATGGGGGTGATGCACTAAAACCAGGCTTTGTAGGGTACAAGAGAAATTAGACATGCATAAGAGCTTCCCTTGACATCAAACATTTAGTATAGTAGGCTGAAAATGAGTGTAACAAGTAGTCATGCCAGCAAACTAAAACAAAGAGGAAAGGCAGTCGCTGGGTGGTCGTCGTCGTGAGCTCATCGCAGCAGAGACAGTACTACTTCACTAGTATTTCTGACTAGAAGAGACTTTTCTGTACTGTTCTTCCGTCAGTTACTTAAATTTATCGTATTCTCACGTGTATATTTGATTAAGATTCGCATTTAGTATCTGGTTAGTGTAATCTTCCGCTGTGTGAATTGAGACAGTCGTCTGTTTTGTTTTGATGTTTTAACCGAGTTGACGTTGGATTAGTACTGTTAGCTATCAACAGGCAGCACCGGGAGCGCAAGAAAGTTAAGTTCCAGGGAGCTATTTTCATTTACTTATCTTCTCGAAAGTTTTAATTCTTACGTTCCTTGCTTGTTTTAGAATTTAGTAGGCCCACTGTTTGGTTTTTGTAAATTCGTGTAGCTGTGTATTGCACATCCTTTATCGCGATAGTCGTTTGTTTCGTTTTCGTTGGAGTAGTACCGGCTCCAGTCGTCTTTGTTTACCTTAGCTAATCACTGTAGAGTCTACACTGAACCTTTTTAGTTGTTCGTTTCTCTGGGTACTGTAGTCATAGGGACTGTGACTGCTGTGTGCAGATGCGAACTGAGTTGATGACACTTCGTTTACAGCGTCAGGCTGTGTTAACCTCGGTTGCACAATTGGAGGCTGCAGTTGAGGGACGCTGTTGTTGTTGACTGCCGTGGGAAAAGAGTGGACGTTTATCACCAATTGGCCCGTGGTTGTGGCGAGCGCTGTTACTGCTGAGGCAGACAGGCACCACACCTGTGGACGCTTGGGAGGTCACCCCAGTGTGTGGCAGGCAGTGAAAGACTTCCCAGGGGACTGATCGTGAATGCTCCTTGGTTCGCCTTACCAACATATTTGGGGCTGTATCAGTACCAGACAATGTACTTGAACTAGATTTTATTTATTTTCTTTTTTGTATCATAGTGTTACAGACATTTTAACGTCCCCTGTTAGTGGTCTGTACTCGCCGGCAGTAGGTAGTTGGTTGCTAAGTTTGCGTTAAGTGCACCTTTCGCCAGTGGAAGTGATATGAGTGTCGAAGAAAATTTGTGTATGAACACGTTATCATGGGCTCAACAGCTGATGAAAATCCGTGGCCACATCTAAGTGATTTTGTTGAATTTATATCTAGATCGGGAGAACAAATACTTTTCAACTGTAAATTGTGCCTTCCGAAAAAATCAACAATTAAGACTCACACAAACAAGTGACAAACAAACATTGTTCTTTTTATACAAGAAGACAAATCATTTCAAAGAACGAAACACTTTTCCCCCAAAGCAAAGGTCTCTTGCAGAGACTATGTGATTAGACATCATTTGTTTACGCTAACGGTCGACTGCCACGATACAGTGGCCGAGTAATACTAGTTTTTATTTATACTCCAAGCCCTATTCAAACTTGCGTATCCAAAACATTTTTCTTAAATATCAGGTAGGGTAATAAGTTTTTTTTTAAGTTGCTGATTTCAATAATATAACTACATAAATTCGGAGACTGAAGGCGATTTTTCTTGGCTGCACAATACTGTTACGAGTTAACGTTAACTTCCGGTAAATAGTCCGCAGAGTAACGCTTTAACGTTTAACGAAATTACCTTTTTTAGTAACGTATTAATGATTAACGAGGTTAACTCTTTGATTAACAGTGCCAGACTGCCAGTCTTGGTTGCAAGTGAAAGCAAAGGTCCCATCAGCAGCATGGTTAATGGTACGAACAGTGGACTTCTGGTACAGAGCGGAGTGGAGGAACTGAGTCAGAGTCTCAGATGTTTCTTCAATGATATAGGCTACAGATTCCTCAACTCGCACCATCTGGGTTCTGCTGAACAGATCAGGTGTCGAATACACACAGGAAGTGGCTAAATGGGTAGTGGGGTTTGTGTGTGGCGTGGATTTTTTAAGGTTAGAGGGCCTTGAGAACATATAAAAAAAGGTTTCAGTCTCAAAGGTTATAGGTCAAAGATAGGACGAATATAGATCTAAAAACCGGCAATAGCAGTCTTCAAATTGGCAAATGCTGCTTCTGTTTGACTGTTCCATAATAGTTTATCAGATGATTTTGGAGTGCCTGGTAACAATTCATTGAGAGGTGCAGCAAGGAGAGCATGATTGCGCACAAAACGATGGTAGTAGTTCAGTACACCAAGAAATCATCGAAGTTGTTTCACTGTTGTTGACTGTAGATAATTGATAATTGCCTCAACTTTTTCTGGTGGTGGTCGTATTCCTTCAGCAAGAAACTGGACTTCCGTTGCACCAAAAACACACTTTGATGGGTTTATGAGTAAGCCATGGGTCTGTAGGCGGGTGAAAATTTGTCGTAAATGTTCCAGGTGTTCTGTTTCGCAGCTTGACATGATCAAAATATCGTCTATGTAGACATAACAGAAATCAAGATCACGTGTAACCTCGTCCATGAATTGTTGGAATGTCTGGGCAGCGTTACAAAGTCCGAAAGGCATTCTGACAAACTCAAATAAACCAAATGGCGTGCAAACGGCGGTTTTAGGGATGTCTTCTTGTGCTCCAGGAATGTGGTAGAATGCACTCACTAAATCCAAGGTAGTGAAGATGCATTTACCATGAACATTTACTGTGAAGTCCTCAATATGCGGCACAGGGTAGCGGTAAGGCAGAGTCCTGGCATTGAGTCTCCTGTAATCTCCACACGGACGCCAGCCATTCTTCTTCTTCGGTACAACATGTAGAGGAGAAGCCCAACTGCTGCTAGATGGTCGACAGATTCCTTGTGCAACCATAGATGAGAACTCTTGTTTCGCTACTTTCAGCTTTTCAGGTGTAAGACGGCGCGGCGGAGCATGAAGTGGTGATCCTGGCGTAGTTGGAATGTAATGCAGTGTTGAATGTTAGATTGGAGCTAATTTGGGTGTCTGATAAGTTATCTCCGTGAACTGCTTCAAAAGTTCTATAAACGGAGAATCACCTGCAATCACTCGAACCGTTGTGTCTTCCACGCAACGTATTTTTCCGTGACTTGCTAGTTTTGTAACAGAGTCAACAAGACGGTGGTGTCGGAGGTCAGGCAGGACTCCATAATAAGACAGGAAATCTGCTCCGAGTATTGGTTGCGTTACATCTGCCACAACAAATCGCCACTCAAAGTTACGTCTTAGCCCTGGTTCAATACTAACATGACATGTCCGTATGTTGGAATTGCA
Source organism: Locusta migratoria (assembly GCA_026315105.1). NCBI lineage: Eukaryota > Metazoa > Arthropoda > Insecta > Orthoptera > Acrididae > Locusta > Locusta migratoria. Next base: position 88,461,190 of record CM048749.1, on the reverse strand, counting down.
GTACCATTGGCGGCAAAAAGTTTATAGTCGTCGCGGCTACGGTGCGGCAGGCGATTTGATGGGTAGACAGACACGTCAGCTCCTGTGTCAACTAAGTACTGCATCTTGGTATTGCGCTCTGTCACGAATAAGCGACGGCTGCCGCCTGGAAAGTCCGTGGCCGTCATCACTGACTCTCCTGTGCGTTTCCCTTCTCGCAGGGAGGGCTGCATTTTCGTGCTTCTGAGCTGAATCGCCTATGGTACCAACACACCCTAGATGATGAAGGTGAGCGGCTGTGCCTACCTTGTGAGCGGCGGCGACGGGATCGACGGTTAGAACACTCAGCTCGTAAACTTGCAATTTGAGCGGTGAGTTCAGCAACTTGCGTTTGTAGGGCAGCAAGTGTGTTATCCTCTTTAGGCTGTGAGCTAACTGGGGCGACGCATGTCGCCGGATACATTACCATTATGCGATCTGCCGTCTGTGCGAGTGCATCAAGATCACCGGCGCACACTGTTAAAAATCTTCTGTGTATCCGGTGGCAGGCGTGATAACCAGATGTTGCGAAGAATTTCGTCACTAATAGCATTTCCAGCTAATGTGCGTAGGCGGCGTAGTAGTTGTGATGGAGTGCGGTCGCCCAACTGTTCCGTGCGCAATAGCTTTTCCAAGCGTTTCGCCTCAGATTGTGACAGGCGAGTAATCAAGGCAGTCTTGATAGTCATATAACGGTCGGTGATTGGTGGTGACGCTAATATGTCCTGTACTTCAGCAGCCATGTCCTCATTGAGCGCGGCGACGACATAACTGTATTTTGTCTCGTCCGCGGTAACGTGCGTCAATACGAACTGGCTTTCTAGCTGCGCGAACCAAAGGACGGGATTTTGCTGCCAAAATGGTGGCGGTTTAACTGCTACACGATTGATCATCATCCCTGTAGGTACTTCAGCAGCCGGTGGCGGGTCTGGCATCGTAGAGATTTGAGTGACAGTTGCGAAGAACATGGGAGATACGCGACGCGGTTGACGCGGATGTTTTTACAGTTACACGGGCGCGGCTCGGCGTAATACGCGACGCGGTTGCTTATTTTTCGCGAAACACGGCTTGTGATCACGTCGGCGTCACCAATTGTCGCGTAATTAAACACAGTTTATTAACGACATACTACATTCAACTGTAACATATGCACAGACTAATTAACAAAAGAAGACTAATTTCACATAACAAATGAACAGACACAAGTCAGAGATATGTATGCACAGAGTAATCGCAATTCGATAAATTATCACACTTCAGGTCTAACAGTTCTAAACTGTCATGTGTGGGGAAATACCAAATCTCCAAGCACTAATAGAAAACACTGATGTTCAAATTATTGACAAATGACAAATGTTTGTAGAACTTATGGGACTTAACTATGGGGTCATCAGTCCCTAAGCTTACAAACTACTTATCAACTAGCGAAGACTAAGGACGTCACAAATATCCATGCCCGAGGGAGGATTCGAACCCCCGACCGCAGTGGCCGTGCAGACCGTGACTGGAGAGCCTCAGTCTCCTCGGCCACCGCGGCCGGCATGTTCAAATTATTATAGCTGGCTAAAGACAGAGATGAGTTCAGCTAAAAATTTCACAGAATGACAAATGGTGTTCAGAAAGGACGGATTGAATAAAAAAGGGCAGGAGAATTCATTGTTGTCACAAGCGGTTTATTCAAAATGTTCAAATGTTTGTAGAACTTATGGGACTTAACTATGGGGTCATCAGTCCCTAAGCTTACAAACTACTTATGAACTAGCTAACACTAAGGACGGCACAAATATCCATGCCCGAGGGGGGATTCGAACCCCCGACCGAAGTGGCCGTGCAGACCGTGACTGGAGCGCCTCAGTCCCCTCGACCACCGCGGCCGGCCAAGCGGTTTATCTTGTATCGAAATTGAAGTACATAGTTCCTGTGAGTTTCTTTGGGTAGAGGTTATACCTGACAAGCGGAATAAATTAATAATTGGTTCTTTTTACCGACTCCCATGACTAAGAGGATTCGGTGGCGGATATGTTGAAAGAAAGCTTGGATCAAATTTCTAAAACGTTCACAAATCATACAATTTTAGTCGGTGGTGACATTAATTTTCCCTCAATATGCTAGCAAAAATACGTGTTCAAAACTGAAGTCAAACATGGAACTTCATGCAAAATTGTACTGAGCGCATTCCCTGAAAATTACCTCGTGCTATTAGTTCATGAACCCACTAGAATAGTAAATGGTTGTGAAAACATACTTGACCTTGAAATGGGGTGTTGATTTAAATCTATGCATTAATATCTCTGACTTGTATTTATTCTCTGCTTTTATAATTATTCTGTTGTGTATATTCAGTTGTCTTCAGCTGTCTCAGTTGTAATAAATTTAAAGTTGCTAAACTCGCAACAATTGGTGACCCCGACGTGATTTTACGGTCACTAACGTCGCTTACTGTGTCACGTCACGTTAAAAGTATATATTCGAGTCAACTGCGTCGCGTTTTTGCTGCCAAACTTCGCGATGTCAGACCCGATACCAACTGCAGTTATGCCAATAAGCGCAGTAATTAATCGTGTTGCCACCATTTTGGAAACAGAATCCAGTACTTTGGTTCGCGCTGCTAGAAAGCACAATTTGTGCTAGCGAGCGTAACTGCAGACGATATGAAGTATCGCGTTGTTACAGCGCTCAATGGCTACGGAAGTTGAAGGCTTCTAGCGTCGCCACCGAGCATTGATCGCTACGCAACTGTTAAACACGCGCTAATTGCCCGCCTCTCACAATCCGAGACGAAGAAGCTGCTCCGCAGAGAAGAGCTGGGGGATCACACTCCATCGCAGCTGCTGCGTCGCCTGCATGCGTTAGCCGACAATGCTGCTATGGAGGACATTCTGTGCAACATTTGGTTACCACGCTTGTCTCCTGACGCACAGAAGATATTGACAGTGTGTGCTTGCGATCTTTATGCCTTCGCGCAAACCGCTGATCGCATACCGGAAATATACCCATCAACTTGTATCGCTCAAAAGAAAAAGAAAGAAATAAATAAAATAATAATAATAATTAATATTCACATAATATATGACATCAACTGCGATTGGGCAAAGCTGAGAATGTGTTCCCAGCCGGGATTCGAACCCGGGTCTCCTGCTTTCTAGGCAGTTGCGCTGACCCCTACACCACTGTGGACACAGTGATCACCGCACCTGCAAGGGCTACCTAAGCACACACACACACACACACACACACACACACACACACATATATATATATATATATATATATATATATATATATATATATATATATATATATATATATGTGGGGTCTGTTCCGAAAGAACAGGCATCACTTCTGATCCAGTTGTTATTCTTTAATATTCACAGAATATATGACATCAACTGCGATTGGGCAAAGCTGTTCTTTCGGAACAGACGCCACATGTATATATGCCGGTGACGGGCAATGATCCTATCGTTAGTGGGGAGGGGTGGGCAAGTTTGAAGCCCTTACTCTTACGGGAATTAGTTTCATAACTACGAGTTTGAGTACTGTGAGCAGGGCGAAGCTGGGAATTTGTATCTGACGGGAGGCGTGCTTAGGTAGTCCTTGCAGGTGCGGTGATCACTGTGTCCCCAGTGGTGTAGGGGTCAGCGCAACTGCCTAGAAAGCAGGAGACCCGGGTTCGAATCCCGGCTGGGTACACATTTTCAGCTTTGCCCAATCGCAGTTGGTGTCATATATTCTGTGAATATTAAAGAATAACAACTGCAGGATCAGAAGTGATGTCTGTTCTTTCGGAACAGACGTCACATGTATATTGTTCAAATGTTTGTACAACTTATGGGACTTAACTACGGGGTCATCAGTCCCTAAGCTTACAAACTACTTGTGAACTAGCTAAGACTAAGGACGGCACAAATATCCATGCCCGAGGGGGGATTCGAACCGCCGACCGTAGTGGCCATGCTGACCGTGACTGAAGCGCCTCAGCCACCGCGGCCGGCACTTGTGTCGCAACAGTTTGTCCACAGCCTCGTTTAGCCGTGTTAAATTCGGAGGTACACAGCTCTACAGATCGCGCTTTATGGATTTTCTTAAGGCTCGTTACTACTTTGCACAACAATGAGGGAAAGGCAACACCAAGCATTGCGATATTGTAACACTGTATTCACGAAGATATATAAGAAATCAGATAAGAAGACACTAATCGGCTATGATATTAATCGTAATTGCTTAATAAATTATGTGTGTGACCAGGCGAACCATAGTTTGATGTGGCTTACGCTAGTCTCAGTTAGGAATGAAAGAGATAATATAATCTAATCTAATCTGGAACTGCTTAAGCTAAATCGGTAATTTTTTGGTAATATAAGGTATTAGGTGCTACAACCGGTATTTCGGGGAATATATGTTTTTTTACAGTCTTATCTTACAAACGAAAATAAAAATGCATGTATTCATCAAAACAGCATAGGCATTATCAAACAGTAAAATAATGAAATATGTTTAATGTATACAATTATAAGTGCAGTGACCCAAGAAAGAAAAATATTAATAACGTACAAATGATGTATAACATTAATTTAATTCAAAACATTACTATGAACGATATTTAGTCCATCTCGTTTTTGTCTTTTTGTCCATCGGTTTCTGCCTTACTATCTGTCCATTTAAGTTTCGTTTTCATACAGATCAATACTTACATCATATATCCTTGACTGTGTCCGACAATAATATAATTTTCCAAATTTGTAGAATGTAATATTAGGAAACTGTGGATGAATAAAGTCTCGTAAATCACGCGTCGCGTGAAAGTTGTGACTCGTTGTTTACGACTTCCTATATCTTAAAATATGTGACGTAGGTAGTTTTTAACCCCACAGAAATTGTTGTCTGATAGTAAGCAATATGTGTACCAAGTTTAGTTGAAACTGGTCCATTAGTTTTGGAGGAGATGTGGAAAAATAGCGCATGATGTAGCAATTTTTCGGAAATTTCATTGTTTATAACGTCATATCTCCTGAAATAGGTGTCGTATTGTCATGTAAATTTGAAGATACATTCAGTGATATATGTGCCTAATGTCTGTAAAATATGTCGTGTATGCGTACTGATGCGATTTTTCATGAACTGTATGTCGAACTGTGATATATAGTATCTAAGGAACATTCAGTGGTAAGTATGTGTACTATCTGTGAATTGTCTGACGAATAAAATTTACGGTGTAGAAGTAATAACTTATAACGTCATGTCAAATGCCGTAGACACACATCATGAACAGCGGAAAAGTAGTAAGCGATAATTTTTTTTCCTTTCATTATTTTATTGGGGTTGTCAGCGAGAAAAGGTTTCGTAAATATTTGAAATTATGTTCAAAGTTTATTGCGAGCAGCTAAGTGCTCTCATTTACAATCAAGCTATTACAGCCGCAAGATGGGGCAGTTTTCATTGTTTATGACGTGATATCGTATGAAATGTATATCGTAAGTTTTACAACTATAGCAAACGATTCCTGTCCCTAAAGAATATTTGTACCAAATGTGGTTGAAATCGGTCCATCAGTTTAGAAGCAGATGTCGCATATTATAGCATGATGCGACCGGTTTTCACGATTGTCATCCTTCAAGACGTCAAACCTCCTTACGTATGTATCGTAGGTGGTTCTTATCCCGACAGTGATTGTTACCTGACAGTAAGGAACACGTGTGCTAAGTTTGATTGAAATCGGTTCAGTAGCCGCGGTGGCCGAGGTGACTGAGGCGCTCCAGTCACGGTCAGCACGGCCACTACGGTCGGGGGTTCGAATCCCCCCTCGGGCATGGATGTTTGTGCCCTCTTTAGTCTTAGCTAGTTCATAAGCTTAGGGACCGATGACCCCGTAGTTAAGTACCCAAACATTTGAACATTCACACATACCCAAATACACAAATACTGCCTATTTTATAAGATGCATAAATAGTGTCTAGTACAGAGTATAAACGCGGAGTGTAAAACTGGAGCTCGCTTACTTTCTGTAGTTAATGGGAATCTAATATATAAAGCAGAGTGTCCGTATGTGTGTACGTGTTGCATACAAATCTGCAGTTTTGTTCCAATCTTTATGACATTTTGTACACGTAAGCTTCAATCCACGAGGACGGTCGCCGTAAGTGTAAGAATCACGTACGATATATAGTTCACGAGATATGACGTCAAAAAACAATGAGATGCGCGAAAAACTGCTGAATTTTGCGACAATGCTGCTCATTTTCTCCTAAACCACTGGACCGATTTCAACCAAATTTGGTTCACACATTACTTACCGTGAGGTAATAATTGCTGCATGGTTAATAGTGACATACGGCACATGGTTCATAAGATATTACGTGATAATCAATAGAAATCGCAAAAAATGCCATATAATGCGGCGAGAATTTCGAAATACACTGCATGAGAATGACAGTACTTAGCGACTTGCAACAATCTTCAAACATAACTTCAAAACTTTATTAAACTTTTTTTCGCTGACAACCAAATAAAAAAACTGAAAGGAAAATAGTTTCTCGCTTACTACTTTTCCGCTGTTCAAGAACTAAAACTACGGCATTCGGTGAGACGTTACAATTTATAATTTGTACACTACAAATAATAGCCACAGGAAATTTTTCAGACAGTATACACACATATAGTTTAGTGTACCTTCTAAACTGTATCACAGTACGACACGTAGTTCATGGCATATGAGCACATAAACAGTAACGTTCATGGAAAACCGTCCCATCACGCACTAAGTTTTAATCTATTACTTCTTTCTTACAAATTTTTTCCTAAGAGATTTTGCAAATATAGAGCCCTTATACAAATGAATATATATACCTGAAAAATGGCAGGAATAAATAAATAAATACCCGGACAACGCCGGGTTTTCAGCTAGTATTTAAATAAAGAGAAGGGTGCAGTTTATTTTTTGTGCGCGTTCTGCACGAGGCTTCCATCAGACACTCTGTACCCTGGTCCCATGATACTGAATGTTTTGCTGTCCGTCATTGAAGCGCTGCTGTTTGCCGCTGGGGGATACGCGGACAGGTTGACAGGTAAACATACCAGCACCAGCCACTCTGCTTGTTAATGGCTCCCAGAGCGGAAAGAAGGTCTCATTTGCGTGGCACTACTCAGGCCTTTTCGCTGAGGTGACATGTCAGTAACCGGCAGTGAATATGAGAGTGTGATTGTGTGACCATTTCCGGCTTTCTGAGTTCAACTAGACGCACAGTCTAATTTATCTCGTGATCTTGAACTGAACATTGTTTCGAGACATACAAATGAGTGTCAACAAGCGTTTGTTTCATTGGGAAGTCTCATACAAACGCTCAAAAATCTGTACCAGAAAACATAAGCAGGGTGACGAAGGTTATCTCTATATATAAAAGGAAGTGTCCCGATTGACTGACTGACTGACTGACTCATCATCGCCCAGCCCAAACCACTGAAGATAGGAAATTGAAATCTGTGGAAGGTGTTGATCTTACTCTGTAGGCGTCATTTAAGAAGCGATTTTTCGATATTCCGTCCAAAAGTGGGTGAAATTCGGGATGAAACATTTTTTGAAAATATGTAGCTATTTAGGCAATTTTGAAGCTAGAACTACAAAATTTCGGATTTTAATTCAGGGTTCGAATTTAAAGCAAACGTGTTTCGGCATTTGTTTGAAATTCGACAAATAAGGGGGTAAATAGGTGACGCAAAAAATTGATTTTCAAAAATATGTTGCTGTTAATTCAAATTTTAAGCTACAACTACGAACCTTGGGATAGTATTTTTGGAAATTCAACAACTAAGGAGGTTAAATAGAGGATCAAAAATTCTTTTTGAAAACACGTTGCTATTGATACAATTTTGAAGCTAGAGCTGCAAAAATTGATATTTGTATTGTTCGTTAGACGTTAAAAAATACGTGTTTCGGTATTTTTGGAAATTCAACCATCAACGGGGTTAAATTGGAGATGGGGTGTTTTTCGAAAAGATGTTGCTATTTACGCAATTTTGAACTTGGAACTACAAATTTTCGGATTTGGTTTCGGGGTTCGAATTTAAAAGACACGTGTTTCGGTATTTTTCGAAATTAGACTAATAAGGGTGTGAAATACGAGATGCAAAAATTGATTTTCAAAAAAGGTTGCTGTTAACTCAAATTTCGAGCTATAACTACGAAACTTAGGATATGGACTCTCGATCATGATTGAAAAGATACGTGTTTCGGTATTTTTGGAAATTCAACAACTAAGGGGTAAAAGAGGGGATCAAAAATTCTTTTCGAAAACACATTGTTGTCAAGACAATTTTGAAGCTATAGCTACAAAAATTGGTATTTGTATTGTTCGTTAGAATTCAAAAAATACGTGTTTCGTTATTTTTGGACATATAACCATCAAAAAAATCTTCAAAAGTTTGTATAGTCTATGGGACTTAACTACGGGGTCATCAGTCCCTAAACTTACAAACTACTTATGAACTACTTACGAACTAGGACGGCACAAATATTTATGCCCGAGGAGGGATTCGAACCCCCGACCGTAGTGGCCGTGCAGACCGTGACTGGAGCGTCTTAGTCCCCTCGGCCACCGCGGCCGGCTATAACCATCAAGGGGGTTAAATTGGAGAGGGGATGTTTTTCGAAAATCTTTTGCTAATAAGGCAATTTTGAATCTACAACCAACAAAAATTGGTATATGTTTTCTTGTTCAGAATTAAAAAGACGTGTTTCGGTATTTTTGGAAATTCGACCAATAAGGGGGTGAAACCATGAAATACGAGATGCAAAAATTGATTTTCAAAAATATGGTGCTTTTAACTCAAATTTCAAGCTATAATTACGAAACTTAAGATATGGATTATTCATCAGGATTAAAAAGAAACAACTGGTGTAGGCCAACCAGCCTACGCATGCGAAGTAGCGGGGGTTCAGCTAGTCTTCTATAAAATTTCAGGAACCTGATGTACTCATGAATATTCAAAACAACACAGTAGGAGTAATCTGCAAAATGACAGGCCTATATCATTGACGTCGGTTTGCTGTAGGAGTTTAGAACATATACTTTCCTCTGGTATTATGAACTAACTCGAAGAGAACGACCAATTGACCCAGAGTCAACACGGATTCAGAAAGTATCATTCTTGTGAAATACAGCTAGCTCTTCACTCACATGATGTGATGAGTGCCATAGACAAGGGATGTCAATTACATTCCGTATTTCTAGATTTCCGGAAGGCTTTCGTCACTGTACCTCTTAAGTGTCTTCTAATCAAACTACGTGCTTATGGAATACCGTCACAATTGTGCGAGTGGATTCGTGATTTACTGTCAAACAGGACACAGTAAGTTGTAATTGACGGAAAGTCATCGAGTAGAACTGAAGTGACATCTGGCGTTCCCCAGGGAAGTGTTATAGGGCTCCTACTGTTCCTTATTTTTATAAACGGTTTACGAGACAATCTCAGTAGTTCTCTTGGGATGTTCGCGGATGATACTGTCACTTACCGTTAGTAAAGTCACCAGAAGATCAAAAGCAACTGCAAAATGATTTATAGAAGATATCTGCATACTGCAAAAAATGGAAATTGACCCTTAATACTGAGAAGTGTAAAGTCATCCATATGATCACTAAAACAAGCCCGTTAAACTTCATTTACCCAATAAAGCAGTCAAAACTACAGGCCTTAAATTCTTAAATACCTATGAGTAACAAGTACAAAGAAATTAAATTGGAAAGAACGCAAAGAAAATATTGTAGGGAAAAGGAACCAAAGACTACGTTACGTTGGTAGAACACTTAGGAGATGCAACAGTTCTACTAAAGAAACTGCCTACGCTACACTTGTGCGTCCTACTTTGGAGTATTGCTGCGCATTGTGAGGTTCACACCATGTGGGACTGACAGACGATTTAGAGAAAGTTCAGAGAAGGTCAGCTCCTTTTGTACTATCGCCATATAGGGGAGAAAGTCTCAAAGAAATGATGCCCGAGTTGGGGTGGAAATCATTAAAAGAAAGGCGTTATTTGTTGCGACGAGATCTATTTGCGAAATTTCTTTCACCAACTTTCTGTCCCGAGTGCGAACTTATTTTGTTAGTTCAAATGTTTGTAAATCTATCGGACCAAACCGCGAGGTCATCAGTCCGTAGCTTACAAACTACTTAAACCTAGGTAAACTGACCTAAGGACAACACACACACCCATGCCCCAGGCAGGGCAGGATCTAGGACATTTACCAAGGGGGGCAAGCTTAAATTTGCCGCCCCTTCTTTCACCCCCCCCCCTGTAAGAATCGACTTTTTGACGCTAATTGGTTACATATTTCTAAATAAATGTCACAATCTCACAACATGAACTTATTTTATTGACTAAATTAAGATCAAAGGAAAACAGAACAATTTTAATATATACAAAAATATTACAAGATTACTCATCGTACAAAAATCAATTCAAAATTTCGCTTTTCGAGCTTTTTTGCTGCAAAACTGTTTTTGATATCATCAGCTCGTTTGTGCTCAATGGATATTACACTCAAATTTGTTAAGCAGTTGTGCTCCTCAAGTGTATTCAATTAGTTTCAGCTTGCTGAAACTTCTTTCTCCAGACGAAACAGAAATTAGAATGGTAAGATATGTTTTAACGCTGTAGTAAGGTTGGGATACCCCGCTAACAATTTATTTTTATAAATTAAACTTAATGTTGATGATGCAGTGGAATCTTGCAAGGCTCTGTCTACTGCCAGTGCATGTTGTCTGAAACTTTCAACTTCAAGTTCTTCCTCCCTAAGATCTTCTGCCAGTTCCGCTGCTTTGGCCTTCAAGTCCTCCACTTCCATTTCTCGAATTTGCACGCCACACAGAAAACTAATTTTTGCACCAATTTTCTCAAGTGCTGTAAACCTGGTACTAAGCTCTGTCAATTATTTTTTCAGTGAATGTTGGATACTTCATCCTCACAAAGCTCATCGGCCATTTTCTTCTTTCTTCGAATCCTTTTTTTTTCTTCGGAGAATACCGTTGATACCTTATCATCTTCTGCTAGCACTTTGGCCTCAGAAATAGCTTCAGAGGTACAAGAATCCCGGGAAGTTTTGAGAAAGCCCAAAAGCCCTTGAATGTTTTGAACAGCTTTATCAATTGTAAAGTATTAACTTCGCAGAAACTGATTAACATGAGCAATTTATTTTAATATTGCATACCAGAAACAAGTTAAAGTAATGAATTAGAGTTTTCTCATATTTTTTAAAAATAGATCTTGTCTCTGATTTTGTTTCTGATGTTGACAATTTATAAGTTTCAGTTTCTTCCAGGGCCTTCAAAACTTTATGAAAATGCTTGTAAACAGCTTCAACCGCTTCTACTCTTGAAGATCACCTAGTCTTGCTGAATGTCTGCTGAATTTGCTCCTACTTAATTTAAAGAGTGAGCAGCACATGGTACGAAATAGGCCAGTTCATTCTTCTGAAGTATTCTTGACTGGACCCCTTTGTACTTTCCAGCCCTGTTTGCCCCATTGTCATGAGACTGCCCCCTGCAGTACTTAATGTTCAACCCATCTTGTTCCAGTTTTTGCAGTATCTCTTGACTAAGGCCTTCTCCTGTTTTGTCTGTAACTGTAAAAAAAGTCAGTAAAACTTTCCACGACCTCTGAGTCATTCGACTTGACATATCGATTTACTTGTGTCATCTGCACATTGTGGATGATATCTGGAGTGCAGTAAAACATCAGTGAAAAGTATTTAGCAACTAGAATATCTTTAATTATATCTTGTTTTATTTTGTCAGCAATCAAATCACGGAACTCATCTTGTATATTTTTGTAAAAATAGCTAATCTGGCCTTTCTTGTGGCGTTCAATATGCAGACGAAGGGGGGTACTATAGTATGATATGAGATCAATTGTATTTATAAATTTGCCTCTATGTGGATCACCAAAATCACCATCTCCTTTTGTTCCTCTAAAAGGACTTCCTTTCTTAGCTAGAAAAAGGACAGCATCAATAATACAGTGAGATTCCTCCTGTTTTATCTGGTCTTGCTGCCCAGTGTGCGATTCTTATCAGGTGGGTTTGTCGGAGGACATCGAAAGAGTCGAAAGACGGGCAGCTTGTTTTGTATTGTCGTGATACAGGGGAGACAGGTCACGGAAATGATACAGGATCTGGGATGGGAGTCATTAGAACAAAGGCGTTTATCGCTGCGACGTGGGCTACTTACGAAACTCTAATCGCCAACATTCTCCTCCGAATGCGAAAATATATTGTTGCCTCCCACTTATATAAGTAGAAAGATCATCTGAATAAACACGTGAAATCAGAGCTCGAACAGAGAGATTCAGATGTTCTTTCTTATCGCGCGCTATTCGAGAATGGAATGGGAGATAAATAGTTTAAAAGTGCCCAGAATGTATAGTTTAGTATAAAAGTGGTCCGATGAACCCTCAGTCAGACAGTTAAATGTGATTTACAGATTATCCTATGTAAATGTCTATCAATTCCACCGCTACCGAGAGAGGACTCTAGATCCTTAATGCTTTTGACTTTCAATAAGAAGTGTGCGCACCTGAAATACTTTTTTTTAATAAGGACTGGAAAGTTATTCAAATTCACCTGTTCTACAAATATTACCTTGATATGAAATATGAATAGTCATTTATCTGAAAAAGGAAATCTATATAAATTAATAAACATTGTGCATTTACTTATGCAATAACGCAAACATCTCCCTCATTCTGGCTAATATCTAGTGGATTTTTAAAGTTTGATTAGCTGCAGTACCTGTGACAGGGCAACACTGAAGTCAGCAACCAGGAATTTTAGTTTTATTAAATGATTTCGCCATTTCTTGCAGTCTTTTTACTTTTAATAATTCTGTGTAAGTTAATTTTATTAAATTATACCAGTAAGATACATTCCATAAAAAAAGTCGGTCAAAATTTGCCGCCATCTAAATTCTGCCGCCCGGGGTAACTGACCCCTTTGTCCCCCCTAGATCCGGCCCTGCCCCAGGGAGGACTCGAACCTCCACGGCGAGCAACCGCGCGCTCCGCAGCGAGGCGCCTTAGACCGCTCGGCTACTACACCGCGGCTATTTTGTTAGTATCCACCTACATAGGAAGACATGACCATAAAAATAAAATAAGAGAAATCAGATCGAAAACGGAAAGATTTAATGTTCCTTTTTCCCGTGAGCCATAAGAGAATGGAATCGTAGAGGAACATCGTAAAAGCGGTTCGATGAACCCTATGCCATATACTTCAATGTTGCTTGCAGAGTATGTAAGTAGATGTAGATGATTGTAAGAACGACGAGTAATAAAATATGCTGTATCATGTCGCAGTGACTAGTCATTGGAGAATCAAAATTCTTGATGAGGTGTAACTATTTTCTGCTCCAGATTCTACTCTGAAAGAACGATGACTCGAAGAATTATAATTTCGGGAAACAAATTGTTCAAATGTTCGTATAGCTTATGGGACTTAATTACGGGTCATCAGTCCCTATTTCGGGAATCCTTCTCCTGCTAAATTTCAAGTACAGTATCCAAACAAACAAAGATAGAAATCAAAATACAAATGACATGTAACATTCATACATTCACAACTTGACCATAAAAAAAACCCGGGCCGCTGAAACTTTGCACTTGACGTTTACAAATAACAAGTGAAGAGCAAGAAGCGCGAGGCGCTAGTCGCTGGGAACGCTCCAATCACAGAGAGCTAAACACTTCCAGTGATCACGTGCCGTGACGTCAGAATTCCCGCGTTGCCGGCTTTGTTTAGTTCTAACGTAAACAAAATTGTGTATCGTGTTTATCGCTTGTTTATGTTGTGTGTGCTTTTTTTTTGCTGCGGTTTGTTTTACTATGAGTGGTTTAACTTGACTTTCTGAGTTCAAGTAATTGGATAATGTCACCGAAAAGACTTTTGTCTAGTGACGTTTTCTGAGTAAGTTCTCAATTTCGCATGAATAAAAACTTCGAAGCTTATGCTCTGAGCAGAAAGTTCATTCTCGCTTCTAAAAATCGGAAAGAAGTTATGGTGCGGTGGTTACAAGAAAGAAATATTGCTGCAGATATGTCAATGTGAGAACTTCTTTTATAATCGCTCGTGAAACAAAATAACCCTATGACACCCATATATGCATTAGACGAAATCGCAAAGGAGCAGCGCCACAATGTAATAAATCTGCCCCCATTTCACTGCAGTTTTAACCCTATAAAATTGGTATAGCGTGACGTGAAGAATTACTTACGGAACAACAAGTCTTTCACAATAACGGAGGTAGAAAAGCTGTTGCATGAATCTGTTGCCAATGTAGATGCTGCATCTTGGTAAAAAATAAAAAAAAAATTTAAAAAAATAAAAAAAGGTCGAGCACGTCGAAAAACTGATTCTGGCAGCGGAAACAATAGCAGGGATCAAGGGATCATCAGTAATCATTAACGGTTAATGATTTGTCTTGGTAATGACGACGATTTTGGCAATGACGACAACAGAGAAAATGGGAAGCTGGGTGTAATTGTACCATTGTCACCGTAAATTGGAGTGAAAAGCATTCTGATTATAAAACGTAGAGAGAGAAGTTACTATCTAGATTATTGTTTATTTCGTATCTGTCGTGATCCAATGCTTATTTTCTATATTGCTTTGCTCCGTTATTGAAAGCGTGTGCATTGTTGTGCTCTGGCCTTCATTAATATGCCGTTAATTAATTGCTGTTCAAGAACGAAATATTATATGCACTTTTATTGCTCAATAGCTTACATTTACGAGATGCAACTGAAAACCGTTTCGTCTGCTGTGCGTATAGAGGCTAGTGTTGCAACGTCGCTACAGCAGTTTAGCCAACTTAACTCGCCGTAACGCGAAACGTCAAGTGCAATGTTTCAGCAGCCCGGGTATACAAACAACAACGAGCGAGGTGGCGCATTGGAAACACCCTGGACTCACATTCGGAAGGACAGCGGTTGAGACCAGGCAGATTTATGTTTTCCGTATTTTCCCTAAATCTATGCAGGCAAATGACGGAATGGTTCCTTTCAAAGGGCATCGCCGACTTCCTTCCGCATCCTTAGGCCATGGCCCGAGTGCAGGAGGCGTACAGTGTGGAACACACGACTTGAATACGGCGGAGCGGTGAGCGGGCAGAACAGCTGCTGAAGTGTCTTCTTGTTCTGAAACTGCTATGATGTTTGAGCTGGAACTTTCAGCATCTTCCGTGTCGATTTGAGGAAATTGCCAGTTTCAGATACTTCTATTGTTTTTTCTGAGTTCATCTGAAAGAAAGGAAAAAGGTACTGAAATACACATTTTTAATTTTTACTCTTGTTCAGATATATTGCTACAGGGATAGCGTTCAGAACTTTCTCCTTTAGCTTCCGCACGGGAAAAACAATAGCAACACTAGTGTATGAAACATGTGCCCCAATATGGTCATAACTTGTTGACACACATACACACATGGCACCTCCATCTCAAGATGAAATAAAGAAAATTGCAGATGAGTATAACAGATTATGAAAATTGCCCCACTGCACTGGGGCACTTGACAGTAAATGCCTGCAGCGGTGGCCGAGGGGACTGAGGCGCTCCAGTCACGGTCTGCACGGCCACTACGGTCGGGGGTTCGAATCGCCCCTCGGGCATGGATATTTGTGCCGTCCTTAGTATTAGTTAGTGCATAAGTAGTTTGTAAGTTTAGGGACTGATGACCCCGTAGTTAAGTCTTATAAGCAATACAAACATTTGAACATTGACAGTAAACATTGTAAAGTGATTTGTCCAGACCAGTCTGGATCGGCATATTAAGATTATAAGAGTGATTTCTCTGTGGTTTTCCAAGATGTCGAAATCTGAATATATCCACTATACCGGCCGCGGTGGCCGAGGGGACTGAGGCGCTTCAGTCACGGTCTGCACGGCCACTACGGTCGGGGGTTCGAATCCCCCCTCGGGCATGGATATTTGTGCCGTCCTTAGTTGTAGGTAGTTCTTAAGTAGTTTGTAAGTTTAGGGACTGATGACCCCTTAGTTAAGTCCCTTAACCTTAACAAACATATGAACATATCCCACTATACTCTATTCACCGAAACGAGAGCCGTACTGTAAACACGGCAAGGCGCGTGACCACAGCGCAGCCGTCTAGGGGTGTACAAGGCAGGGGCGCGAAGTCAGTGTGACCGACTTCGATGCAGGTATGAGCTCGTTAGTGCGCGTTGTACAACGGGATCTCTGAATTTCATACCCGAAGTAACGTCTGGGAAGATGACACCAAAAAGTCCTCAAAACAAGCGTTTCTGTCCGGATTATCCACCGGAAGCAAGGGCCAATCAGGTAAAGGGAAACGTCTGATTATCGCACACAATGGCAGCAAAACAGCGTTTGTTGATTTTGTGTCCTAGCCTCGTCGCCGCTTTTGTGTCTCGTTTCCGTTGTAGGTGTCGGTGGCCGAGTAGAAAAGTACAGACACAGGAATAAAGGATGCACGCTTGTGCGGGAACGGAGGTGAGCAGCCAGTGGGACAGCAGAAACTATAAACACTAGAATAAATTAGAACGAGATATATATTGCACAGAATTTATACAATACTTAACTTTTACATAGCTCAGTACTGCAGAAGGCTGATACATAGTTGAGCTAGAGGCCTGTCTAGTGCCTGTCCGATAGCCAAGTCTTCACTGGTGCCTATCTGATTCCGAAGTATTAGCTGGTTCCTATCTCAGTCCCAAGTGAACGATGTCCTTCAGTGGTGACCACGAGCGGAGTTGTAGCAGAGGGCGCTCATGGCTGACGTCGTAAGAACGCCGCGCCGTGCGTGCAGGGCGGCGCGCGGCGAAAGTAGGTGGCGCGCACTTTGGACTTGTGCGACACCACAGTTGAAGGATGTTTGTGGACTTTCGAATCCAAGAAAAGTGGAGGTTGTCACGAGGAGATGTGCGCCGAAATCTTCGAGAAGTGGTTTCAAGATGTTCTTCCTCGGCATTTATTGTTCTTGATAACGCGCCATACCATCAGAAAAGAAAATGTTCTCAATGCTAATTCCAATAATCACGAAATATGAGAATGGCTAAAATCTAGAAATATCTATTTTGAACACAGTATGTTGAAGAAAGAAGTTTAAGATATAGTTAAAAATTACAGAACAGCACACAAAGTATACTCTATAGATGAAATGGCGAAGAATGCAGGGAAAACTGTTCTTAGAATTCCCCCATACCACTGTGAATTAAACGCCATCGAGTTAGTGTGGGCCAAAATCAAAGGCTATGTTGCAACGAAAAACAAAACATACAAAATGCCGGAAGTTAAAGAACTGCTAGAAGAAGCAGTAAGAACAGATACTGCAGAAGATTGGAACATGTGGTAGAAAAAGTTGAAATCAAATGTCGAAATTAGACTGCATTATAGAGGAAAGAGAGGAGCGGTTTGTTATAAACCTCAAAGTTCGCTTTCGACAGAGTGAACCTTGTTTCGTTGTCCATTAACATTATTGTTACTGATATGTTATTAAAAGTTGATTTTGTTTGAATGGAGCGTTTTGTTAACAACCTGAATGAAAATAAATCTACTTCAACAGGAAGAACTCAGTTTCGTCGTACTTTTAACATTATTGTAACTGGCTTTGAATCTTCAATTCCGTCTGTGTGTTTTTTTTTTTTTTTCAAATCCGTTACAATGTTGCCCAACTTTCTCACGGTCCGCTGTGACGTCAGCTCAGCAGCCAACCGACGCCGGCAGCTGCAAAGCGCGCTCCAAGGATTTTGAACACCCCTGCGTATCACGTGAACACCGAATGCCTTCGCTGGAAACGAGCGTAGTCGCTCACGTGACACTGTTTATGTTGCGTCCCAGCTCTCGTTGATAGACTATAGACATAATGCCTCTAACCACAAGTCCTTTGCCATATGTTTTTATTGCTGATGAAACATACCAACTGAAGCCAAACTTAATCTGTGCATTTCTGGAAAGAAATCTGAATGATACAAGAAGATGTTACAATCAATACCTTTTCCGAGCTCGAAAATGCGTGATTGCGCGTTTCGAATCTTCTGTGCAAACTGGCGCATATTATGAACACCCTTGGAGACAAATGTACAACTTGCATGTCTCATAATCAAAACAGCATGTCTTTCACACAACATAATTAGGGATTTTGATGGAAAACACTAACTCGTATTACAACACGATGAAGAACAGGACAGGAACTGCATGTACTGATCTCACAAGGAAAGTACTTGGGCTCGAACAAACATATCTGTATGAACGTTTGGTCACAGTATCTCTACGTGCACCTCAACGTGCTTGTGGGTGTCGTTTTTATGCAAAACTTTGCAATCATGCTCTAGATAGCACTGTAGATGTAATTGTAGACGCCACACGTAATGCAGATATCTGAACTATAACTTATGTAATAATAGTCGTACGCAGGCCGCAGTGGCCGAGCGTTCTGCGGCGCGCCAGTCACAGTTTGCACGGCCACTACGGTCGGGGGTTCGAGGGGGGCCTCGGGCATGGATATTTGTGCCGTCCTTACTATAAGCTAGTTCATAAGTAGTTTGTAAGTTTAGGGACTGATGACCCCTGATTGTGGACACCATTATAGAAAAGGTAACACAACTATCTTACAAGATAGCACTCTATCCCTATCTTAGGGGAATTAGATTCCAGACGGCCAACCCTAAGGGACACACACATTTATATCTACACTCCAAGTCACATTGAAGAGCATGGCAGAGGGTTCAAAGTACCTCTTTTATGATATTTCTCTACAGTTCCAATCTGTAATAGCTGACGGAAAAGAAGAACACCTAAATATTTTCGTGACGTGGTTGAGTAGCCGGGCGCTCTAACAAGGAAAATACATGGGCTTGAACAAACATATCTGTATGAACGTTTGCTTACAGCATCTCTAGGTATACCTCAATGTCCTGGTGGGTGTCGTTTTTATGCAAAACTCTGCAATGATACTCTAGATAGCACTGTAGATGTAACTGTAGACGCCATACGCAGTGCAGATATCTTAACTATAACTTATGTAATAATCATCGTACCTGTTCTCTGGCATATTGTCATCAAACTCCGTGATGATAGTTGCAACTTTGACCTTCTTCTCGGGAGACTGTTGGTATTCACTGCCACTGCTTCCATCGCCTCTTCCCGCACTTAGCGTAGCAATGAGTTGTTCGTCATTATCATCCCTATTACCATCATTATGTGTTAATGTTACAATAGTATCTAAACTTATGCTCATATTTCTGTACCATAACAGATACGAGAAAGCATGCGAATGATTCATTTTCTACACTAATACCATCTTCGCGAAGAATGGTTCTTCGTAACTTCACGTCAACCAATCGCAATCCTTTAGCAGGACTGGTTACGAATCGCCGCCCCATCTGACGCTTCACCACACAAATGTCACAAAACGCAATTTCGGAGGCACACTGCACCGTCCCTACTGGCGAACCGACAGGTCAAAGTGCAATGTGGCAAGGCACACGCAGAGGCCTCTAACGGGCGACTGCAGACTTTTGCAGATGGAGATTTCAAATACGCTCTGTAAAATACATTGCAGATTTTTTCTTAATTTGGTACTAAAAAGTTACTATCACAAACAACGAAAAGAAAGTGGACCTATCATCAAATGCAGATATCGAATTGGAAGATGAAGAAAAATCAATTTCTTTCGACGAATAGATTTCTTAAAATCTGATGGTGACTTTGATAGAGGGCTGAACGCAGTCTCTTCATTTTTCTCACACGATCAACTTTATGTCGCTTGCTCAGGGATCGGCTGACCACAGAAAATATTCATATTAGATTATGCAACACAAACCCATGTGGCGCTATGGAGGTGTCCTGGCGACGCGATGGGCGTACGGAGCACCGCAAACATGTTTGTGTTTCTCGAGCGTGCGGCGGGCGGAGAGACAAGAAAGTCAAAAAATTTGGCAATCTAGTCACAGTCAATTTAAAAATAGGTCCGTTGCAAAAGAAGATATCGAATCAAGTAGTAAATATTGTGTTACTCTATTCTTTCACAATTAATTCCCAAACATCGGCAACTAAATATTTCTATTTTTCTTCTCTGTTTTGCTAATAGTAGTTCACAAACATGCCTCGTACATTTCTTGCCACTAGTGATAAAATGTTGCTTCGTCTACTGACAAGGAAAGTACTTGGGCTCGAACAAACACAATGATAGCCTTTGCGTGTAGTTGATTGTAGTTCATGCATAGTACAGTTTAAAATTCAGCGGAGATTTTATTTACAAATGAAAGAACAACATCTCATTGTGTCCTCGAGTAATTCATATTCGGTGGATGAACTTGTAAGGAGATGCCACTTTCGTCAGCGGAATTTTCCGTTAGCGAATACTTATGGTTCCATTTTGAGAAAATTATTCTGTGATAAATTTGGTTTTGGCCATCGTACAATATGATATCTTCACATGATAAAATTAAGAACTTCTTTTTGTTACTCTTTATACCCTACTTATAAACGTGTTGAAACTTATAGAGAAATTGGCATTTCTATAGTACGGAATTAGTCTTATATAAGCAGCACACTTTGCTGAAGGGAACCAGATGAAAATTTAGAGCACAAAAGAGGCAAGTATGTCCCTATTTAATAGGCTCATAGAAAATGAGGAATCAGCTGCCTCAATTGAAATTCCGCTTTCCTCACCAAGAATTTTGGTATGTGAATGTATTCGCGCTTTTTGTGCAAAAAGACAGTAGCAGGAAGTGAGGGTCGAAGGGACAGAAAACAGTGAGAGAAATAGAGAGCAGACAGTCATAATGGCTGAGAAATAGTGGCATGAGTAGAAAAAACAATCGTATAATGTTCGAATACAGCATCAGTAGTGAACTTCTTGATGCGGTCGCATCGTTCAAATATCTAGGCGTAACATTCCAGAGCGATATGAAATGGAACGAGCATGTAAGGACAGTTGTGAGTAAGGCAGAGAGCCGACTTCGGTTTATTGGGAGAATTTTAGGAAGATGTACTTCACCTGTAAAGGAGACCGCGTATAAAACGCTTGTACGACCACGTCTTGAGTATTGCTCAAGTATTTGGCACCCGCAGCAGATCGGTTTGAAGGAAGACATAGAGGCGGTTCAGAGGCGAGCAGCTAGATTTGTTACCGGTAGGTTCGACCAATGCGCGAGTGTCACGGAAATGCTCCGGCAACTCAATTGGGGATCGCTGGAAGAAAGACGACGTTCTTTTCGTGAATTTCTGTTAAGTAAATTTAGAGGGCCGGAATTTGAAGCTGAGTGTAGTACGATCTTGCTGCCGCCTACTTACATTTCGCGTAAAGATCACAAAGACAAGATAAGAGAAATTAGGGCTCGTACGGAGGCATATAGGCATTCTTTTTTTCCTCGTTCAATTTGGGAGTGGAATAGGAAAGGAAATGCCTAGTAGTGGTACAGTGTACCCTCCGCCACGCACCTTACGGTGAATTGCGGAGTATGTATGTAGATGTAGATAAATGGACGGAGACAGTATCATTGCTAGAAGAAGAAAAAATAACAGAGAGAGAGAGAGAGAGAGAGAGAGAGAGAGAGAGAGAGAGAGAGAGAGAGAGAAGACAGTGCAAATGATCTGTTAAAAGGACGCAAGGTTGTCCACGGGTAACATCAGAAAGATATAAGCATCCTTAGACCGTTATCTCCGGTTAACAGCCCGTCGAGACAGGAGGCCAAATGAAAGCTGCAACAGACCCTCCAGACAGCAACAGGACGCGCAATATCAACGCAGTCTGAAATCCCCTTCGGGAATGTGGCCTCTACACACGGAGACCCATGGTGTGTGTCCCATTGAAACCACGACAGTGTTTATTCCGCAGAAGCTGGGCGGGGAAACATCAGCATTGGAGTCGTAATGGATGGCGCCGGGTTCTGTTCACAGATGAGTCAAGATTGTGTGTTCAGCCGGACGATCGTCGGAACAATCCTGCTTATGTGTAGGAAACATCACCATATTATGGTGGGGGGCAAATGATGTAGGTAGGAGTCAGTATTGCTGAACGTACGGAACTCTATATCGTTCAGAATGGCGCTTTAACTGTTTAGAGGTACACAGACGACGTCCTTAGACCTCTTGTTGTGCCCTACGCTGGTTTCATAGGACAAAGGTTCTTTCGGTTGACGATAAAGCTCGTCCTCACAGAGCTGCATTGGTGGACAAAATACTTGGAGTTGAAGGAACCGAACGAATAGAGTGGCCAGCTTGTTCACCGGACTTAAACCCGATTGAGCAATCCTGGGATGCACTTGGCAGACGCAGTGCAGTCAGAACAGCATATTCCACAACGGTTGCAGAGCTGGATATTGCTCTCATGGAATAATGGCCAAATGTCCCTCAAGAGCTGATTCATAGCCTCATACTGTCCATTGCACGAAGGTTTGCAGCTGTACTGGCCGTCCGAGGTGATCACACACAATATTAGAGGGCCCCGTGGTACCTCGATCTAAGTAAACGCCGTGTAAACCTCGAGTAAAGAGTTGAGACAGCACAATATCGTACTGTATCACACACAAATTACAATTGTAACCAATATCTGAATAAAATACGTTGCCATATGTAAATTGTGTTTGATATCTTACCTGATATCCTAATTCGTTTTGAGCAGTGTACAAGCGTTGGTGTCTCCAACCCTCAGACCTGGGAACCTTAACAATACAAATGTTGTCCACTTTTCCCCACCCCCAATAATGACAAGTCAAAGTTTCTCGGCCTATGGGTTACAAGCCTCACCAAGCCACCAGCAAGGACATGTGTAGAGAGGAGACAGTGGTGACTAAGAAACAGTCAACATGCTGACAGAAAGTAAGAGACAGTGAGAATGTGAGAGAATAAGATCGTGACAAAGGCAATGGCAGAGAGACAGTGAAAGTGTGACAGAGACAGTGGTAAGGAAGATCTAGAGAAGGTTGAAAATGGTAATAGGAGAGACAAGAGCACGTAACTAGAAAGAAAAAGAGGACAGTGTGTGTGTGTGTGTGTGTGTGTGTGTGTGTGTGTGTGTGTGTGTTTGTGTGTGTGTGTGCGAGAGAGAGAGAGAGAGAGAGAGAGAGAGAGAGAGAGAGAGAGAGAGAGAGAGAGATGCATATGATGTGTCAGTGAAACAGAGGTTCTGTATGGGAAACTTCGCTACATTGAGAAAGTGGACCAAAGAATTAAGCATGTTTGTTGTTAAAAGAGCTCCAATATGTTCACATGTCAATTTACTTATTTATTTATTTATTGTGAGGAAGGCGGGATCAATATTGAGACACCAGGTTCTCCACTTTTCTGTAATAATCTTTTAAACAGGAATATATATCGTATTTTCTTCTTTTTTAATTTGGACAGGAGCATTTTTCAACTGGTACTTAGTTATATGTAAGCATCTAATTTTTTATCAATCTTTAGTAAAATTACATTTCGATAGTTGAAGTTGGCGTCTTGTCTGTACTACCTGTATCTATCTTTCATATTCAGAGAAGGCAAAAAAATACTCACAGGAAAGGATTTATAAGACTTAAAGTCAAATAAGATATTGACCAAAAAATCTCTCTATTTCTCTCTTTTCTTTTAGTAGTGCTTTCCTTACATTGCCAGTTTATATTTTACAGGATTGCCCAATCATCCATTGTTAACATTTGAATGGAAGTAGACAGGTACAAGTTGTCATAATTGGCCTCTTAGGTGCCCAGACCTCGATATGTGGGATTATGTACTGATTATGGGGTTATCTGAGTCGCACGTTTGCCGCGATAATCCGATCTGGCGAGGGATGCTAAACGATAATACCTGACGACAGTTTTTCGGTATAACTAAAGATTTGCTGCACACTGTTGTAAACAACTTTGTCTCTCATCTACATGTAGACCTCCAACCTGGCCTCGCCATATTACACCAAGTCCCTTTCTAAGAACGCCAATCTCTTGGTAGAAGAAAAGGCAACTTCATATAACCTCAAAACATATCCCAACCTTATCTCTGTCCCTGCGGATAAAGGATCTACCATTGTTGTGATGAATCACAGTGACTATGTAGCATAAGGCCTCCATCAATAGTCTGATACCTCCACCTAAAAATTGTGTCAGGATAACCCCACCCGAAAACTCCAACATGAACTACGAGCCTTGTTAAAATCCACATCCCACTTTTCTACAGGCTCCAGAAATCCGATTGTGACTGATTACTGTGCTCCCTCTGAAAGAATTCTGGCCCTCATTGATCAACATCTCCAACCAATTGTCTATAATCTCACATGAAAGATAAATGTTCAAATGTTTATTAAGCTTATGGGACTTAACTGTGGGGTCATCAGTCCCCAAACTTGCAAACTACTTACGGACTACCTTACACTAAAGACACTACAAATGTCCATTCCGAGGGAGGATTCGAACCTCCGATGCCGGAAGCCGCGTGATATGTAACGTGGCGCTCCAGACCGCTCGGCTACTTCCGTGCTGCCATGCAAGGTACCAACCATCTCTTTCACCGAATCTCCAAGGTCCTCACCCCTGTAACTCCTGTATCCTTACTGGTCACTGTTGATGGCACATCCTTATACACCAAAGCCTTCCATACCCATGGCCTTGCTGCTCTCAAACACTACCTCTCCTAAAGTCCTCCATCCTAAACAAAAACTGCTGGGTTCATTGTGTCTTTGCCTTTTAAAGAGTTGGTTTATTAAATTTGAAGTCTCCTATGCGGGAGACCGCGCGATCAGAAATTGCTTTTCTCAACTTGACCTCTTGCCTTGCATCATTTAGCTGAACTGTCTTGTTGGGCCTTCAGCCTTTGATTGTACCATCAGTATATATATATATATATATATATATATATATATATATATATATTGCCTGCTTAACTTCACCCACCAACAACCCACCGCTTCCACAACTACCCTCTCAGTTATCTTTCAGGGAAGTAACTTTAACTGTAACTTAGTTATATAAAACACACTTACTTCAGCCAAGATCGCTAGTTTATTTGCTGTTTTTTTTTTTTATTTTTTTACCAATTTAGATGAACTATGTCATTATCTTCAGATTTTTTTTTACAATGTTCTCTTGTTTTCACTTTGGGACTAACATAAAATAAAGAGTTACTTTTATGTGAGTTCCAAAGTGAAAATAGGAGAACATTGTATTTATTTTCTTTTGGAAGATGATGACATAGTTAAACGAAACAAAAAACAGCAAGTAAACTAGCGATCTTGGCTGAAGTAAGTGTGTTTTATATAAATTTTCGATCGTTCTCCATAGTCGTAATAATAAACTTAACTGTAAATTATTTACTTTAAAAGCTTAACTTTCCCAACCCTGTAACTTTGGTATCGTTACTAATTTTCAGTTATCGTCAGTCAAGCATAATCATCCAATGACTTTCTCGACAATAAGCGATGAAGATATCGTTATATTAACATGCATTCGAGAGAAGTGATATTCATGTGTGCAAGCCCCCTCTGTTTTTCCGCTGCAAGTTCACACGAGTGTCAGGCCGGTACCGCCTGTCAAAGAAAAATCTATCCGTTCCGTCTCCCTTATCGAACTGAGCTAGTGTTTTGTCTCCGACGATATCGACGACAGAAAGCTAAAGTATCGAACTGGTCAATGGCACTTTCGTAGTGATGTAGACGTGGCAGTTGAACCAATAGCCGTGAATCAACGCCCAAAGCGCAGCGAAGTGACTCGTAATTCTGTAATCGAGGATTCACCACTGGGAGCGTATGCCTTCATTCAATCAGGCGCTGCATGTTTCGCAATGTACAATAGAGGAAGTAGGCCACCCTCGGGTGTCAGCAAATGACGATCCTGGTCAAACACCGGAGATGAAAATTCTTTCGTCAGCCAGAAGCCGAGTTAACTAACTCCTCGTCGATCTCCAGTGCTCATCCATATCTCAGCAATGTGGAATGTCGATGCAGGAAATCGAATCAAGACTGTTTAAATAAACTGCTTATTCGGAATAGATTGAGTGACTTACTGCAGCTTATTTAGCAACACGTACATCATGTCAGTCTATATCATCTTTTATACCGCACAACAGCTGCAAACATCGTGTGAGTACAATTTTTTTTAAAGTATTGCAAATCTTTGTACTATCTTTTTACTTTTTAACTATTAGATGAAGGTTGTTGACACGAAAATGAACAGAGCAGTCTCACATAAAAGTAATTTTCTGTATGGAAATGTTGTAAGATGAATATATAATCTACCAGTAGAATATATAGGGCCGCGTGGGAGTAGCCGAGCGGTGTGGAGCGCCACGTTACGGATCGCGCGGTCTCCCGCATTGGAGGTTCGAATCCTCCCTTGGGCATGGATGTGTGTGTTGTCTTTAGGTTAGTTTAACGTTGTTTAAATGGTTTGTAAGTCTAGGGACTGATGACCAACGTAGTTTGGTCCCATAGAATTACAAACATTTGGACATTTGAATGTATAGGTATATATGGCGTGTACTATGTAATCTCTTTCACTAATTTATTGCGGAAATTGTTGTATAGTTCTCATGATACAACGACATCTTCAAGAAAAATTATGACATCAGTGTGAGAAGGTGGATCCGATGTACACAGCATACCTCTGAGAATCTGCCTCCGAGCTGTGGCAGTGGATATTTAATTAGGTGAAGTGTAGGCTGTGGCACTGGTCTTTCATTCAGGAGATATTCTGATCGTCTTTTGTGCATCCGTGTTACGGTTTTCCATGATTATCCATAAATAATTTCGAAAACGTAATTTAAGCCCTCGAAAAATATGAAAATCGAGGTGTGTCTATTGCAGTAATTGTGTCAGAGAGAACAAGAGAGTTGTAAAAGCAGCTGAATGGAAATTATAGTGTACTGAAAAGAAGTTATAAGATGAACATTAACAAAACCAGGGAAATGGAATGTAATCTGATGCTGCTGGTGGAATTAGATTAGGAAGTGCGACACTGAAAGTAGTGGATGCGTTTTTCTACCTAGGCAGTAAAATAATAGCCAAAGAAGAGATGGAAAATGTCAGCTGGTAATGGTAAGAAGTGTTTCTGAATAAAAGAGTATTGTTTGGTTGAAAGTAGCTTGTTAAGTCTTTTATGAAAGATCTCGGGAAGTAGAAATCTTAAAATGGAAGCTAAAACGCCCACTGCTGCTCTAAATTACTTTGAAAAGGGCCTCAGTACTTGTACAACGGAAATTTATCTAACTGCTCACTCCTTAAGGGAGCAGCCAACATTTTAACAAACACAAAATTAATGTAAAAAAGGAAGAGATAATTAAACATGGGTCAGGGAGCAAGAAATTATAAACCAGAGGTTTTACACTTCAAATTATTATCTATTCAATAAAATGAACAAGCAAAATGTGGGGAGACCAAATAAGCACAATAAAGCACACACCTTGTACAATAGTGAATTGAATAATAAAGTTACTGCCCATAATAAAATTGTTTCTGCTCTTTATCAATATGGAAGTAACATGGGAGGAAATTTGCAATTACACAGTGGATAAAGGAAAGCACATTCATTCACTAATAGACACACGCATAATGCTTGCAACACATTACTCATGTGGCAAAACAAAGCGTCAGTGGCATTTTGACGAGATGGCAGGTGTCTTCAAGCACAAATTAAAATTACACTATGCACCAAAAGAACTCATGTGCAGGGAGGCAGTGGAATACTATCTGTAAGTACCACATAGTATGTGACCATTACATAGAATTAACATATATATATATTGAAATATTCGTGCAAGTTCAGGGAAGGTTTAAACGGTGATAAAATATGGAAAAGTTGTCCGGAAAAGAGGAAAATCTGGAAAAACTGAAACAGCTTTTTTCCAGTAAGCTGTCAATACCGTTCGTTCAAATGTTCAAATGTTTTTTAAGCTTAAGGGACTTAACTACGGGGTCATCAGTCCCTAAACTTACAAACTACTTATGAACTACTTACGAACTAGGACGGCACAAATATCCATGCCCGAGGGGGGATTCGAACCCCCGACCGTAGTGGCCGTGCAGACCGTGACTGAAGCGCCTCAGTCCCCTCGGCCACCGCGGCCGGCAATACCGTTCGTCCAGTTGCGATAAAAGTTTGTACATTTCATGTTGAAAGCAAGAGGAGGGCTCGCATAAAATAAAAATTAGGAAAAAGTCGTCTGTAAAGTAGGAATATTTAGGAAAAACCTAAAGAGGTTTCTTTCTATGAATAAAAATCAATTGCTACATGGTTGTAAAAGCATCACTTGAGTACGGCTTTACAGGACGAGGTTTGCATGATATAAATTTTTTGGAAAATCTACCGGAAAATTTAAAAATTTGAGAAAAACAAAGTGCGGTTTTCAATGTGTTTTTGATTGAATTCAGCATTATAACTGTCTATTCTCACGATAGAGAGGGGTAATTCTTTTTTTATTTTGTTCATTAAGGTCTAGGAAAAGTTTTGAGTAAAACCGATTGCAATAAAATTTTTATCATTTGACGTTCAACGAAATATGAACTTTCTTATGGACTAAAAATTTTCGGGAAGTTACCTGGAAATTTTAAAAATTCACGAGAAACTGAAAGAGCTTTTTTTTCAATTGGATATCAATATAATTCGTCTGACTGCGACAAAATTTTGCATATTTGACGTTCAAAGCAAGAGTAACGTTCTTATGAAATAAAAATTTGGAAAAGTTCCCCAGAAAATTGGAAATGCAGAACAAAATTGAGATTTTTCTATGAAATATCAAAACCAATTATCTGATTGATAAAGTTTTGCACATTCGACGTTCAAAGTGAGAGGAAGGTTTGAGTGAAGCAAAAGTTTGAAATAGTTGGCCAAAAAATAGAAAGATTTGTGGAAAACTGAAAGAGCTCTTTTCTTTGGAATATCAATATCATTCGTGCGATTGCGATAAAATTTATCACATTTGACATTCAAAGCAAATGTTGTTGTTGTTGTTGTGGTCTTCAGTCCACAGACTGGTTTGATGCAGCTCTCCATGCTACCTTGTCCTGTGCAAGTCTCTTCATCTGAGAATACGTTCGGCAACCTACATCCTTTTGAATCTGCTTACTATATTCGTCCCTCGGTCTCCCCCTACGATTTTTACCCCACACGCTTCCTTCCAATGCTAAGTTGACAATTCCTTGATGTCTCAGAATGTGTCCAACGAATCTATCCCTTATCTTAGACAGGATATGACAGAAACTTCTTTTATTCCCGATTCGTTTAAGCACCTCCTCATTAGTTATATGATCTAACCATCTAATTTTCATCATTCGTCTGTAGCACCACATTTGAAAAACTTCTATCATCTTTTTGTGTGAACTCCTTATCGCCCACGTTTCACTCCTATACAATGCTACACTCCAGACAAATGCTTTCAGAAAGGACTTCCTAACAAGTTTCGCTTCTTTAGAAACGCTTTTCTTCCCATAGCCATTCTCCATTTTATATCTTCTTTACTTCAACCATCAGAAGTTATCTTGCTACCCAAATAACAAAATTCATCTACTACTTTTATTGTCTCATTACCTAATCTAATTCCTTCAGCATCGCCTGATTTTCTAACATTACATTCCATTAGCCTCATTTAACTCTTGTTAATGTTCATCTTATATCTTCCTTTCAAGACACTGTCCATCCCATTCAATTGTTCTTCCAGATCTTTTGCGGTCTCTGACAGAATTACTCTCATCAGCAAACGGCAATGTTTTTAATTCTTCTCCCTGCACAATAATGCCCTCTCCAAATTTCTCCTTCCATTCCTTCACTGCCTGCGCAATGTACAGATTGAACAACATTGCCGGTCGCGGTGGCCGAGGGGACTAAGGCGCTCCAGTCACAGTCTGCATGGCCACTACGGTCGGGGGATCGAATCCCCCCTCGGACATGGATATTTGTGCCGTCCTAGTTCGTAAGTAGTTCATAAGTAGTTTGTAAGTTTAGGGACTGATGACCCCGTAGTTAAGTTCCATAGTCTATACAAACATTTGAAACATTTTTGAACAACATTGGGGAAAGGCTACAACCCTGTCTCACTCCCTTCCCAACCTCTGCGTCCCTTTCTTGCCCTTCGACTCTAATAACCGCTGTCTGGTTTTTGTAAAGGTTGAATATAACTCTTCGCTCCCTATATTTTACCACTGATACCTTCAAAAATTGTAAGAGTGTATTTCAGTCGTCATTATCAAAAGCTTTCCCCAAATCGACAAACGCTAGAAACGTAAGTTTCCCTTTCCTTAGCCTGTCTTCTAAGATAAATCGTAATGTGAGTATTGCCTCCCATGTTCCTACATTTCTACTAAATCCAAACTGATCTTCCCCGAGGTCGTATTCCACAAGTTTTTCCATTCGTCTATAAATAATTCGTGTTAGTATTTTGCAACCATGACTTATTAAACTGATAGTTCTGTAATTTTCACACTTGTCTGCACTTTCCTTCTTTGGAATTGGAATTACGATATTCTTCTTGAAGTCGGAGTGTATTTTCCCGGTCTCATGCATACCAGGCTCTTCTAACTACATCAGCAGTTCAGACGGAATATCATCTACTCCAGGGGCCTTGTTTCGACTCAAGTTCTTCAGCGCTCTGTCAAATTCTTCTCGCAGTATCATATCTCCTATCGCATCTTCCTCCACTTCGTCTTCCATTTCTAGAATACTGCCTTGAATTTTGTTCCCTTTGTATAGACCCTCTATATATTCCTTCCAGAGTTCAGCTTACACCTCTTTGCTTAGTACTGGTTTTCCGTCTGAATTCTTGATATTCATACAACTGCTTTTCTTGTCTCCAAATATCTCTTTTATTTTCCTGTAGGCGGTATCTATCTTTCCCCTAGTTAACACAAAATAAGCCCATGTACCATTATAGCCGTTTGTAATTCCGCCTTGTAATTTTGTGTAAATTCTGTCACGCAGATAATGTGAAGATGCCCTGCTAAAGGGCAAAACGCGACATTAACTAATAAATAAATTTGCAATCAAGACGGTTTGAAGGAATATTTATTCTAACTGATTGCTGTTGTACACCACGGATTGGAAATCAGTTATGCATTCTTCTACGGTTCTGCCTTTGTCCTGTAGCCACTCCTGCTTAGCCAGTCTCAACTTCCTGTCAATCTCATTTTTCAGACGTTTCTACTCCCTGTTTCCTGTTTCACTTGCTGAATTTTTATATTTTCTCCTCTCATCCATTAAGTTCAGTGTATCCTGTGTTATCCAGGGATTTCTATTAGGCCTTGTCATTTTACCTATATGCTCCTCTGCAGCCTTCACTACCCTGTCTCTCAGAGCTACCCATTCTTCTTCTAATATATTACTTTCCCCCGTTTCAGCCGATCCTTGCCTAATGCTTCCTCTGAAACTCTCAATTAATAATTTGTCCAGGTTCCATCTCCTAACCTTTCTGCATCTCTTAAGTTTTAATCTGCAGTTCATAACCAATAAGTTATGGTCAGAGTCTATATCTGCCCCTGGATATGTCTTACAGTTTAGAACCTGGTTGCTGAATCTATTACTTACTATTATAAAGTCAATCTGGTACCTTCCAGTGTCTCCAGGTCTCTTCCACGTATACAGCCTTCTTTTATGATGATTAAACCAAGTGTTGGTGATCACTAAATTGTACTCTGCGCAAAATTCTACCAAGCGATCTCCTCTTTCATTCCTTTTCCCCAGTCTATATTCACGTACTACATTTCCTTCTCTTCCCTTTCCTACTACCGAGTTCCAGTCCCCCATCACAATCAAGTTTTTGTCTCCCTTGACTTTCTGAATGATTTCTTTTATTCCTCATACAATTTTTCGATATCCTCATCATCGTCCGTGCTAGTTGGCATATAAACTAGAAGTACTGTGATTGGCGTTGGCTTCGTGTCTATCTTTACTACGATAATGCGTTCACTATGCTGTTCATAGTAACTTAACCACATTTCTATTTTCTTATTCAGTATGAGACCTACTCCTGCGTTACCACCAACTGATTTTGTATTGATTACCCTGTAGTCACCTGAGCAGAAATCCTGTTCATCCTGCTACCGAACTTCACTAATCCCTACCATATCTAACTTTAACCTATCCATTTCGCTTTTCAAATTTTCTAGCTTATCTACACAATTAAGGGTTAGAACATTCCACGCTCCGACCCGTAGAATGCCTGTTTTGTTTTTCTTGATGACGACATCCTCCTGAGTAGTCCCCGCCCGGAGATCCGAATGGGAGACTATTTTACCTCCGGAATATTTTACCCAAGAAGACTCCAACATTATAGTCATACGGTAGAGCTCCATGTCATCGGGAGAAGTAAAGACTGTAGTTTTCCCCTTGTTTTCAGACAATCTCAGTAACTGCATGGCAAAGCCATGTTAGCTGATGTTACAAGACCAGCTCAGTCAATCGCCCAGACTGTTGCCCCTGTAACTACTGTAACCCTGTAACTCTTCAGGAACCACACGTTTGTCTGGCCTCTCCACAGATACCCCTCCACTGTCGTTGCACCTATGGTACGGCTATCTGCATCATTAAGGCACGCAAGCCACCCCACCTCGGCAATGTCTGTGGTTCATGGGGGTTGAACCTAATAGTACTGCTGCGAGTAAAATATGTAGCTATCACACAGTTTCGGTGTAAAAATATTTAGTTTATTTTTAAGAATATGTTAAAATTTTAGAGTATGTGGTTAGTTAGGAAAGTTCGACCACGGTCCATAGTTGTTTGCAACGCAGAATTATTTACAAAGCCACTTGCTGTCTGCATATGACTTCTGACTGGCTGTCTTCACTTCCCATATATTTTTTTTAAAGGTACTTTTCGCTGTCATTATTGTGTGTTCAAATCTTTGTCAAGTTATGGGACTTAACTGCATTAGTCATTGGTCCTTAAACTTACAAACTACTTAAACTAAATTATCCTAAAAACAACACACACACACACATTCATGCCCGAGGGAGGACTCGAACCTCCGACGGCGAACGGTAGCGCGCCCCGCAGCAAGGCGCCTTAGCGCGCATGGCTTCTCTGCCGCAGCCCATCATAATTGCATGATTTGAAATCTGTGAGAGATGTTGTTACGAGTTAGAGGGGACTAAATAGCTCGGTCATCTGTCACTCTGTGAAAGAACTAAAGCTTCGTATTTTTGCATGTGTTACTCTTTACAAATGTCAGACATAAAGTTTTCTAAGTGGCTTGTTACCTTGAAATATTACGTTCTAAATGAGAGTTGTGACACAACCGCGACTGGCAACTAAAACCTTTCTGATCCATTTTAGATTATTTATAGGAAACTATACTTTACTTCCTTTTATGCAACACCTTTAACAAACACTTTTATGCTCCACAACCAATTCGTGTTCTGCTCGTGTCTTTTATTCTTCTCCTATTTACACGAATTCGCTAGGTCGAATTACGTGAAATTCAAAATTTCGCGTTCTCTATCCGTTTCGTGTCCTGTCACGGTCGCCATGTGTGACACAACCGCGACTAATCGGACAGTCATGGGCCACTACGTGTGGCACCCGTGCTAGCCTAAGGACAAGACTTGGACCGAAACTCCCCAAAGATTTATCCAAACACGATATAAATCATGGAAAGCGATAATTATGTTTGAAATAGATGTAGCTTAAAGCAGTAAAAGGAGTCTGATTACTATGAAACAAAAAATTAACTTAGGTAATCTTGCAATACTATTGTTGTGCTAATTAAAGATTATTAACAAAATGTTTCATTAATAAAAATTTATACACGGTCGCCAGCCTAATGAGGCATAAGAATATCAAGCTGTGATAAATTAAGAATGCAGTTAAATTTAGAAGCTTGGTGCAGAATAAATAAAGAGTGGAAGAAACTTTGTCACCAGTTTCATAAGAGATAAAAAAAATACCAATCACAAAAATAATAAAGATTTAAATGAAAGCAGTAATTATCTAAATTACTGTAACGGTAAGACTCACCTCATCAGTTACTTTCTGTTACTATAGAACATAGCGTGGAATGCAGTATTGCAGTGCAAGTGGCACTCAGAAACAAAGTTACTAAAGGCTTATAATTAGTGTTAAAAAAATAAAAAATCTACTGATGTTATGGTCAGTGCTGTTCTTAATGTTCTTTTGTAAATAAGTAAGAAATTGGTTATGATTGTGACTTCTATTCAAAAATCTACTAAAAGAGCGCTGACTAGTATGTATCACTTTGTTGAAAATAATGAAATCTTTCTCCCTACCATGAAATTAATGATTCTCTTACAGTTAACTATTATTTAAGTAACACTTTGCTGAATAGATTCATCAATTAAATATGCTAGCCTGGCATCTAGAATGGGGTCACTCAAACTGTACTGACAAATTGTAGGAACACTATAAATTTTGATTGATACCACAAATAGAATTTTGTTTTTCTGATCTACTTCAATTATATGAACTGATTAAAGTTAGTTATGTGGTAAACAGTAACTTATTCTTACCAATACTATTGTGCAAGAGCAATGAAATTTATAGTTGCAGCACTGTATATTCTACTAAGAAGATTCTCCAAAAAATTTACTTTATAAAAATTGATTGCTGCATTTAGAAAAAAAAAAAAAAAAAAAAAAAAAAAGAATAAGATGACTCGGTTAATAATTCTTTACAGGAAAGGATCCCTATTAGGTTATGTGACTTGGGATAAATTAGGGTTACGTACACACTACTTTAAACAGAAATGTAACCTCTATTGAAAAAACATTCAAAACACAAGTTAAATCTCTCAACAACCAGTTTATAAACAGTAACAATAAATATTGTGACCTGATATTAATGCGGAGTAGTGGCGAGGTGGCGGCGCAGCCTATACAGCTCAGATTTCATCTTTATGCGGTTTGTGAGCCGTTTCGAGTAGCTTCTATCTAGCTCCATATGCAGACATATGCAGACAGTGTTACCATTGCATCAGCACGTTCACCGAGGCCATTGTACGTAGATTGGTCTTCTGCCTCAAGTGAAACAAATATTTGGGCAGAATACAGTAGCACAAGTCTGCCACTACGTCTTGCTGCTGTGCCCTCAGGTTCACTACTGCTGTGAGCTCCCAATACAGACTGACTGCTGTGAATGCCAACCTTCGACTGACTACACCGTCTCCGTTAGCTGCGCGCCAACGCCACCTTTTCATTTACAACGGAATTCCATTCACATTAAAATCACAACACCTTTTAGTAATCATGCTGGTCGTGAGATATTACAAATTTACATAATATTGAAATACATAAAACGATACAAAAATAAAATTGACATTACCGAAACAATTAAAATTACAAAAATATTATGCAAAAATAAACATGATATAGATATTCATAAAACATACAAAGCACATGAAGTACAGACATCACATACCATACAATAGTGGAATCGATTGTAACACGAATGAAATTTAGTATCTAACATAGCAAAAAAAAAAAAAAAAAAAAAAAAAAAAATATTATTGCCAAAAAATTATCGCAGAGTCAATGCACCCGCGATTTAAATCCATCGCACATTCTCATTCTTTCCACCTGGAAATTTACTTTTAAAAGTGATCCCTGTCAACCAAATATACACAAACTTTTCCAGCGAGCTGTTAGCAATGTAAAACACAGCCGTGACGTCACGCCCATGGGAAACATGTTTTTGTTAACCTTCATCGGGGCGTGCCCTTTACCTTAGCGTGCGTTGGTGCGTGACGGTAATTTACCGCATCACCGGTTTTGCTTCTTATTTGCTCAGTTATTGGTCTAAATTACCTAAACAGGTAGTATTTTCGTTTTAAACCACAGTGACATAAAATAGGGGATCTCCAAGAAAAAGAAGGAAAAAACTTGTACAAGAGAATATTATTCATCGTAACTTTAGCAAAATGCATAAAAACTGTGGCACACAAAATTTAAAAATTACAAGCAATGAAAGAAAAAATTATTAGGCCTCATCTGAGTCATTCACATTACTAAGACATTTATTACAAGTAGGAACTGAGTGCTTTTGGCAAACGCTGTTACAAGAGTTGAATTTAAGTCGAGCTATATTGTTTTTTCTTGAACCACAAATGAGGCAAAAGGGTCGTTTGTTTGAATCACTTACGGCTAATTTATTCTTTATGCTCCAGTCTTTAGGGGCGATGAGATTTTCGCTCTGTATCTCAAATTTTCATCCATTAGTCGTAGGGCCAAGTCAGAAAGATATTTCCGCCTCACAAAGGATTCTAAGCGTTTGTTCATCTGGTAAATTCGCATGGTATTTATTCCAGCAATATCCAAATATCTGAAGAAAATCGTCATTGGCCATCATTTAGTTCTCCTAGAAGTTGAAATCGTTGAGCACATTAGGTCAACTGTGTCCACACCGCCCTTCGTGGCATTATTATCGATAATTTGAATTGGATTACCAATTTTATCATCCACTTCTTCTCGGTCGTGTAAAGTCGACAAAACCAGAACAACTTTTCACTTCTTAGTAGCAAAAGAGACCAAAATTGAATTGTCATTGCATCTACATAAATGACTGCCAGAAACAAGGGTTTTATTTTCTGTTATGAATTCATCTGGGATTTCGGCCTTTTTTCATCTCAGAGTATCCAAAAAAGTCATTCCTACCGATAACAGATATTCAGCCAATGAATAACTACTGAAAAAATTTTGTTGTTAATCAAAAATTGTATAGTCTTCGTCATAATGCCTTTGACACATTTTCTGTCGGCAGGCTTTGGACGTGCGCAGTGTTTTGTTGTACAACTCGTATTTTCTTTGCAATTAAAGTTTTATTTTGATGTTATTCTCGTTTATGTTTTCATTAGTCCAGTATTATTATGGAGTAGCGCACTGAAGTAATATTATCCTTAACAATCAAAGTTATAGAAATTTATCTGCTAAACTAAAAGTATGAAGAATTCACGGAATTCTAAAAGAATCCGCCTTATATAAATGTTCTTCATAAGTCGACAAGCTGTAGCTGTAGCACGTACCTCAGCAAAATTCTCTTAGAAAATACAGCACACAGTTCACTACATTTATTTCTTTGAACACTCCACTTCCACGAAAAGCAGGAATTTAGCCTTATTAGCAAACGATATCTTCGAGAATACCCATTCTACTTTTACATCTTTTTGTCCCTTTCTCAAGCGTTACGGAGAGCGGCGAAATTATTTTTCGCTTTCGCCAACAATCATATGATCTTGCTCATTATGCTCTTCAAAGACAATGTCTTCTTAATTCCGCTTTCCCCTTTTGTTTTCGATAAACAGAAATCGTCATGGCGCTGGTGTTCAAAATATTTTGGTAACTCATTGCTTATAGTCTTGTGTAATTTCGTTTCTTATTTCGTGTCAGATGACCGTTTTTATCGCCTTTAATGAACGTACAGCCGCGGCGGTTTAGCCGCGCGTACTGGGGCGTCGTGTTGCGGCGCGCGCGGCCGTCCGCCGTCGGGGGTTCGAATCCCCTCCTCGGGCATGGATGCTTGCGTCGTCCCCAGTATAAGGCAGTTCGCAAGTAGTTTATAAGTTTAGGGACTGATGACCCCGAAGTCAAGCTCCTCAAGCTCCACAAACATTTGAACGAACGAACAAGGCAATGAGCACTTGTTTTATTTTTCAGGGTTTCATCACAGTCCTTTTAGGTATTTTTTTAATTTCAATCTCTTCTCAGTTCCGTCATTTGTAAATTCTTATCCAATATTTCAATGATATCATGATGTAACATCACAGCTGCGTCCACCTAATCCTCGATGGGCGAAGTTGCCATTACATTCTATTTTATGCTTAATCATTTAATAATTGTTCCAATGATTTGACGGTATGGGATGCGGACAATTACTAGGTTGATCCATAACAGTAAACTTTGTTAACTTCCTTTATTATGGAACGACAAATGTTAAAAACTCTTCCATTTAAATACACCGATTAAATAACCGCGCGCCACTACGATGAATGTCTACAAGTCCACACTGAAACATTTCAATATGCAACTGCAACCCGTATGCGATAGGACGGAATAGCAAAAACTTTAGCCACCACTAAACGCAGGTTACGAACTCACTGCTGACATGCTACCGCCTCGCTCTGTGGTCGGCGGGAGACTGCCGCACACCGGCCAACAAACAGAGAACATTCCAACCTAAGCATTGTTGCCAGCAGTTCTCGTTGCACGCCAACGATAACTATCGTTCGGCCAAAACTTACCAATCAGGTTACTAACCTAAAACCCTGTATCCTCACAATGACTTGAGATATGTGGCTGTGATCAGGTCGACTTCCTTTGTTTCTTGGTGAGACAGTTTACAAAGTCTTCGAAGTTCCTTTTTTTCAAATGTCCTGCTTCGTAGCGTTATACACGGCTTCACATTTCTAAGGAATGAATATGCCTTCACTATACCTGGAATTTTTTCAGTCGAACCTGTGGCACGTCAACCTTAGACTTTATTTACTCTGATGCGACTGTCTTCGACATTGGCAGACTTAAACGTGTCTGCAGCGAGTAGCAAAAGCACATAAAAATTAGCAATTGCGAAGCATTTCAGGGACGACAGTCTACATACCATTTTTATATTCCACTATGTAACCCAATGTAATCACGTAGGAATGAAATACCTCACAGTTATATAACGTATTTTAAATATTAGTTTACGTTGTCATGCGATAGCCAATTGCAGTTCGTTAGTCTCGCTAAAACACGAGAACGACTGAACCGATTTGACTAATTTTAGTCTTGAAACATTCGGCTAAGTCCAGGGAAGGTTTAAACGTTGGTAAAATATGGAAAAGTTGTCCGTAAAAGAGGAAAATCGGGAAAAACTGAAACACCTTTTTCCAGTGAGCTATCAATACCGTTCGTCCAATTGCGATACAATTTTGTACATTTCATTTTGAAAGTAAGAGGAAGGTTCGCATCAAATAAATATTTGGAAAAGTCGCCTGGAAAGTAGGAAAATTTAGGGAAAACCAAAAGCGATTATCTTCTATGAATAAAAATCAATTGCCACATGGTTGTAAGCGAATCACTTCAGTACGGCTTGACAAGGACAAGGTTTGTACGGAGAGGGGTAATTCTTTTTTTGTTTTGTTCATTATGGTCTTGGAAAAATATTTGTAGAGCTTATGGGAGTTAACTACGGGGTTATCAGTCCCTAAACGTACAAACTACTTACGAACTAGCTAATATTAAGGACGGCACAAATATCCATGCCCGAGGGAGGATTCGAAACTCCGACCGTAGTCGCCGTGCAGACCGTGAATGGCGCACCTCATACCGCTCGGCCACCGCGGCCGGCGGTATTGGAAAAGTTTCCAGTAAAAAA
Organism: Locusta migratoria; assembly: GCA_026315105.1. Lineage (NCBI taxonomy): Eukaryota > Metazoa > Arthropoda > Insecta > Orthoptera > Acrididae > Locusta > Locusta migratoria. The sequence goes on along the minus strand of CM048749.1, from coordinate 88,421,898 downwards.
AAGAAATAAAAAAATAGAGACAGTTAAAAAGAAAAGTCGCAAAATTCGAACCAAGTTCCTTTTTCAATCTGTTTCTAAATGTACTCAACAGATAAGTTGAGAACCGTTCATTTTGATCATTTGACGTTCAGCGAAAGACGAACGTTCTTATGAACTAAAAATTTGGGAAAGTTACCCTGGAAATTTGAAAATTCGCGAGAAACTGAAAGATCTTTTTGCAAAGGGATATCAATATCATTCTTCTGATTGCGATAAAATTTTGCATATTTGAAGTTCAAAGCTAGAGTAACGTTCTTATGAAATAAAAATTAGGAAAAGCTTCCCGGAAAACTGGAAAATTCAGAAAAAAATAGATTTTTCTATGCAATATCAATACCATTCATCTGATTGCGATAAAATTTTGCACATTCAACGTTCAAGCGAGAGGAAGGTTTGAATGAAGTAAAAGGTTGGAATATTTGGTCAGAAAATAGGAAAATTTGTTGGAAACTGAAATAGGTCTTTTCTTTGGGATATCAATATCATTCGATATCATGTTGCACTTTTGAAGTTCAAAGCAAGAGTACATACATATTAGCAATTGCGAAGCATTGACGTGTCGACTAGATGACCTGCTGAACTTCGTATCACTTACCATATTAATTTAGATCATATGTATTTTAGACCCAGTAGCTTTCTAAAGGCATCAACAAATAATCTACGTATAGGCTCGATAGTGTGCGGAAAGAGTGGGAAAATCACGCACACTTGTCCAGGATAATGTTCATGTCACATTCGTAGAAGTTCAGGGTAGGTTTAAACGGTGATAAAATATGGAAAAATTGCGAGGAAAATTTATATTTAAAACATGTAAAATAATGAGTTGGTTGTGTTGGGTGCGTTCAGAAATATGCTTTGAAAGAGTAAAGTTCGCTTTACACGATCTGAACCCGTATATGAACTGTCAAAGATAAAAATAAATTGCTGTCCGTTTATCATCGCTTAAACCTTCCCTGAACTTCCGCGAATGTGACATGAACATTATCCTGGACACGTGTGCGTGATTTGCCCACTCTTTCCGCCCACTATCGAGCCGATACTTAGACTATCCGATGATGCCCTTATAAAGCTACTGGGTCTAAAATACATATGATTTAAATTAATAAGGTTTATATTAAGAGGTAAGTGATACGAAGTTTACCGGGTCATCTAGTTTAGAATAAGCAAGTAAAGCACACGCGAGAATTCATATAGAAGAAAGCTAGTATTAGTAAAGGCATGGCTGAAGGCCTAAGTAATGACCGTTACGAAAGCACGTCGTGCAGTCGGTCATACCAAGACAGGAGAGAGGGAATCAAACCAGAACAATCTGAGAAATATTTAGCATACTCGCGGATAAAGACACGACGCGAAAACGTTAGTTAAAAAAAAAAAAAAGCAAGGAGATTCAAACATACTAAGTTTACCCAAAGGCTTAAGGCCACACACGACTATTCAAACTTGAGCAAACCGGACACAAAATCATCACTGGTATGAAAACGCAATTACTAAATTTTCACTGAATGACTCAAGTTCTGTAAATTAACAAAAAAAAAAAAAAAAAAAAAAAAAAAAAACAAGATCACTTCGCTCGCATAGCGAAAGAATTACCCAAGAGAAACTATCATTGATAAACCAAGACTGCCTGATCACAAAGAAAGCAAAGTTCTAACAGCATGCCATCCCCTCAGCATGATTTGACAATATACTCACTTCGGCGGACGTGGCAAGAGTAAAGCCTCAGGCCACCACAAAAGCCTTCCCCTCCACGCACCAGATGTAGGGCGTGCTAAAAACGATGCAGAGCGCGTTCAGATCCTACTGTCTACCAACCCTCGCTACCTGAAGCAGATAATACCCTTTACTAGAGCTCCAGAGAGGTCTCTTTTGTCATTTCTTTCATCCAGGATTATGTTGGTACTACACTAAAAACAGGCCACCTCACCATTTTGCCAAGTAAGCTTGTCTCTGGCCACCCAGCAGACGGCAATGCAGACGACATCCAAAGTCATGCGTTCTTAACTGAAATAAACGAGGCCTAAAACGCGCGGCGACTGTAAGCCATTTCGCGGCAGTCAGTCAATATTAAAAACAACCTTCCACATTCATACGAACACACAAATTCACTCATTGAAATAGCATTTCAGTGCATAACATAACATACTTGGAACCTTGGAACCAGAGGAATGAAATAGCAGGTTTTTTTTTTTTTTTTTTTTTTTTTTTTTTTTTTTTTTTTTACCTACGAAAGGAACAAATACTTGTAATGGTTGCCTAAAATTATCCAACAACTCAGTAGAAACACTCTTCAATAACAAATTCAAGAGGTTTTATGACCACTTGACGACACAAACCGAGGAAAAACGTGGCATATATGTTATAGCATAAAAGCCAACTTTCTGAACAACCACTGCGGGTAACCATGTCAGAATACCGATAAATTATTGGCCATGACTTTCTTGCGGAATACCTGCGCATAATAGGAATTTTCCTCTTACAATTATGAAATGGAAACCCCTACGAAAATAAGAACCACTTCAATATTGTGAAGGGGTCAGATGTTTAGTTGTATTGGGAAGCTGGGCGACCAGTAACTATGTATTAAATCTCTGAACAACGAGTAAATGAATAAGACTCAACCAACCCTGTATTTTAGTCAGGTGGTGTCATAAATTTATTCCATCCTCTGTTGATTCCGTAAATCCTGACCATTTACTCAACTAAATCTCATCATTCTTGCGCAACATAATAATTTAAAACTTTCAATTTCCTTTTTTCCGAACTTTTTAGCCTACAAGTTTTACTTGTGTACAAAGCTACACCGCAGATAAATGCCTCCAGAGAGTACTTTCTGATACTGAAACCTTGAAACATGTCCACTGAAAGTGTGGTCGTGTTCCATTTTGAGTTATTCACTACTCCAAAGTATTTCTCCACCATTAATATTGTTTATTTGTATGTCAATTATTTTATTCCTTTATTAATGATAAATGTCCCATGTATGTATATGTTTCCACTCGTATGACTGAACTGGTGTGTTCATATGAGTGTGGAAGCTTGTTCTTAATATTGACTGACTGCCACGCAATGGCTTACTGTCTCCGCCTCGCGCTTTAGGCCTCGTTTAGTTTAGTTAAGAACGCATGGCTTCGTATGTTGTCTGCACTGCCTTCTGCTGGGTAGCTAGAGACTCTTATAGGCAAGATGGCGAGGTGGCCTGTTCTTAGTGTAGCACCAACATAATCATGGACGAAAGAGGTGACAAAGGAGACCTTTCTGGAGCTCTAGTAGAGAGTATTATCTTCTTCAGGTAGCGAGGGTTGGTAGACAGTAGGCTCTGAACGCACTCTGCATCGCTTTGAGCGCGCAGAGCGGAGAGGCCTAAGGCACACTCTGCGTGTGGCCTAAGGCACCATTCTTGCTGCGACCACCAAAGTGAGTATTTCGTCGAATCCTGCTGAGGGGATGGCGTGCTGTTAGAACTTTACTTTGTTTGTGACCATGCAGTCTTGGTTTATCAGTGCCAGTTTTTCATGAGTAATTCTTTCGCTATGCGAGGCGAAGTGTTTCTTAATTTACAGAACTCGAGTAATTCAGTGTAAATTTAGTATTCATATTTCCAGTCCGGTAATGAGTTTTGTATCTGGTCTTCTCGTTAGAATACTGGTCTTCAGCCTTTGTGTAAACTTGGAATGTTTGAATTCCTTGTTAATTTTGAACTAACGTTTTCTTGTAGTTTCTGTTTCCGTGAGCATGCTAAATTCTTTCTCAGAATTTCTGGTTTGGTCCCATCTTTCCTGTCTTGGTATGACCGACTGCATGACGTGCTTTCGTAATGGTCCTTACTTCGACCTTCAGCCATGCTTTTACTGATACTAGCATTCTTCTAAATGAATTTTTGCATATGCTTTACTTGCTTATTCTAAATTAATTTCTTTTTGTAAATTCCATGTAATTCACTGTGGTCCCACACCACGTGGTACTTAAGTATAGTATGCTGCTGCCTCCCTGCACATGAGTTCATTTGGTGCATAGTTTGATTTTAGTTGTGCTTGAAGACACCTGCCATCTCATCAAAATGCTGCCGATGCTTCATTTTCCCATTGCTATGAAGTGTTCCCGCTTGAGTAACGTGTCTCAAGCATGATGTGCATGTCTGTGAGTGAATGAATGTGCTTTCCTTTATCCACTGTGTATTTGCAAATTTCCTCCACGTTACCTCCATATTCATAAAGGGCAGAAATAATTTTATTACGGGCTGTAACTTTGTGATTTAATTCACTTTTGTACAAGGTGTGTGCTTTATTGTGCTTATTTGGTATCGCCACATTTTGCTTGTTCATTTTATTGAATAGATAATAATTTAAAGTGTAAAACCTCTGGTTTATAATTTCATGCTCCCTGTCCCATGTTTAACTATCTATTCATCTTTTTTAAAACCAATAATTTTGTGTTAGTTAAAACGTTAGCTGATCTCTTAAGGAGTGAGCATTTAGATAAATTTTCATTGTGAAAGTACTGTGGCCACTCGCAAAGTAATTTAGAGCAGCAGTGAGTGTTTTAACTTGCATTTGCAGATCTCACCTGCCCGAGATCTTACATAGAAAATTTAACAAGCTACTTTTAAATTCCAACTATGGTCTTTGAGAAAATGGAAGATCTTATTTCACTTATACGTGGTTGGTGAATGATATTGCCTGTATCACTGAAATAGAAAAACAAAATACAAAACGTCTTTGTTATCTTTAGAATTAAACAAAACTTCAAATTTTTACTTCGATATGAGTTAATAGTCGTAATATATTTTTTTTAAATGCATAGTCAACCATCAACTGTTCATTGTTTTCGCAACTTTAACAGTTTCGGATATTAACCATCATCAGAAGAATCTGTTAAAATTTATTACAATCATGAATCATACAGAAGTTACGATGAAATATGACATACTTATGGATACTTATGGATGACACTACTGGGCTATGTCATATTTCATTGTAACTTCTGTATAATTCATGATTTTAAAACTTTTTAACAGACTCTTTTGATGATGGACAATATCCGAAACCGGTAAAGTTCTGAGAACAATAAGTAGCTGGTGGTTGACAATGCATTTTTAAAATAAAAGTTGTTTTATTGCCAGATTTATTGCCTCCAACTCTGTATCAAAATGGGGATCTGCAGATTTGTAACAGCTAAATATTTTATTATACACTGCAGAACCAGCGATACCGTCGTTCTGTCACGAATATATATATATAGCCAGTCTATTTGGTTATATTTAGTATTTGTTGTTTCTAAATTCTCAGTTTTAAGGAATTATTTATTCACCACTGATTCTAAAATCTTTTCAATGAGGTCTGAATTCCATTGAGAATACTTTAAGAGGACGGACTGGTGGTGGGAAATCTTCTTTACTCAAGGTATACACTTTCTGTACGTATCGATATACTGCACAAAAACTGTAGTGTTTTGAGCACGCATAATGTCGCTAATTGTTCCAGTACGTCTCTTTGGGTAATCTGTGAAAGTTTTCACACTGAAGTAGTGACAGTCTTTCTAAGTTATCAGTTAGATTAACATTAAAAAGAGAGAAACAGGGGTAATGGAATGAGACACATGGAAAGCAGGCGATGCTGAATGAATTAGGTTAGGAAACGAGTCAATAAAGGTTGCATATGAGTTTTTTATTCGTTTATTAAACTAACTTATGATGGCCGAAATAGAGAAGACATAAAATGCAGAATGGCTATGAGAAGGAAAGCGTTTCCAAAGAAGAGCAATTCATGCTATTCTGAAGGCATTTATGTTGGAGTGCAGTCTTGTACGGGAGAGTAACGGCGACGATCAACAATTCAGACAAAAAGATGATCGAATCTATTGAAATTTTATGCTACAGGAGACTGTTGAAGATTGGATGGGTAACTGTTTTGAGGTACTGAAGGGAACTGGGGAGAAATTTCTTGACTTTGAGACATCAAGGAATGTTCAGTCTAACATTTGGGTGTTGTTTGGGGGATAAAAATGGCAGAGCGAAAATAAGAGACGAATACAGTGAGCTGGTTCAAATGTTGGTGGGTTTCCGTTTCTTATTTAAAGATGAAGAGGCTTGCACAGGATATGGTACCGTGGAGAGCTACATGAAACCAGAACAACAACAGAAGTAGCTGGTTGAAGAGCTGAACTTGGTTTTGCTGTTACCGCTTTTGTAGTTAGACTTAGCGATTGATTTTGGAGTACCTCAAATTTTGATTTTTTCGTTTAAAGCAATATCTCACATGTATACAATATACTGGGTATTATATATTCAATATCTGTTCACGGTATATTCACTGGAGGCATACCGACTGGAACAGGACAGAGAACCGATAGTGGTAGTAAAGGCGCCAAATTTCATGGTGACTGGTCAAACGGTGTCAAAGCCGCAAGGTATCCTCCGCCATATTAAATTCACTGGCTTGCAGATTATAAAAATCGGCGTCATGAAAACATCTACATCTACATCTACATACATACTCCGCAATTCACCGTAAGGTGCGTGGCGGAGGGTACACTGTACCACTACTAGGCATTTCCTTTCCTATTCCACTCCCAAATTGAACGAGGAAAAAAAGAATGCCTATATGCCTCCGTACGAGCCCTAATTTCTCTTATCTTGTCTTTGTGATCTTTACGCGAAATCTAAGTAGGCGGCAGCAAGATCGTACTACACTTAGCTTCAAATTCCGGCCCTCTAAATTTACTCAACAGAAATTCACGAAAAGAACGTCGTCTTTCTTCCAGCGATCCCCAATTGAGTTGCCGGAGCATTTCCGTGACACTCTAGCATTGGTCGAACCTACCGGTAACAAATCTAGCTGCCCGTCTCTGAACCGCCTCTATGTCTATACGCCTAGATATTTGAACGACGCGACAGCATCAAGAAGCTCACTACTAAAGCTGTATTCGAACAGTATGGGATTGTTTTTTCTACTCATGCGCATCACCTTACATTTTTCCACATTGAGAGCTAGCTGCCAATCTTCGCACCAACTAGAAATTTTGTCTAAGTCATCCTGTATGCTATTACAGTCAGTTACAGACGACACCCTCCCATACACCACAGCATCATCAGCAAACAGCCGCAAATTACAACTTTGTCCATCAGATCATTTATATAGATAGAAAATAATAGCGGTACTATCACACTCCCCTGGGGCACGCCGGACGATACACTCGTCTCTGATAAACACTCGCCGTCGAGAACAACGTACTGCGTTTTATTACTTAGGAAGTCTTCCAACCAGTCAGAAATCTGTTCACCTATTCCATAAGCTCGTATCTTCGTTAGCAATCTGCAGTGTGGCACCGCGTCGAACGCCTTTTTGAAGACGAGAAAAACAATCCGCCTGTTGCCCTTCGTCCATGGCTCGCAAGATGTCATGTGAGAAAAGGGCAAGCTGAGTTTCACATGAACGATGTTTCCTAAAGCCGTGCTGATTCATGGAAAGAAGCTTTTCCGTTTCAAGGAATTTTACTATATTCGAACTGAGAATATGCTCCAAAATTCTACATGAAACTGATGTCAACGATATTGGCCTGTAATTGTGTGGGTCAGTTCTCTTTCCATTCTTATAAACGGGAGTCACCTGCGCTTTTTTCCAATCACTAGGAACTTTGCGCTGAATTAAAGATTCGCGATAAATGCGAGCTAAGTAGGGGGCCAACGCCGCAGAATAGTCTTTGTAAAACCGAACTGGTATTCCATCTGGATCAGCAAACTTTATCTAGCTCTCTCAGCTGCTTCTCTACACCGGAAATACCTATTGCTATGTCCCCCATTTCGGAATTTGTACGTTTATCAAACGATGGTACATTTGTGCGGTCCTCCTGCGTGAAACATAGTTTTATGTGCTGATTTTCACGGTAACCAGTCAAACAATTTGGATCTTTGTTGTAAAGCACTCTCCGCCATGCACCATACTAAGTTAATTTTAGTATGCCTATAAGTTTCGTGTGAGTGCAAGCAATGTGTTGACAAAGTATTATCTCAATCGGCTGTGCGGTATTGCTGCGCAAAATATAAGAACAAAAAAAGAGAAACAAATAGACAAATATTCATTTTTATACAGGGTGTTACAAAAAGGTACGGCCAAACTTTCAGGAAACATTCCTCACACACAAAGAAAGAAAATATGTTACGTGGACATGTGTCCGGAAACGCTTAATTTTCATGTTAGAGCTCATTTTAGTATTTCTCTTCAAATCACATCAATCATGGAATGGAAACACACAGCTACACAACGTACCAGCGTGACTTCAAACACTTTGTTCAAAATGTCCTCCGTTAGCGAATACATGCATCCACCCTTGCCGGCCGCGGTGGCCGAGGTGACTGAGGCGCTCCAGTCACGGTCAGCACGGCCACTACGGTCGGGGGTTCGAATCCCCCCTCGGGCATGGGTATTTGTGCCGTCCTAGTTCGTAAGTAGTTCATAAGTAGTTTGTAAGTTTAGGGACTGATGACCTCGTAGTTAAGTCCCGTAAGCTTAACAGACATTTGAACATTTTTGAACATCCACCCTCTGTCGCATGGAATCGCTGATGCGCTGATGCAGCCCTGGAGAATGGCGTATTGTATCACAGCCGTCCACGATACGAGCACGAAGTGTCTCTACATTTGGTATCGGGGTTGCGTAGACAAGAGGTTTCAAATGCCCTCATAAACGAGTCAAGAGGGTTGAGGTCAGGAGAGCGTGGAGGCCATGGAATTGGTCCGCCTCTCCCAATCCATCGGTCACCGAATCTGTTGTTGAGAAGTGTACGAATACGGCGACTGAAATGTGCAGCAGCTCCATCGTGCATGAACCACATGTTGTGCTGTACTTGTAAAGGCACATGTTCTAGCAGCACAGGTAGAGTATCCCGTATGAAATCATGATAACGTGCTCCAGTGAGCGTAGATGGAAGAACATGAGGCCCAATCAAGACATCACCAACAATACCTGCCCAAACGTTCACATAAAATCTATGTTGATGACGTGATTGCACAATTGAGTGCGGATTCTAGTCAGCCCTCACATGTTGATTGTGAAAATTTACAATTTGATCACTTACGTTAACGTTAACAGAAAATCTGTTGATGACGTGAATCGAGGAAGTACAGTACATACTAACGAAACAATTGGGTATTTTGACAATTGTTTGCACGAATTATTTCAATTTATATTTAAAGAGAAATACTAAAATAAGCTCTAAAGGGAAATTAAGCGTTTCCGGACATATGCCCACATAACATATTTTCTTTGTTTGTGTGTGAGGAATGTTTACTGAAAGTTTGGCAGTACCTTTTTGTAACACCCTGTATATTAGATTTTATAAGTAAAGAGTAGTACTTTCGAGGAACTACCCCACCTTTTCCAGATAATCTGGATGTTCCATTTTGTGTTTACCTTAATAGGATTATGTAAATCGTTCATCCACCCCATGAACCACAGACTTTGCCGAGGTGGGGTGGCTTGCGTGCCTCAACGATACAGGTAGCCGTACCGTAGGTGCAACCACAGCGGAGGGGTATCTGTGGAGAGGCCAGACAAACGTGTGGTTCCTGAAGAGGGGCAGCAGCCTTTTCAGTAGTTAGAAGGGCAACAGTCTGGATGATTGGTTGAGCTAGCCTTGTAACATCAGCTTATGTGGCTTTGCCACACAGTTACTGCGAACGACTGAAAGCAAGGGGAAACTACAACCGTTACTTTTCCCGAGGACATGCAGCTCTACTGTATGAACAGATGATGATGGCATCCTCTTGGGAAAAAAAAATTCCGGAGGTAAAATAGTCCCCCATTCGATCTCCGAGCGGGGACTACTCAGGAGGATGTTGTCATCACAAAAGACAATACTGGCATTCTACGGATCGGAGCGTGGAATGTTAAATCCCTTAATCGGGCAGGGAAGTTAGAAAATTTAAAAAGCGAAATGGATAGGTTGAAGTTAGATATAGTGGGGATTAGTGAAGTTCGGTGGAAAGAGGAACAGGATTTCTGGTCAGGTGAGTACAGGATTATAAATACAAAATCAGTTGGGGGTATTACAGGAGTAGGTTTGATAATGAATAAGAAGATAGGAATGCGAGTAAACTATTGTGAGCAACTCAGTGATCGCATTATCGTAGTCAAGATAGATTCGAAGCCAACACCGACCACAATAGTACAGGTTTATATGCCAACTATCTCTGCTGATGATGAGGAGGTCGAAGAAATATATGAGGAGCTAAAGGAGATTATTCAGACAATTAAGGGAGAGGAAAACTTAATTGTTATGGGAGTCTGTAATTCGGTTGTAAGACAAGGAAGGGAAGGGAAGATAGTAGGTGAACATGGTCTTGGGAAAAGGAATGAAAGAGGAAACCACCTGGTAGAATTTTGCGCGGAACATAATTTTGTTATAACAAATACCTGGTTTAAGAATCACGAAAGAAGGTTGTATACGAGGAAGAGACCAGGAGACACTGGGAGATATCAGATAGATTTTATAATGGTAAGACATAGATTTCGGAACCAGGTTTTAAACTGTAAGACATACCCAGGGACAGATATAAACTCTGACCTTAACTTATTGGTCATTAATTGTAGGCTGAAACTGAAAAAAACTGCAGAAAGGTAGGAAAATAAAGAGATGGGACCTGGAGAAATTGAAGGAACCTGAAGTTCTTGACAATTTCAGAGGGTGCTGTAGGCAACAATTGACAGAAACAGGGGGAAGTAAAACAGTAGAGGAGGAATGGGTAGCATTGAGAGATGAAATAGTGAAGGCAGCAAAGGACAAAATAGGTAGGAAGGCCAAATCTACAAAAAATCCTTGGATATCACAGGACATACTGGATTTCAGTACGGCAGATTGCTGATACATAGTTGATATACAGGCCTGCCTAGTGCCTGTCCGATAGCCAAGTCTTCACTGGTGCCTATCTGATTCCGAAGTGTTGACTGGTTCCTATCTCAGTCCCAAGTGAACGATGTCGTTCAGTGGTGGCCACGAGCGGAGTTGTAGCGAGTTGTAGCAGAGGGCGCTCGTGGCTGACGTCGTAAGAACGCCGCGCCGTGCGTTGCTGGCGGCGAAAGTAGGTGGCGCGCACTTTGTACTTGTGCGACACCACACCCCTCCACCCCAAACCGCCGCGCCGTCGTGCCGTAGGGCTGAGGGCCACGGCGACGGCACTGGGAGGAGGGCCTGGGCGGGGGCGTTACTGGTGGGACGGGCGTCATAGCTGAGGCTGGGATCGCGCCCCGGCATCCGCCTTGCGATCCTCCAGGAAACCCACCGAAACCTGGGGAAGGACGCACACCCCCGCCCAGAGGGAGCAGGTCATCTTCTTCTGAGGTGCGAGGCCCAAGCTGGGGGGGGGGGGGGGGGGGGCGCACGGTCCCTGAGTCCCTCTCGGTGAAGCTGTCATCTGTGGTGGCGACAGCGGCGGCGACGACTGCGTCGGAGGTGCGTCGACGTCCATAGGGATCTCGTAGTCCGGGGACGAACGATGTGGCTGTGCTCCCTGGCGGTGAACTGGGTCTGGAATCGAGAAACCGGAGACAGGATCGCGCGGCCTGTACAGGCGCAATTGGTTTGCGTGGCGCCGCAGCTCCGACCCTGTGGAAGAACGTACAACATACATATTGCGACCGAGCACGCGCTGAATGGTGCCCGTCATCCATGTCTTCTTCCCAGCAAACACCCTGTACAGCACCGGCGTCGAAACCTGAAAACGCGTAGCGTCATACGAACCGACTCGGTGCGTGGGAGGCTGCAGCAGGTGAAGGAGAGTGCGGTGACGGCGGCCGTGTAGCAGCTCGGCAGGAGACGGGCCGTCACGTGGCATGCACCGATACGTAGTCAGGAAAATTTGAAGAGCTTGCTGCCTGGTGTGCTGATCTTTCATCTTTTCCATGTGAGACTTGAATGTTCGAACGAAACGTTCTTCTTCACCATTGGAATGAGGGTGAAAAGGTGCGGTGGTGGTATGCTGAATGCCATTCACACGACAAAACTGTTGAAATTCTGGACTAACAAACTGAGGTCCATTGTCACTGACGATAGTTTCAGGCAAACCTTCGATGCAAAACACTGATGTAAGGGCACTAATTGTACTAGACGCCGTCGTTGAGTTCATGGCAATCACAAAAGGAAACTTGCTGAAAGCGTCTACAACGATTAACCAGCCATTCACACGACAAAACTGTTGAAATTCTGGACTAACAAACTGAGGTCCATTGTCACTGACGATAGTTTCAGGCAAACCTTCGATGCAAAACACTGATGTAAGGGCACTAATTGTACTAGACGCCGTCGTTGGGTTCATGGCAATCACAAAAGGAAACTTGCTGAAAGCGTCTACAACGATTAACCGGCACGTATTCCAGAAAGGTCCGGCAAAATCAATGTGTAAACGTTGCCATGGTCCCTTGGGGCGTGGCCAGTCTGAGAAACGTTGCGGAGGAGCCGCCTGATGCTCCGCACAAACAGTACACTGTGACGTCATGCTCTCTATCTGAGCGTCCATTCCAACCCAGGTACAATGACGTCTGCCCAGTTGGTTTGTCCTAACAATACCCCAATGTCCTTGATGCAGGAGGCGTAACACTTCTCGCTGCAGGGAACGAGGAACAATCACTCTTGTTTGGTCGTTGTCGGTATGTAACAACAGAACACCCTGACTTAAAGACAATGCATGACGTTGTTCAAAATAACGTCGAACCAGAGGCCGATCAATGTCTTTGGCTCTGGCAGGCCACCCTGAGCGAACAAATCGTGCTACCACACTTAGGTCTGCATTCGCAGCTGTTTCCTGTGCAACCCGACGAGAGTTCAAAGGGAAATCTGCGGCAGCGGAAGTATCTCTGGAGTCTATCTGACAACATGCCATTTCTGAAGAATCAAACAACACATCCTGGCCAACCGGAAGTCGGGAAAGTGTGTCCGCGTTGGCATGTTTAGTGGTAGGTCTGTACAAAATCTCTTACCGATAATTTGACAATATCAAGGACCATCTCTGAAGCTTTTGTGCCGTTCGTGGGGGAATTGGCTTTGTGGGTGAGAACAACGACGTGAGAGGCTTGTGGTCAGTCAACAAATAGAATTTTCTGCCATAGAGATAATGATGGAACTTTGTGACGCCGTAAATTATTGCTAAGGCCTCCTTTTCTATCTGACTGTAATTCTTTTGCGTTGGCGTCAGTAACTTAGATGCAAAAGCAGTAGGTCGATCGTGAGATCCAATACGATGCGACAAAACGGCACCCAGACCGTACGACGAGGCATCAACTGCTAACACTACAGGCTTCTGTGGGTCAAAGGGAATTAAACATGCATCACTGAGTAGTGCAGACTTTAATTTGTCAAAGGCAACTTGGCAATCTTTAGACCATACAAAAGGAACATTCTTCCTACGTAAGTGATGCAGTGGAGCTGCAATCTGAGAGGCATTGGGAATAAATCTGAAATAATAGTTAAGCTTTCCCATTACTGCTTGCAACTCATGCACATAATTAGGAGGAGGCAAGTCCTTGATTGCTCGAAGATGTGACTGTAAGGGATGGTTTTCTTGGGCATTAATCACATGGCCTAGGTACTCTATTTCAGTTTGAAAAAACGAACACTTTGCTTTATTACAACATAGACCTGCTGCAGTCAACACTTTGAAAAGGCACTCCAGGTTTGCTAAATGTTCTTCAACTGTATGTCCGGATACCACAATATCATCCAAATAGTTTGAGCAACACGGTACAGAAACTGTCAGCTGTTCCAAGAAACGCTGAAAAATAGCGGGGGCGGAAGAACTGCCAAAGGGTAGCCGTTGAAATTGAAAAAGTCCCATGTGAGTATTAATGACGAAAAATTTTTTTGACTCGCCATCAAGCGGAATTTGTAAGTATGCCTCTGCTAAATCAATCTTGGAAAAGAAGCGAGACTGTCCTAATTTATCCATTAGTTCGTCAGGTCTGGGCAGGGCATAAGTATCTACAATTGTTTGACTGTTCACTGTTGATTTGAAATCCGCACAGAGACGAAGTTTTCCCGACGGCTTGGGTATAATTACTAAAGGCGAGGCCCACTGACTCGCAGAAACAGGAGAAATCACCACACTATCCTGCCAACGTTTAAGTTCTGCAGCAACATTATCACGAATTGCAATAGGCACTGGTCTAGCTTTACGAAATTTTGGCACTGCAGATTCTTTCAAAGTTACATGTGCCACGAAGTCTTTTGCACAACCTAGTTCCGGCGAAAACAAGTCACTATATTTTTCACACAATTCATTTATTTTGTCCTGAGGCACTACTGATGAAATTTGAAGCACATCTCTTTGAATTGATAAACCAAACAAGTCAAAAGCATCTAGTCCAAAAATGTTCTGTGTAGATTTGGCCTGAAGAACTACAAAAGCAACTGTTTTTGTTACACCTTGAAAAGAGGCGGGCAGGCTACACGTTCCTAGCACGGGAATATTTTGACCTGTATAAGCTGTTAGCACTTGTTGACACGGCGACAGTTTTGGCGCACCCATAAATTCGTAAGTGTCTTTATTAATTAATGTAACAGCGGAACCAGTATCAAGCTGAAATTGCACAGTCTTATTGCCAATGGAAAGATTCACAAAAAGTTTTTGCTTGTGGCGCTCGACAGGTGCGCGAATGTGGGCAACGTCTAATACAGTTTTACTGCGCTTGCGCATGCGCGGGCTTCGTGCGGTAGGAAGCGGCGCAGAATCGGCACATAGATTAATATCACTGTCCCTAGATGGCACTACCGCCGGATCGGCTTCCGCGTAATGCGAGGCTACTACAGATTCACCAGCTACTGCACTAAAATTACTTTGAGTAGCTACACCAATTATACTGTCACTAGCTACACAATACTGGGCACTATTACAATTAGAAGTTGCAGAAGGCGCTAGGTTCACTACAGGATTGCACTGTACATAGTCATTTTGCTTGTTCCGAACCCTTTTCCGTTGCACAGATATACCCGCTCGGCGGCGCTTGCGGCGTGGCTCACTACATAGTTTTGCAGTAGGCGCAGAAGAACTTTCTTGCAATTGAGAACCAATCAAAGCACCGTTCAATTCCACAGCGTCTATAACATTTACTGCATGAACTGATCTTGCACTCTGTGAAGTACTGTTTCTAACGGCACCGCTCTTTGAATGTTTGTTTTGCATACACACTGTTTGTATGTGTCCTGATTTGCCACATTGATAACAGGTCGCATTGCGATTAGAGCATTCTGCACGCTTATGGCGAGATTCACATTGGGGGCAAGACTTACGAACATTTTTCTGAAATGGGCGTTGGCGCCCGTTATTCAAATTACTGTTTCTAACACGACGGGGCGACCTTTGTGTCGCACTTTTACACTGGCTAATGTTCACTCTCTGTTCAGCACGGCCGGTAGAATTTAAAGAATCACTAGTGCTATACTGAGAACTACAGCTAGGAAAGCGTCTGTTACGGCGCACTGAATTAACACTGTGACTTTGCATTTCTACATCTGCTAAGTCAAAAGTATCATGCGCTTCAATAAGCTGCAGTACACTGTCTAATGAGGGGTCAGACTGTTTCAGAATTGCTGCCCTAATTCTGGGGTCCTGAATGTTCTGTGTAATCGCATCCCTCAACATAACGTCACTATAAGAAAGTCCACAAGAGCAAGTAAATTTACATTGGCGGGTTAAGCTCTTCAACTCAGTTATCCACTCTTGGTGTGACTGTTGCGGTAATTTTTTAAGTCTGAGAAATCGGTACCGAGCCGCAGCTATGAGAACTTTTCTCTCATAATGAGCATTCAGTGCATCTACAATTTGATCGAATTCTAGATCACGAGGTGATGAATGGGGGAAAAGTTTCTTCAGTAACACGAAAGTTTTGGGGCCCACCATCTATAAGAAAAGGTTTTTCACTCTCTGACCTGTAATTTGATGACCCGCGACGAGTTCTTGAAACTGTGCGAAGTAGTCGCTCCATTCTTCCTCACGTTCGTTGTACTGGCGGAACGTAGGAAGCGTTGCGGCGGCAGGTGTGGGCTGCTGAAGTGGAGGCTGTTGTTGTTGGTTAGCTGCTTGGGCTGTTAGCTGGGACACCGCTTGCAGGAGTTGTGTGATTTGCGCCGTCTGTAACTGAATAATTTCCATTAAGTTTGGGTTCGGGATAGTGGCCATGCTGACCGATTAGGCGCCGCGCATACAAGTAACTTATAACAAAACACAAATGCAATATGAAAGAGGACGCTCTGCAACAAAAAAGCCACAAAACACGTAACAATATTGTCCCCCAAAAATTGTATAATAAGGGTGGGTGGGCGGGTGCAATTTCTGCGTGCTCCGACTGCTGCTGTCTGACTGGTCCAAGGTTCGTCTATCGCTCCTCGTCGCCACTTTTGTGTCCCAGCCTCGTCGCCGCTTTTGTGTCTCGTTTCCGTCGTAGGTGTCGGTGGCCGAGTAGAATGAGACCAACACAGGAATAAAGGTAGTACGCTTGTGCAGGTACGGAGGGGAGCAGCCAGTGGGACAGCAGAAACTAGAAACACTAGAGTAAATTAGAACGAGATATATATTGCACCAAATTTATACAATACTTAACTTTGACATAGTTCAGTACGGCAGAATGCTGATACATAGTTGATATAGAGGCCTGCCTAGTGCCTGTCCGATAGCCAAGTCTTCACTGATGCCTATCTGATACCGAAGTGTTGACTGGTTCCTATCTCAGTCCCAAGTGAACGATGTCGTTCAGTGGTGGCCACGAGCGGAGTTGTAGCAGAGGGTGCTCGTGGCTGACGTCGTAAGAATGCCGCGCCGTGCGTGCATGGTGGCGCGCACTTTGTACTTGTGCGACACCACAGAATGAAGTACAGAAGACTAAGAAATGAGATTGACAGGAAGTGCAAAATGGCTAAGCAGGAGTGTCTAGAATGCAAATACAAGGATGTACAAGACTGTATAAATAGGGGAAAAATAGATACAGCTTACAGGAAAATAAGAGAGATATTTGGAGATAAGAAAAACAGCTCTATGAATATCAACAACACAGATGGAAAACCAGTTCTCAGCAAAGAAGGGAAAGCTGAAAGGTGGAAAGAGTATATAGAGAAGCTCTATAAAGGAAATGAACTTACAGAAGATGTTGTAGAAAGGGAGGAAGAAGTAGATGATAATGAAATAAGAGATACTATACTGAGAGATGAATTTTACAGAGCACTGAAAGACCTAAGATGCAGAGCTACTGAAGTCTCTGGGAGAACCAGCCATGACAAAACTGTTTCACCTGGTGTGTAAGATGTATGAGACAGGCGAAGTACTCTCAGACTTTAAGAAAAATGTAATAATCCCCATTCCAAAGAAAGCAGGCGCAGGCAGGAGTGAAAATTACAGAACGATCAGTTTAATAAGTCATGGTTGCAAAATATTAACATGAATTATTTACAGAAGGATGGAAAAACTGGTAGAAGCCGACCTCGGGGAGGATCAGTTTGGGGCCAGGAGAAATGTAGGAGCACGGGAGGCAATACTCACTTTACGGCTTATCCTAGAAGACAGATAAAGGAAAGGCAAACCTACATTTCTAGCTTTTGCAGATTTGGAGAAGGCTTTTGACAGTGTTGATTGGAATAAACTCTTTCAAGTTCTGAAGCAACCAGGAGTAAAATATAGGGAGCGTAAGGTTATTTACAACTTGTACAAAAACCAGACAGCGGTTGTCAGAGTTGTCGGGCATTAAAGGGATGCAGTAGTTGGGAAGGGAGTAAGTCAGGGTTGTAGCCTTTCTGCAATGTTATTCAATTTGTACATTGACCAAGCTATAAAGCAAGAAGAAATTTGGAGAAGGAATTAAAGTTCAGGGGGAAGAATTAAAAACATTGCGTTTTGCCGACGACATAGTAATTCTGTTAGATACAGCAAAGGACCTGGAAGAGCAGTTGAACGGAATGGACAGTGTGCTGAAAGGTGCATATAAGATGAACATTAACAAGAGCAAAACTAGGGTAATGGAGTGCAGTCTAAGAAAATCAGGCGATGCTGAAGGAATTGGATTAGGAGGTAGATGAGTTTTGTTACTTGGGTAGTAAAATAACAAATGATGGGCGCATACAGAGGATATGAAATGCAGAATGGCAATGGGTAGAAAAGCATTCTTGAAAAAGAGAAACTTGTTAACTTCGAATATTGATTTAAGGCTGAGGAAGTCCTTTCTGAAGGCATTTGTGTGGATTGTTGCCTTGTATGGCAGTGAAACACGGACGATAAACAGGAAGGGGATAGAGGCTTTTGAAATGTGGTACTACCGAAGAATGCTGAAGATTAGGTGGGTGGATCGCATTACTATTGAGGAGGTACTGAACAGAATTGGGGAGGAAAGGAATTTCCGCCATATCTTGACTAAAAGAAGGGATCGATTGGTAGGTCACATTCTTAGACATCAAGGAACTGTGAATTTAGCATTGGAGGGAAGTGTGTGGGGTTAAAACCGCAGAGGAAGAACAAGAGATGGATACAGTAAGCAGATTCAGACAAATGTAGGTTGCCGTTCTTATGTGGAGATGAAGAGGCTTGCTCAGGATAGGGTATTGTGCAGAGCTGCATCAAACCAGTCTCCGGACTGAAGATCACAACAACAATAAATAGTTTATTTACAGACGCCACTTTGCCGTTCAACGAGTTGCCATGTAACTTTGCTTCGTCACCACAACGAACTAAAAATTAAAAATTTGAATTTTTTTTCCCGCAATGCCACGCTCATGGTTATGCTCCGTCTCTGACGTCATCCTCGTTGATACGTCACGACTCTTTTCTATTCTGCTTCGTTTCATACATGGTGACAGCAAGAAAGGAATGGTGTCGGCTATCTAAAATTCAAACTACAACCCGCGTGGACACACTTCATCTACATCTACATAGATACTCTGCAAATCACATTAAATTGCCTGGCAGAAGGTTCATTAACCACTTTCATAATTTTTCTCTACCGTTCCATTCTCTAATCGCGCGTGGGAAGAAAGAACACCCAAATCGTTCCGTTTTCGATCTGATTTCTCTTGTTTTGTTGGGATGATCATGTCTCCCTAAGTAGGTGGGTGCTAGCAAAATATTTTCCCATTCAGAACTAAAAGTCGGTGATTGAAACTTCGCAAACAGATCACAGCGCAATGAATAACGTCTTTCTATTAATGATTTCCACCCCAATTAGTGCTACATTTCTGTGACGCTTCCCCCCCCCCCCCCGTAACGTGATAAAACAAAACGAGCTGCCCTTCTCTGAACCTTCTCAATGTATTCCGTCAGTCCCACCTGGTGAGGGTTCCACCAGGGGCAACAGTACTCCAGGAGAGGACGCACAAGTGTGATGTAGGCAGTCTCTTTGGTGGAGCTGGTGCATCTTCGAAGCGTTCTGCCGATGAAACGTAACCTTTGGTTCGCCTTCCGCACAATATTTTCTATGTGATCTCTCCAGTGAAGGTTGTTCGTAATTGTAACTCCTAGGTATTTGGTAGAATTTACGACCTTAAGGTTTGACTGATTTATCGCGTAATTGAAGTTCAGCGGATTTCTTTTAGGTGTCATGTGTATTACTTCACACTTTTCTTTATTTATTGTCAATTGCCAATTTTCGCACCAAGTAGAAATTTTGTCTAAATCGCTTTGCAGTTGCTTTTGATCCTCAATTGACTTCACTAACCGATAAACGACAGCATCATCCGCGAACAGTCTAAGGGAGCTATTCAGATTGTCTCCTAAATCGTTTATGAACACGAGGAAGAGTAGGGGACCTATAACGCTTCCCTGTGGAACGCCAGATATCACTTCTGTTTTACTCGATGGCTTACCGCCAATTACAACGAACTGTGTTCTTCCTCATAGGAAATCGTGAATCCAATCGCACAATTGGGTAGATATTCCATAAGCACGCAATTTCATAAGATGCCGCTTGTGGGGCACAGTGTCAAAAGCCTTCCTGAAATCCAGAAATATGGAATCGATTTGAGATCCCTTGTCGATGGCACTTAACACTTCACGTGAATAAAGGGCAAGCTGTGTTTCGCAAGAGCGATACTTTCTGAATCCGTGTTGACTATTGGTTAATAGGTCGTTCTCTTCGAGGTAGTTCATAATATTCGAACAAAGTATATGTTCCAAAATCCTACTGCAAATCGACGTCAATGAGACAGGCCTGTAATTTTGGGGATCACTCCTATTGCCTTTCTTGAATATTGGAATAACTTGGGCAACTTTCCAGTCCTTGAGCTGGCCGCGGTGGCCGAGCTGACTGAGGCGCGCCAGTCACGGTCAGCACGGCCACTACGGTCGGGGGTTCGAATTCCCCCTCGGGCATGGATATTTGTGCCGTCCTTAGGATTAAGTAGTTCGTAAGTAGTTTGTAAATTTAGGGACATGACCCCGTAGTCAAGTCCCATAAGCTCTACAAACATTTGAACATCCAGTCTTTGGGTACGGATCTTTCGCTGAGTGATCGGTTGTAAATTATAGCTAAGTACGGAGCTATTGCATCAGCATACTCTGAGAGGAATCTAGTTGGTATAGAATCTGGCCCGAAATACTTCGCATAATAACAACGGTGTGTGCGAGCCGCGGATCAGAGAAGAAGAATGTGAAGAACAGGAAGTTAAAGAGAAAGAAAGGAAGTGCATGAAAGTGGGGGAATACGGAGTGTCACGCAGTGGAAACGTGCGGCAACTGGACGCCGTGACGCAGATGGATCGTGCCCGGACCTGCCGGTGGAGTACGAGCTGCCGAAAAAGCGGCGCGGCGGGCAGCAGGTTGTGGCGCTTTTTATTCATGGCCATACGGCTACTGCTAACCTGCGTAAACAGCCGCTCGGTTTAATTAATTTTCGACGTCCGCGGCGCCGCGCCAGTCGCCCTCGGCGGCGTTCATTAATGTATACGCCGGCCGACGGGATCAGGGAAACTACCCCCTCCTACCCTATGCCGTACAGCCAGCGCGCCCCATACATTCCGCCATTCCTCGTGTCGAGTGTTATGTCCCGAACGACCCGGGGGCTCTAATAACGCTGCGGAATGTTTCCATTCGCCATTTATGCGTCACGTCTGCACCGGGCACCGAATTAAACGAGTACATTTCTTCTCGAATTAGCGAAAGTTCCGTATACGTGTTGACGGGTTGTGCACGTTAACAGCTGCGCTACGTGACGCGCGAGTTACTGCTTTCATTTCGGTGATGGGCGTAAAACAGCGCTTGCCACAACAACTGTATGCAAACATTCTCCGCCTGCGTATGCCCACCGTGAACTGCACGATTTCTCTTTTGACTAGTATGAAGTGTAAATTTGACACGCCATTGTGCAATAATTCATTGTTTCTTCGTCTTTGGGCCTTGTCTTCCGCAGTTGCAGTTATACAATTTTGTATAGGATATGGGACCGTCTTTTGCAACTGTAAATTAGTCTACTTTAGACCAGACGCGTTTCGCTTTATTTTAAAGCATCTTCAGTGTTAAGGAATTTTTTATGTTTTTATCTTCATGGGTGGTTTGTAGAACCTTGTCACTTGCTGTCACTGCTTATATTTACAATATTTTACACTTACCTGCCAGGCCACAGAAAATGGTTATGTTTCAAAAACTTTCGTAAGAAATGTTACTGTAAAAAGTGTAAAATAGTGTAAATATAAGCAGAGACAGCAAGTGACACGGTGCTACAAAGCACACATGAAGATAAAAACATAAAAAATTCCTGACCACTGAAGATGCTTTAAAATTAAGCGAAACGCGTCTGGTCTAAAGTAGACTAATTTACAGTTGCAAAAGACGGTCCCTCTTCAGTCCGCAGAGTGGTTTGATGCAGATCTCCACGCTAACCTGTCCTGCACAAGTCTCTTCATCTGAGAACACTTTCGGCAACCTACATCCCTTTGAATTTCTAATGCTAAGTTGACAATTCCTTGATGTCTCAGGATGTTTCCCACCACCTATTCCTTCTCTTAGTCAGAATACGTCAAAAATTCCTTTTCTCCCCAGTTCTGTTGAGCACCTCCTCATTAGTTACGCGATCTACCCATCTAATTTTCAACATTCGTCTGTAGTACCACATTTCGAAAGCTTCTATCATCTTTTTGTGTGAGCTCCTTATTGTCCACGCTTCACTTCCATACAATGCTACACTCCAGACAAATGCCTTCACAAAGGACTTCCTAAAATTTAAACTAATATTGGATGTCAACAAGTTTCGCTTCTTCAGAAACGCTTTTCTTCCCATAGCAATTCTGCATTTTATATCTTCTTTACTTCGGCCATCAGACGTTATCTTCCTACACAAATAACAATATTCATCTACTACTTTTATTGTCTCATTACCTAATCTAATTCCTTCAGCATCGCCTGATTTTCTGACATAGCATTCCATTACCTTCGTTTTACTCTTGCTAATGTTCATCTTATATCTTCCCTTCAAGACACTGTCCATCCCATTCAATTGCTCTTCTAGATCTTTTGCGGTCTCTGACAGAATTACTGTGTCATCAGCAAACTACAATGTTTTTATTTCTTCTCCCTGCACTTGAATGCCCTCTCCAAATTTCTCCTTCGATTCCTTCACTGCTTGCTCAATGTACAGATTGAACAACAATGTCGAATGGCTACAACCCTGTCTTACTCCCTTCCAAACCTCTGCGTCTCTTTCATGCCCTTCGACTCTAAAAACCGCTGTTTGGTTTTTGTATTTTGCAACCATGACTTATTAAACTGATAGTTCTGCAATTTTCACATTTGTCTGCACTTGCTTTCTTTGGAATTGGAATAATTCATAGTTATCTCATAATACGCAGTGTACCTTTTCATTTGTTTTCCATTTGCTGTGTTTCGTTAACTGAGTGTTCGGAGACTAGGTGATTGAATGCTCTTGAGGTATGGTGTTCGGAAATCATGCGAAGAAACAGTGTGCTAATCTTGTTCGTCAATATTTTCACGACGGCCGCAGTGGCCGAGCGGTCTGCGGCGCGCCAGTTACGTTCTACGGTTGGGGGTTCGAATCCCCCCTCGGGCATGGATATTTGTGCCGTATTTAGTGTAAGCTAGTTCGTAAGTAGTTTATAAGTTTAGGGACTGGTGACCCCGCAGTTAAGTCCCATAAGCTCTACGAACATTTGAACATTTTGAATATTTTCACCGTACACTGGGATTGCCATTGACTAGGCCAGCGGCTCCAAGCCTGTGCGCCGCGGGAAGTTTGTCACTGGGCCGCGAACGCTTGTCCAAAGAGTAGATTAGATTACATTAGTACTTGTTCCATCGATCATGAATACGACACTTCGTAATGATGTGGAACGTGTCAGTTAAATGAAATGTGTCTTTACAAATTATTACATTGTACTAAATATTACTCGACACATTTTTAATTTTTTTATTTATATTTTTTCTTTTTTAATAATTTATTTCTAAAAATTCATCTATAGTGTAGAAGCAGTTGCCATGCAGAAATTCTTTTAATTTATTTTTAAATGCTTGTTGGCTCTCTGTCAGGCTTTTGATGCTGTTTGGTAGGTGACAAAGACTTTTTTGGCAGCATAATTCACCGCTTTCTGTGCCAAAGCTAGATTTAACCTTGAATAGTGAAGATCATTCTTTCTCCTAGTGTTGTAGTTATGTACACTCCTATTGCTTTTGAATTCGGTGGGATTGGTAATAACAAATTTCATAAGTAATATATATATATATATATATATATATATATATATATATATATATATATATATATATTGTGGTGTCGCTCAAGTCCAAAGTGCGCGCCACCTACTTTCGCCGCACGCCGCCATGCACGCACGGAGCGGCGTTCTTACGACGTCAGCCACGAGCGCCCTCTGCTACAACTCCGCTCGTGGCCACCACTGAACGACATCGTTCACTTGGGACTGAGGTAGGAACCAGCTAACACTTCGGAATCAGATAGGCACCAGTGAAGACTTGGCTATCGGATAGGCACTAGGCAGGCCTCTAGCTCAACTATGTATCAGCATTCTGCAGTACTGAGCTATGAATAAGTTAAGTATTACTAAGTCTCTAAGAAATAAATATCTCGTTCTAATTTACTCTAGTGTTTCTAGTTTTCTGCTGACCCACTGGCTGCTCACCTTCGTACCTGCACAAGTGTGCATCCTTTATTCCTGTGTCGATCTCTTTCTACTCGGCCACCGACACCTTCGACGAAAACGAGAAACAGAAGCGGCGACGAGGCTGGGACACAAAATATATATATACTGAGAAGCTATTGTGAAGATCCCTCGCTCTTTAAGTAAGTGGCTGCAGGATGATCTTGGATGGGCTCCGGCAATTATTCTGATCACACGCTTTTGTGCAATGAATACTTTTTTACTCAATGATGAATTACCTCCAGAAAATGATGCCATACGAAAGCAGAGAATGGGAATAGGCATAGTAAGCTAATTTACTGAGATTTATATCACCAAAATTTGCAATTACCCTAATAGCATAAGTTGCTGAACTCAAACATTTCAACAGATCTGTAATGTGTTTTTTTCCACTTCAACACCTCATCAATGCTTACACCTAAAATTTTTGAATATTCTACCTTTGCTGCACATTTCTGATCAAAGTCTATATTTATTGGTGGTGTCATTCCATTTACTGTATGGAACTGTATATACTGCGTTTTATCAAAATTTAAGGACAGTTCATTTGCTGAGAACCACTTACTGATTTTCTGAAAGACATCGTTTACAATTTCATCACTTAGTTCTTGTCTGTCAGGCGTGATAACTATACTTGTATCATAAGCAATTCGAATGCATTGCATTGGAGAGTAAAAGGCACAGAACATTTGGGACAACCAGACCCGAAGAAATTGTGTCTAATAAAGAACTGGTAAAGGGACTCCTTGCACTGTTCAAGGGCATTGGTTGGCTTTACTAGACATACAGGGAGCGATACCGCACAATAAACTTAGTTTCGGTGCGGGCAGTGGCGGGTTAGACCAAGACTGTTTTGGCTTTCCTGAAAGAATCAAATCAAATCAAATCAATCATCAGCAAAAAGAACCACAAGTGGAAGTTGAGATAAAAATTATCGTAGGTTCAGGAGTTTCACTCGTCAGTTGCCATGGTCACCGACCAAAACATGGAATGTCGTGTAGATTCTTTGTTAGTTGTAAGGGAATGGAGCATTCCGTCATGCCTCAAAAGAAACAACTAAAACGTACTGCTAGTATTTGTTGAAAATCAAGAATATCGCCTACCATCAGGCGGATGGACGTGTACACACCTACAGCTGCCATACAGAGCTGGCAGCTCACGGACTAACCACACAATTTGTCTCAAACTCGAAATAAACCTTTATTTAAAACTTCCGGCCTCATAAGCCGTGGTCGATTTATAAAACTTTCCCCTAACGTTTCATCTTCGGCTGCGGAAGACATCTTCAGAGGTAGAGTGGCGAACTGCGATGAGAACATGAGGGAGTACCGTATATATAGGCAATGTAGAGGGCACCACAAGACATCGCAGTTCGCCACTCTACCTCAGAAGATGTCTTCCGCAGCCGAAGATGAAACGTTAGGGGTAAGTTTTATAAATCGACCACGGCTTATGAGCCCGGACGTTTTAAATGAAGTTGACGCCGACCGTGAAAGTTTACTTTGTATGATCGAAATAAACCGCTTGTATCACAGATACCATGAAAGAATGAGCACGTAATCGTGTTCAAAAGTACAGATGCTATTCTAGCTTTTTGTTATTTCCGAGGTGTTATTACTGCTAAACCTCTTGCTGTTCAGACACCCGTTTGTAAATCCCGGTGAAAACGTGGTCAGGCCGTGCGCTAGCTACCCTTCTGCGGGGAAGCCCAGCGCGTCACATTGTATACCTGCTCTGTCTCAATTCGGCGAGAGGAGTATGGTCAGATATCGTGTATTGTAGCGTACGGTTTTGTATACGTAGTTACTGCTACTTTACCTGAATATAGATGCTTGGTCACGGTCCACGACTTGCCGCAAGACGAAGCAGACGAGTATTGAATGAACTTTCACATCAGACACTGTAAGTAGTCACGCTGTTAGTACGTCATCACCGAAACCAAGCAGCAGCTAAACAGCAAGGAAGACTACACATATTTTCGTAAATACAATCCTGATTTCCTGAAAGTCGGGGTTGTGTACTGTGGCGCTGAGGAAGAACCTATCCAACGAATGTATGAAACTGTCCAACTAAACATCCTGAATGCGTTGGGAAATTTTGTCGACTTTGGCAGTTGGGGAAGAGATTTTCAAATGTATGGACAGATTCATAAAAGAAAATGATGTAAATTGGCACTGTTGTAACAAAGGAAGCTTCTTTCCAGAAGCAGGGTGTGTGTATTTTTAATGAGCTGGTTTAGGCAACTAGGTGTAATAGTGATCTGAAATTTGATTTGATTGTGTGGCTGCCGCGCAGGAGTAGCCGAGCGGTCTGGAGCGCTACGGATCGCGCGGCCTCCCGCGTCGGGGGTTCGAATCCCCTCTCGGGCATGGATGTGTGTGTTGTCCTTGGGTTAATTTAACTTAGTTTCAGTAGTCTGTAAGCCTAGGGACTTGGTCCCATAAGAATTACAAACATTTGAACATTTTTTTGATTGTGTGGCAAACATGATATTATGTTTTGAGTGTAATATTATTTGCCACAGATATGTACCATATATGAACATTAACCAATTCCGTAAAAACTATTTGCTCAAAACCTTACTACTTGTTCGTGTCAAGTAGCTGATGAGCTCGATGAATGTGTGTGTTGTCAGCACTAACAAAATGACGAATGTTATTACTCCCCATACAGTTCCTCACTCTTGCTGCACTCACCAGCCAATCTTCAGTATCCTACCCTCCCTTTTCAACCTCAGGATTTGTCAAAAAGTGAACAAACTCTTGTGCTACGCCGAAAATTTCAAAAAATGCCAATAGTACAGAGTGACAAAAAGTTTGCGACTGGACAGATTAGATGATTAGGTTAGTTTTTCGTTCCGTAGATCCATGTTGAGGAGATCCTCATGGATGTGGAATATGTCAAGAAACAAAATTTACAAGTTGAATAATAGAGAATACTAATAATATAAATACAGATACATACATTTTAAGGTTTTTTTTATAATGTTGTTATAGTCTTCAGTCCGGAGACTGTTTGATGCAGCTCTCCACCATACTCTATCCTGAGCAAGCCTTTTCATCTCCTCATAACAACGACAACCCACATCCACTTGAATCTGCTTACTATACGCGTATCTTGGTCTCCCTCTGCGATTTTTACCCCACACACTTCCCTCCAATTCTGAATTTACGATTCCTCGATGTCTAAGAATGTGTCCTACCAAGCAATCCCTTCTTTTAGTCAGGGTATGCCAAAAATTCCTTTTCTCTCCAATTCTGTTCAGTGCCTCTTCATTAGTTATGTGATCTACCCACCTAATCATCAGCATTCTTCTGTAGCACCACATTTCAAAAGCTTCTATCCTCTTCCTGTCCGCACTGCTTATCGTCCATGTTTCACTCCCGTACAAGGTAACACTCCACACAAATGCCTTCAGAAAAGACTTCCTTACACTTAAATTAATATTCGATGTTAGCAAATTTCTCCTTTTCAAAAATCCTTTTCTTGCCATTGCCATTCTGCATTTTATATCCTCTGTACTGCGACCATCGCATGTTATTTTACTACCCAAGTAACAAAACTCATCTACCACCTTCATTGTTTCGTTACCTAATCTAATTCCTTCAGCATCACCTGATTTTCTAAGACCACATTCCATTATTTTTGTTTTGATCTTGTTAATGTTCATTTTATATGCTCTTATAATATAATAATACCAATACAGTACGAGTACATGCATCATTTGGTACAATTTAGAAATTCACTAACGGAGTAGGAGTTGGCCACTAGGAAGTCTTTTAGGTTCCTCTTAAAGTGATCTTTATTTGTAGCTAATTTTTTATACTTAATGGTAAATTATTGAAAATGTGTGTTCCTGAGTAGTGGACGCCTTTTTGAACTAAAGTAAGTGCTTTTAAGTCCTTGTATAGATAATTTTTATTCTTAGTATTGTACGTATGAACTGAGCTCTTTGTTGGGAAAAGGGATATATTATTTATGACAAATTTCATTAAGGAATAAATATACTGAGAAACAGTAGTTAATATACCCAGTTCTTTGAAAAGGCTTCCACAGGATGTCCGTGAATTTACTCCACAAATAATACGTATTACACGTTTTTGGACTCTGAAGACTTTTGACTGACTTGAAGAGTTACCCCAAAATATTATACCATATGACATTAGGGAATGAAAATAAACAAAGTATGCAAGCTTTCTTATTTTTATGTCTCCTATGTCTGTTAAAACTCGTATTGAAAATACAGATTTGTTGAGTCGTTTCTGCAGTTCTGAGGTGTGCTCCTCCCAACTAAATTTATAATCAACCTGTAATCCCAGGAATTTAATACTGTCAACCTCTTCTATCTGCTCTTCTTCATACTTAATGCATATGCTGATGGGAAATCTGTTACATGTTCTGAACTGCATGTAGTGAGTCTTTTCAAAGTTTAATGACAATGAGTTGGCTTTGAACCATTTATTAATGTTCATGAAAATATCATTAGCAGACCTTTCTATAACTATGCTTGACTTACTTTTTATTGCAATACTTGTGTCATCTGCAAACAAAACGAACTCTGCTTCTGGTAGTGTAACTAATGAGAGGTCATTAATATACACAAGAAACAGCAATGACCCTAAGATGGATCCTTGTGGGACACCACATGTAATTTCTTCCCAATCCGATGATGACTGTTGGCTTAATTCACTAGTCGCTTGCACTAACACCCTTTGTTTCCTGTTAGTGAGGTATGACACTACAGCAGTATCCGAGAATTGTCATGTTTCTTTCAGGGACTACTTTCCTAAAATTGAGGATGAACTCCAATGGATTAGGAATCGCTCTGAAATGGATTACTTTACTTTAAAAAATTGAAATTTTCAACAGGTAAAGATGACTTGTTAGCTGAACTTATTTGTGACCGATTGTTTTTAAAACAAATCCATTGGTCCCATTCTGGATATGTATTCGGCAAGACTATCCACCAATTTCCAAAATTGCTCTGAAACTATTGATTAGCTTTTGGTCAACCTATATATGTAAACGAGCCTTTTCAAGTTTACTCTTTCTGAAAAATAAGTACAGGAATAGACTGAAAGTAGAGCGATTTGAGGCAAAATTTAACAGGTTAGAGTCCAGATATTGACTGTATTGTAAGTGCAAAACAGTGTCAAAAATCCCACTGAGTTTTATAACATTGCCTACTCGATTTTGAGTTTTCACTTAGTTATAATTAAGTGAATACAATAAAAATCGTTTTATATTAGTATATTTTACTAATAATGCGTACTATGTGCGTGCATGCGTGCAAACGATATTTGTGTGTTGGTAATTTTTACTTTTTATTTAGTTGCTGGCCCTCCCAGATGTTTTTATGCAATGAGTGGTCCGCAGAGGAAAAATGTATTTATGTACTACCATGCGCAAAAATATCCGAACGACCTGAATTGCGGTTCGCCTGATGTGCATGCAACCCAACTAACGTACGTGTCGTGCGGGTGCTCTAATCACTCAGCGGTATAGTCGTTCGACTATTCAAAATGGATCCACTACAGACAACTGCTCTTAATTGCAATCACTCCAGTTGTAAATTAACACCACGATTTTGCAAATAAAAGGAAACACGTTATTAAGTTCTTAACGTTTATTAAATCCCATTTATTACAATGACATATCTTAAGTATTATCACACTTATTACAACAGTTAATATTGTTACAAACAAAAGATTTTACTATAGTATCGGAAATCCTAAAGTCCTGTAGAAATTCGAGGTACTTTTGTTCTCTAAATCGTTTTCGCACAATTGCGAAACGTCGTTCCACAGGCGAGCGGATTTTTATTAACCGACTGTTGAACTAACCAGATAATAAAAACTCAATTAACAGCAGCAAACGCACTATGGAAACTTCAATATTAACTGCGGATCACCAACATGTTCTCCGTATTCATACCTGAACAATTATTTGGACACATCTTTGAACTTGAAATGATATGACAAACTACCTTGTTCTGGAATCAAACCAACCACCTGTAGCCGAAGCTAACCAAGCAATGCATTCATGTCTTATAGATACTTGATTATGCCTAAGATTGTCACAGCTGACGAAGCATAAAGATGTGTGAAGTATTTGATATTTCCTCGCAAATATCAGGACGCGCAAATCAAATCATATAAAGTGCCAATTCTTAAAATATTTTTATTTATTTATTACTGAACCAGGAACTTAATAATCACAGTTATGCCACTAATCACAAGTGCCCAGACTCAGTTCTGTGTGGGACTTACATACGAGGCTGCTCCTGTCGGAGGTTCGAGTCCTTCCTCGGATAGGGGTGTGTGTATTGTCCTTAGATTAGTTTCAGTAGTTCTAAGCCTAGGGACTGATGGCCACAGTAGTTTGGTCCCATAGATTTACAAATATTTGATTTTGAGTTACATACTCGGTATCTAAATGTAAGATAACTAAGTGAAATTATATGTTAGTAGTCGAATTACTTCACCAGCAGCGGGATGTTTGAATCTGTAATCAGATATAATTACGTTATGCGTCACCGGGAATCGAACCCCGTACCTACCGATGTCTTTGGAATGGACTTTAAACCTCAAACGTTAACTCAACAGGAATGACAGTGCGTGCGTTTTTGACTAGTAACAACGGCACCTATCGTTGTTCTAATAATAATAATTTCGTGTGGCTCAGTGTCCTGGTGCAAGTCATTCAACTGTGCGCCACTTCAGAGACTTGCATGTCCCTAACCTGCCCCAATTATCCAACTGGGAAAGGCGACCTACAGTTTAACGTGGAATCCAAACAACGTGTAGTTTATGACGACTCATCACATTATTGAGACGTGAATGCTGGGTTAAAACACAGATTGAAAAAAAAAAAAAATCGGTGATCTGACTAGGTTTCGAACCCGCGACCCTTGTAAGCAAAGTATTCTTGTTTGAAGAATCAACGTAAATGTAGCGTTCGAAGTATTCATAACACATTATACATTTTTGCATACGTCTTCCGATACTCGGTCGAGGAAGGCAAGGAAAAAAAATACACCTAAGTTTGAGCATTAGCTCTGCCTTCGGATGATAATCGTTTTGCATTTTTATCTGTACCGTACTTTATGGTCTTTATTTCAGCTGATGATTTCCATAGCTACAGAAACACAACTTATGATTCTTCTTACGGCAAAATACTGATGCTATCAGACGAAAAGATTAATCTGGCCCAGACCTCATCATACCCTGACAACGAGCTTATCTTATTTAGAAAATAAGGAATTTTGTTATATCAGACTGTAATAAGTGTGACAATACTTAAGATATGTCATTGTAATAAATTGGATTTAATAAACGTTAAGATCTTAATAATGTGTTTCCTTTTATTTGCAATATCGTGGTGTTAATTTACATCTGGAATGATTGCCATAAAGAGCAGTTGTCTGTAGTGGATCCATTTTGAATAGTCAAACGACTATACCGCGGAGCGAATGCAGCATGCGCAAGACACGTACGTTAGTTGGGTTGCATGCACATCAGGCGAAACGCAATTCAGGTCGTTCGGATATTTTTGCGCATGGTAGTACATACTTAATTGTGCGTGTTTTTGTTGCATCCACGGTTTCCGGGCAAGCACGTGGGGTTCTCAGAAGTTAATAGTACCGGCGCATTCCTTCTGGTCTGCCATAGCTGACTTCTCCCAATCGTATGTAACGTTCATGTTTCGGAAAGCGAGCGCTCATGGACCTCTCGGTTTCACCAACATAAACTTCGCCGCACTCGCATTAAGAGTTCTTACACGCCTGCAGTGTGGAGGGAATTTATGGGATTCTTCATGGGCCTCAACAGGTCACGGACCTTGCGGCCACTCGAAAATCGGTTTGATTCCTCCTCGGATAAGGACCTTACCTATACGTTCGCTGACGCCTCTCACACAAGGAAGACGAGCTACAGCAAGAGTTTCTTCTGCATCATTGCCTGTCTTCCTTGTACCTCATGGCTTGTATGCCCCTGTTGCTGTATCCTTTCGCTAATCCTGTGAGCTCGTGCTGTCAGCTTATATAATGCAGCGTTCTTCTGTGTTGGATGATGTCGATAAGAATCCGCATGCAGGTACCTATTGGTGTGCGTCGATTTCTTGTAGACTTTATGTGCTAGTGTGCCATTAGATGTTCTGTACACTTCCACATCCAAAAAAAGGAATAGCTCAGTTAGTTTCCATCTCCATCGTAAATTGCATTTTTTTAATGCAAGCTGGAATCTGTGTAGTTCTGCTTCTCCATGTGGCCATATGACGAATGTGTCGTCCACATATCTCAGCCAACAGCGGTGCAGTGTTTAATGCTGTCTTCCATAAATATGTCAGCTGCTACAGGTCAGTTAAGTCATCTGAAGATCACAAAAGGACTGCAAGATGATTTAGATAGCTGTATGTTGCAAAAATTGGCGATGGAGCCTTAGTAATGATAAGTGTGAAGTCATGCTTATGACCACTAAAAATGAAAGGGGTAAACTTAAATTGCACGACACAGCAGCCAAAACTTGAGACCCTAAATTCAACTACATAACTACGAATAAAGTTGCAGACTACTTAAATTGGAAAGAACTCATGAAAATCTAATAGGGAAGGTGAACCAAGGGCTAATTTTCACTGGCACAACACTCAAGAGATGCAATAGTTCTAATAAGGAAACTGCTCACACTACTCTTGTGCATGCTATTATGGGGTATTGCTGCACATTGTGGGATCCTCACCAAGGGGGACTGAGGGACGATTTAGAGAAAGTTCACAGAAGGGCATCTCGTTTTGTATTATAGCGATGTAGGGAGATAGCGTCACGGCAATGTTGCACGAGTTGGGATGTAAATCATTAAAAGAAAGGGGTTATTTGTTGCGGTGACATCAATTTACGAATTTTTCTTTCTCCAACTTTCTCTTCCAAATACAAACATACACTACTGGCCAGGAAGAAATGCAGATGATAAACGGGTATTCATTGGACAAATATATTATACTAGAATTAACATGTGATTACATTTTCACGCAATTTGAATGTATAGATCCTTAGAAATTAGTACCCAGAACAACCATCTCTGGCCGTAATAAGGGCATAGATACGCCTGGGCATTAAGTCAAACAGTTTGGATGGCATGTGCAGGTACAGGTGCTCATGCAGCTTCAACACGATAGCACAGTTCATCAAGAGTAGTGACTGGCGTATTGTGTCGACCCAGTTGCTCGGCCACCATTGACCAGACGTTTTCAATTGGTGAGACATCTGGAGAATGTTCAGCCAGGGCAGCAGTAGAACATTTTCCGTATGCAGAAAGGCTCGTACAGGACCTGCAACATGCGGTCGTGCATTATCCTGCTGAAATATAGGGTTTCGCAGGGATGGAATGAAGGATAGAGCCACGGGTCGTAACACATCTGAAATGTAACGGCCACTGTTCAAACTGCCGTCGATGCGAACAAGAGCTGAGCGAGACGTGTAACCAGTGGCACCCCATACCATCACGCCGGGTCATACGCCAGTATGGCGATGACGAAACACGCTTCCAATGTGCGTTCACCGCGATGTCGTCAAACAAGGATGCGAGCATCATGATGCTGTAAACAGATCCTAGACTCATCCGAAAAAAAAAAAAAAAATACGTTTTGCCATTTGTGCACCCAGGTTCGTAGTTGCGTACACTATCACAGGGCTCCTGTCTGTGATGCAGCGTCAAGGGTAACGCAGCCATAGTCTCTGATCTGATAGTCCATGCTGCTGCAATTGTCGTCGAACTGTCCGTGCAGACGGTTGTTGTCTTGGAAACGTCCGCATCTGTTGACTCAGGGATCGAAACGTGGCTGCACGATCCGTTACAGCCATGCGGATTAGATGCCTGTCATCTCGACTGCTAGTGATACGAGGCTGTTAAGATCCATTTCTGCTAACAGTCATTTGATCGCGACCAACGGGAGCAGTAATGTCGCGATCCGATAAACCGCAATCGCGATAGGCTACAATACGACCTTTATCGAAGTCGGAAACGTGATGGTACGCATTCCTCCTCCTTACACGAGGCATCACAGCAACTTTCACCAGGCAACGCAGGTCAACTGCTGTTTGTGTATGAGAAATCGGTTGGAAACTTTCCTCATGTCAGCACGTTGAAGGTGTCGCCACCGGCGCCAACCTTGTGCGAATGGTCGGAAAAGCCAATCAATTGTATATCACAGCATCTTCTTCCTGTCGGTTAAATTTCGCGTCTGTAGCTCGTCATCTTCGTGGTGGAGCAATTTTAATGGTCGAGAGTGTACTAAGAAATCGATTTCGGAAGTGTGACCTCTACGCAGGCAGACGTCACGTTAAAACCACGAGACAGTTTAGCCTGTGGAAACTGGGCGGAGCAACATCAGGATTACAGTCGTAACGAAAGGCGCGGGTTCTGTTCACAGATGAGTCAGGATTTTGTATTCAGGTGGACAATCGTCGTCAACGGGAGACTCGGAAAAATCCTGCTTATGTGCAGGAAACATCACCATATCATGGTGGTCGAAGAATGGTGTGGGCAGGAATCAGTACTGACGGACGTACGGAACCACTTTGTCGTTCGTAATGGCGCTTTGACTGCTCAGAGATACAGAGACGAGATCCTTCGACGTTTTGCTGTGCCCTGCTGGTGCCATAGGAAGGAATGAAGAAGGAAGGAGGAAGGAAGCTTGAAGTTTTAACGTCCCATAGCGTAGCCGTTAGAGGCGGAGCTCACGCTGCAATTAGTTGGTAAGGACGTGAAGGAAATCGGCCGTGGCTTTTGAAGGAAGCATGCCGGCATTTGCCTGGAGTAATTTAGGGATAGGACGGAAAGCCTAAATCTGGATGGCCGGAGGTGGATTTGAACCACTGTCCTCCCGAATGCGAATCCAATGTGTTACCACTGGGCAACCTCGCTCGGTGGTGCCATAGGAGAGGGGTTCCTTCTGGTTGACGATAACGCTGGTTTCCATGGAGTAACACTGATGCACAACTCGTTTGAAGCTGAGGGAACTGAATGAAGTACCCAGTTTGTTCACCGCACATAAACCCGACTGAGAATGTCTGGAATAGACTTGGCAGACGCATTGCAGCCAGACCAGGAATATCCCACAACAGTTGCAGATCTGGATATTGCACAAATATCCCTGAAGAGCTGATTGGTACCCTCATATTGTCCAAACCACGCACATGTGCAGCTCTACATGGCGTCCGAGTATCACACACCATATTAGAAAGCAAGGAGGAAGATATTTTTCACTATTATGGTAGCCCCATAGTGCTTCGCTCTTAGTAAACGCCATTTAAACATCAAGTAAAGAGTTGAGATAGCAAAATATCGTACTCTATCACGCACAAATTACAATTGTAACCAATATCTGCATAAAGCACGTCACCATATGTGTATGATCTCTTACCAGATCTCCTAATTGTTTTGAGCAGTGTATATTTGTCTATTATTATATTTTTAATTTATGATTTTGTATGTGTCTTGGGCATCAGTCATGTAAAACCTCTTAAAGGAATTTACCGCCATTTGACTAAAATAATTGTTTATTTGCACAACCAGGTTTAGGCCATATGTATTAAAATTATTAAAAGGCAATATAAATTACAGATGTAGGGTACATTACAAGTAGTATGAGTTGGTAGTTACTTACATAAAACTATTCAGACAGGTTTCTTCTAAGTCATTGTCATGGCAATAAAATCGTTAGGACATGCTGTAAGTCCATGTTATAAACACAAAATTAGATACCACATTTTTACCAGCATGTTTGTTTAAAATAATTATACACATGTGTATTCGTTATAAACTTACACAAGCGACTGGTTTATATATGGAGAAGGTATCGTACAAATATATCCCACCATATTCGGGTCTGGAGTGGTATGTCTGGCAGTAAAGTGATGGATAGATGCATTATCTTTGAGGGATGGGTACACAGTTATTTCAGTCAAATGGCGGTGTAATATATATATATATATTTTTTTTCTTGCCTGACATATACAGAAAAATGAAATTACTGTAGGAAAATCTAAAATGGGCCGTAATACACGCCAGTGAGATATTTTACACATGTTAAACCATACCTGACATGAATATGAAAAGGAGGAAGTGACAATGGTACACGAAATGCTCTCTGCCACACCCTGAGGTAGCTCGCGGATTAAATATGTAGATGTAGATTCTGCTGTTTCTATACTGAAAACACCATCCTCCCAGCCGCCATTCACTTGAGCTTCCCTATTCCGCGACGGGTGATACACAGTACATTAGTGTGTGCAGGTCCTTTCATTCGGATAGTGTCTGGAGCAGCAGTAAGGTAAGGGGAGGGTGGTGATGGTTTATTAGGGCGCGTGTGCACCGCCTCCACCTCGCCCGCAGCTGATAAGCCGCGCGCAGTGGGCAGGACGCCCGCGGACAGCCACAGCTCTGGTCAGCGCCGGCTATCTGGTTTCCGCCGCCGCCGCCAGCCGGCCCGGCGCCCCAGTCGACGTGAAAAATGAGGCCGCTGGGGCAGATAGCGCCACACTCGCCACTCTGGACCAGGGGGTGGAGGGGCGCAGAGGCTCATTAGCCGCAGACCCCTCCAGCTCTCGGCGGCAGGTAACACCTCACTGCTCTACTTGCTACAGAGTGAGCATTAACCCCTTATTTGACAAAGTTGCTCTCAAACATCATCAAAATTACTCATGGTTTTCTGGAACTTTTTCCAAGTTTTATCCTCAGTGATGAGTATATCTTATACTGTTTAGCAGGGGCGGCTCCTGTATACGTTTGCAGGTTTGCACTACCTCCAGGAATCATAATATTGTTAACTCCGTTTGCTGTTTAGAAATTCTATGCAGGGGGAGAAGTAGCGCTCCATTTATCTCTTTCGAAACGCCCGGGCTGCTACGCACCGACTGCTCCCGAGTGGACCGAACTTTGCCGACAGTGGCTGGGTTTGCAGCCGGCCTGCAAACGCCGACCAGGGTGTCTCAGAGGGTGTGCAGGGTGCGGGGGCAACGCTTGGCAACAGTGTTCCCCTATAGGCGCCTTGAGTGTATACTCATCGCGGCCGAGCCACCCTGTCAGCCGCAGAAACAGAGGCCGAACTCTCCCGAAGACAACCGGAGTCGTCCGCCCTTCGAACGAAGTGGGCTTTTCTCGCCTTCTTAACCAGTTCACGAGTAGCTGCAAGCGAAGTAACTGTGCGTTGTGTCCGTTGTTTACCGTGTTTTATAGTGAGTTTTGAGGCTCAAGAGAACAGGTGAAATAATGAATCAGGTAATTTCCTTGCTTTCTGAACGCTTCAATTTACGCGAGTTTGAATAGAAATTGCCGGCCGCGGTGGCCGCGGGGACTGAGGCACTCCAGTCACGGTCTGCACGGCCACTACGGTCGGGGGTTCGAATCCCCCTCGGGCATGGATATTTGGGCCGTCCTTAGTATAAGGTAGTTCGTAAGTAGTTTGTAAGTTTAGGTGATGATGACTCCGTAGTTACGTCCCATAAGCTTAACAAACATTTGAACATTTTTTGAATAGAAATTAGAAATAATGAGGTAGGTAGAGCTATTCCCAGTTTGACAATTTCACAGGCAGTTAAAACGAAATGTCGTCAATTCAACATAAAATTTAACTCGGAACTGTACAGCAAGTATGAATATGTGGCACGATGTGAAAAACGCCTTATTTTGTTTTCCTTGTTTATCGTTTGGAGGAGAGTTTCCTGGACTAAACAAGGAGTCATTGACATTCGACACCTTCACGATAAAATAAGGAAACACGAACTATCTTCAGTCCATGTCAATAATGTTTTGAATCTGACAAGTCTAGGCAATGTAAATATAGTCACTTGATTAGTCAGGGATACAGAAAGTCCGTGCCATTTGCACAATCAAAAGGTTACGGATAATAGGTACGCACTAAATCTAATAATTAATTGTATCCGTTCCTGTGGTTTTTCAGAACTAGCCATCAGAGGACACGATGAGACTGAATCATCTTCCAATCCTGGCGTTTTTCGGCTTGATTAATTTTAGTGCAGAATTAGATTCTTTATTAAATCGCATTTGGAAAAGGCAACAGTTTCTAAAAAAAAATCAAATGTTTGTAGAACTTATGGAACTTAACTATGGGGTCATCAGTCCCTAAGCTTACAAACTACTTATGAACTAGCTACGACTAAGGACGGCACAAATATCCATGCCCGAGGGGGGATTCGAACCCCCGACCGTATTGTCCGTGCAGACCGTGACTGGAGCGCCTCAGTCCCTTCGGCCACCGCGGTCGGCCAGTTTTTAAAGGCACCTCAAAACGATGAAGAATAAACTCCTCCGATGCATGCTTCAGGCCTGCCAAGAGGAAATCAGGAACGAAATGAAGGATGGCTAGTTTCTGGTTGTAATAGTTGACGGCGCCAGCGATGTAGTCTGTTTTTTCCAGATGACTATAGTATATAAGTGCATTATTAATGGAAGAGCAGTTGAAAGATTTTGGGATTTTATAGCACAAGAAAAGCATGATGCCCAGACTTTGGCAACGCATATACCGCGCGCTCCGCAGCAAGGAGCCTTAGAGGGCTCAGCCACTCCACCACGGCTTTACACTCAAACACGTTTCAGCAACTCTGTGCCACCATCAGTGGGTTTTTATCTATGGCTGTGAAAATCAAATAGATTGTTTTAGTTCTAAGCTGTGTGTGAATATTAGGTTTAAAAGTCGTACGTCTTACTTTTGGTTGTTACCTTGGTTTTACATTTCTTGATCGTATAGGACTCTTTTTACACAATTAGATAACTGTAGCGTTTTTATCTGCAACCAAATGATCTGAATGAACATTTCACTACTTGTACGCCATTTTTAGATCGATTCTGCCGACGTGTACTTGGCAGTGCTTCTTTATAATGTCAGCCGTAATTGAAAATGGCGCCGCGTGTGAAATCAGATCTTTGATTCGTTTTCTAAATGCAATGAATGTTAAACCAAACCATTAAGTAATTGCGCCGCGCCATACAGAAAAAGCGCCGAGGACGAGGATTATAGTAAAATGTTTTATTTTCCATATTTCCCGATCTCACAGGCGAATGTGCCCAGACAACTTTTACGGAAATTTTAGTGGGGCGTGTTTGATTATCTTCCGTATAGCCCGGACTAGCGACTTAGCTCTTCTTACAATTAAAATCTGTTCTTGGTGGTCAGTATTTCAACGATGATAACTAGCTGAAAGAACATGTTACCACATGGTTGAACACACATGCGGCAACCTACTGTGAAGAATATGAAGGAAGTGGGATACCAACAGCCGTATGTTTAATAGAAATATTTATTGTTTCACTACTAGCTTTGGCATCCCATTATGCCATCTTTAGATCCCTACATCGGAGTATAATAGCCATTAAGTAGGGATGTCCCAACTGGTTTCGTGGAATTCTCTCAGTAGCAATCGACAACAACAACTGTGGCAACAAGGACTGGTTGAGGATACCCTCTTTGAAACCACCACCAATGCTTGTTGTCACAGTAGTTGGTTCCTACAGAGAGAATTTCCAAGCTTCCTAGGGTTTTAATTGCGGACGGAGAAGATATTACTGCTTCCTTCCACAAGTCCCCTAAAACCTCCACATCCTTGCGGATGCTGTTGCGTAGCAGTGTGCGTTTGTACCGCCCTACAGTACGCAAGAGATGCCGTAGTTGCTGTCCAATACTTTATGGAAAGCATAGAGTTCTAACTAACCTGTTGTCTTCTATAGTTGTGTCCCAGCGCAGAAGACAGCACACAGGTCGTTGGTTCTTCTACAGCATACAAGTGAGGCTAAAATAAGTTCTGTATGATGGAAGCATAAGAAGCGACTCACGAGACTTTTAATTGTCAGGGATGCCATTTATTAAATAAATAATAAAAAATGAGCAACTATTGTTAATATGATACGGCCTATGGTGCACATAGTTCATGTTGAGACCTCGACTGCTATCACTATTACAAAAATCTTTACTCATGACCGGCGCGTATAGTGGTCAGCTCGAGACTGAAACTGCGGCGCGTTGCGAGACTAGAGGGCACCTGACGCTCTATTTAGCGCCAAAACAGGACCGTCGCACGCCTTCTGCAAAATCGCTCTTCTTTTGTTACAATAAGAGAAGGAACATTAAACTTTTTAAACTGTCACAATCTAGCCTGTCCTTGAGAGATATTTATCATAAATTCTCAGCTCTGAATAATTAATATTTAGTATATAATAAACAAAACTAATTTCAGAAGAAATCACGTGACGTGAAATGCAGCAGCCAATGCGAGGAGAGCACCAGTAACATAGGCGGGCTTTCCCACGGGAACCAGCACCTACTGTGCCATATGCTACTGCTCCCCACCCCACATTTCAACATATGCTGCACTGCTGTCTTTCTTCCGCGTTTAAGACACGTATGATGTTAGCAAAGAAACGGCCAACGGCCAGAAATATGAAGTGACCATAGGCCAAGAATATCACACATTCCACGAAACCAGTTGCGAATTCTCTACTTAATGGCTATTATACTCCGATGTAGGGATCTGAAGATGACATAATGGAATGC
Source organism: Locusta migratoria (assembly GCA_026315105.1). NCBI lineage: Eukaryota > Metazoa > Arthropoda > Insecta > Orthoptera > Acrididae > Locusta > Locusta migratoria. The sequence continues at coordinate 88,381,176 of CM048749.1, read as the reverse complement.
CGAAACTGGTAGTGAAACAATAAATATTTCTATTAAACATATGGCTGTTGGTATCCCACTTCCTTCATATTCTTCGTAGAAGGTTGCCGCATTGCCGCATGTGTATTCAAAACGACCCACTGATACCTGGTTCAGACCTGTCGTTATGCGTTTGAACGACGTCTATGAGACACCAATCAACGATCTGCAAACATGACAGAGTCGCGTCTTCAGTTGTAAGGTTCATAAATTTTATTTTATATCTTCGATTCTATGTATATTTTATGTATCTTACATTTTTTCATTCCATGCCAATTTCTCAGCATATCTTTCTTTATACTCTGTATCTTTGGAGATTGTATTATCGCTGGCCACAGATGCAGTTAGCATGAGGAGTCTGGAGCTGTCTGTATGTTGAGTCTGTCTGTGGCAGGTATTCTGTAAGCGAATTTTGTTATTAAACTTTTGGGCAAGGAAGAACATGGAAGTAAATGTGTGCCAGCGTGAAAAAAAATCACTTTCACGTTCTGCTACTTCTGCGCATATAAGCCTTTTCTCATTCTAGACTAATTAACCTCTTAATGCCCGCTATATGCATTCCATATGAAAAGAAAAAAAATCTTTTTCTTTGGAAATTATTAAGAATAGTGCTGAGATGCCATGTTATGTTTTTCAGATTTTTAATATTTTTTTAAAACAATTTTTCGGTACGTGCCAAATTTGGCACATCGGGAAATAAGAGTAATCGGAGTAATTTTAAGTAAGTGCACTTTGCGCAATAGAGAAAAAAGTACTAATGTTAAAAGTAACAGGGAATGTGGGAAATAAGAATACATATCATTAAAATTGGTAGTACACTTCTTCCACCGACAGTTTTTTTAGAACTGTGAGTCACAAAAAAAAAAAAAAAAAAAAAAAAAAAAAATACAAACAGATATGAAGTATTAGAATTTTAAGCATAGCTGCTATTGTCAGCGACCGTTACAACGTCAATGGCTAAAAAAAGCAGCCCTCGGTTGCAAATTAAAAATTATTTGACCTGGTTTCGGCAATGACTAAGATTGCCTTTGTCAGAAATAATAAAATAAAACAAGTCGCATAATAAAATATACTACTCAGCTATAAAGCTTACAAAATTTATTTTTACATTTTTTGACGTAAGCTTTACAGCTGAGCAGTATATTTAGCAGATCCATTACTCCCTGAGTAGCAATACCATTCCTTTTGCCCAACCGTTCACAATAACTACGTCGATGGAGCTAAAGAAAAATTTCAAATAAAATTTCCCCGCCGCGCGGGAGTAGCCGAGCGGTCTGGAGCGTCACGTTGCGGATCACGCGGCCTCCCGCGTCGGAGGTTCGAATCCTGTTTGTGTTGTATTTAGTGTAAGTTAGTTCATAAGTAGTTTGTAAGTTTAGGGCCTGATGACCCCGTACTTAAGTCCCATAGACTATACAAACATTTTATTTTTTTGTTGATGACCTGTTTGGTTAAAACGTTATACAGTGTTGAGAGGAAGAGCAGATTAAAAAGTTGATTCCAGGCATACTCCTCTATTATCAATCCATTTTACAGCCCTAATGTTTACCCCTTCAATGGCTGTTCCTTTTTCCTCATAGGTTTGTAATCTGGGAACTCATCTGAGTCATCCACGAAACTATCTTCGTTCTCATTAGGTCAGACTGAAGTTCTGTTGTGATTTTTTCTTAGCCGACAATGTGACATCTGCAAAGTGTAAACTTTATTGTATACACTACATGCAGTAATGTTTCAGTGGCCGATGTGCCACTTCTCGCACATCCCAAGAAACGGCAGTTTTATAGTGTATGTCCACTGTGACAGATCTGGCACAAACCGAAAAAAACCATAAAATATAAACTAAACATGTTCGACGTACAGAAACTACTTCATTGAACTTTGAATAGACAATGTATACAAGAGCATTTTTTTCTCTTAAAGGAAAGTGCCTACCTTGATTATTGTTGGTACACATCTACAAATTTGGACGTAATGAGCAGCACGTGATTCTCGCAGATAATACTTCTCACTAGCTGTATTTCACGAAACTGCCACTAGGGAACTGCACAATATGGTAGATGGTTGAAAACTGTTCACATATGACACACTGTCACTTTTATGTTCATGTGTAGATTGTGTACGTGACAAATATGGCACACTGCGAGTTAAGAGATAAATGCAGTTGTCATGCATTTCAAAAGAGTTGTCAGGTTTAAATGTAAAAGATATCCATTTTAGTCCAAATTATACGAGGCTCGTCCAGAAAGTAAGTTCCGTTTCAATTTATCTCCGCTGCAGCGCTGCGATTGCAGTTCCGCACATGCGTTGTAGACAATGTGTATCAAGGAGAAGAACGTGCGCCATTTGGAGATCGCTGTCAGTTACGTACGCTTTGTTGTGCTTGTTTGAAATGTCGGCGTTGATTGAAAATCCAGCCTCCTGTAAAATCAGTCGGTGATTCGGTTTCTGAATGCGAGGAAAGTGAAACCAAGTGAAATTTATCGGCAAATTTGCGATGTTTACGGACCAAATGCGATGAGTGATTCGATGGTGATAAGATGGATCCTACAGTTCAATGGCGGGCGTAATGATGTGCACGATGAAGAACGAAATGGGCGACCACCTTTGGTTACAGAAGAACTGGTTCACGCGATTGATGACAAGATCGAGGAAAACCGTAGGTTTACAATTAGTGCTCTCGCTATGGACGACGAGCTGAAAGAAACTGTTTCCAACTGGTTGAAGACTCAGGTGGCAGATTTCTATGACGAAGGTATACAAAACCTGGTGCCACGCTATGACAAATGCCTGCAAAATTTCGGCAGTTATGTGGAAAATTAGTTTAAGAGTTGTAGAATTTTGTGCAATAAAATTTTCTTCTGTATCTGTGTACAATTTCATTTTATTACCAAATGGAACTTACTTTCTGTACGCGCCTCGTATTCGAAGTAAATATTCAAGTTTTATTCAGACCACTTCGCAATGTATTACAGCTAGCACTACAATAACCGGGCATACTTCATAAGGTGCGTCATTCCTTACGCCGAAGGGCAAAAGGATGCATTGCCATTGTAAGAGTACACCTGTCGCTGAATCTTACAGTTTGATTTAACGTAATGTATATATTGTCTTAAATTTGTTTATTTCATGTATTTTTCATTTCTTGTATGCTAGATATATTTCTTATGTAACGTCATTTTCTATATTGAATCATTTAGTGTAAACATGTACTATAGGTGTAAACCCGCATGAATGCACGGACATTCTTATGCTGTAAGTTAGCAATGCGCCAGAGAAAATGTTGAAGCTGTCGTAAAGACTGTCTTTGGTACAGAAGTAGTAGCTGTGAGTGTCGCGCTGCTGAAGCAGTCGCGGAGCGGACTCGCTATAGTAAACACATAAATGTTTTGTTGATGGTGCAGAGGCACGGTAGGCGCAGTGTGGCCCGAGTTTAATGCAATTGCAATAAGCCTGAGAGGCGTACTGTCTAATGTATTGAAGGAAGTGCGAAATAAGTTTATTTATACTCGAAAGTGATCAGAGTAATGTTTATTCATGTGTGCAAGAAAAAGTAATTGTTTGGTTATCAAGTCTATTGTCACCGAGTGTGATCGTTGTTGTAATTACGGAGACTAGAAGGTGTATCGAGGTGATATCAATGCATGGAGATTTCAGCCAGACGAGCTGAACAAAGAGTTGTCGATAAAAATATTTTGAACCAGCAGTAAGAGTATCTATTGTAATCACATCTGTCTTGTATGGACTTCACGACGAAAACAGATGAATACTTTTGTAACATTTTATTTTGTATGCATGTATATGTAGTGTCAACCCAATCAGAATTTTGGTTCAATTATATATGACTTATTTTGAAACCAATCTTCATTTTGTAAGTAGTTGTGGTCACCCCATTCTCACCATAATTAGATTATGTTGATTAGGCAAGCCTGTACATCGACTAACCAATTCAATCATTTTTTAAAGTAATTACTATCAGTTATAAAGGAATTGCTGGACGAGTAAAAGAATTGCTAAACGTGTTACATCTACAGAGACTAGTAATTAATGTGCAGTGTTGTTCCTAAGTTTTGCAACCAATTATTATGCCAAAGCTTTTAACTTGCTAGAGAGTTTGCACGTAAAGTAGAGTTGCTTTCATTTATAGAGAAAGTAACCAGGCTAACAGTAGTCAAAGAATTATAGTTGATTAACCAGACTTGACGAAGGTAATTTTTATGAAATACGTTAAATGCCAGACCCTGCTCAGCCAGTTACACGCGTACGCTACCCAGGCCCTGGAACCAATTAAAAAAAAAAAAAAAAAAAAAAAAAAAAAAAAAAAAAAAAAAAAAAAATAGTTCACGTAAAGTTTTATAAGGAATTTGAATGCTTTAAAGAATATTATCAAAATTATTGGGAACTATCACTGTAGTATTTGTGAAGCTCATTGCACCACGGAGTTTCACTGTACTGAGCTATTATCATTGCAATCAGAGTCTATCTGCTATTACAATTTTGATTATAACACAAACACGCCATCACCACTACATGAATTCTGACACATTTATTAGTGAAGTTGTGCTGTTCGTGAATCGTAAGAGGTGCTAGTTGGAGGCTGTAGTCAATGCTAAGTCAGATAGGGCCAAGCTTAATTAATTACCACAGTGACTGTTTCAAGTTAATTAATATCTTTTTTTATTCAGAATTTTAACTTTCACTGAAAAGTGTTGTTGCGACCCATTAGTTGTGATTTGCTGCAACATAACAATAACGAAATTATTATTACTAGAGTATATTATTACGCACTCTGAATTTTGAGATTTTTTGACGACCTCCAACAGGCAATCTTCTTACACCATGAATGGACATTTGGAACAACCCCTATAAACACGTGTGGAACTCAGAAAATATGCACTTCCGGACCAAAGTTTACTGGACTTATTTTTTCTTGTTTCGACGAACACTACCACCTCTCAAATAACTCGACACTTTTTTTCCGAACACCCTCTGTGGTGTTCGGTAGTAAATTTCAAGATTCGCCATAGGACCAGACTCCCTAAGATGTGCCACTAGGTTCCGCGTCTTTCGCAGTGAACCATTTCGCGGAAGTGCTCTCCGCTGTCTTGGCCGGCAATTTCTTTTTCCTCTCGGGTTGAGTACATTCTCTTCAACGCGCCGCTGATTGCGCGAAGGAGAAAGCGGCTACAGGAGGGGTAGCGGAGGGGAGGCGCCACCCGGCGCGTCTGCGCGCGCACCCCTCTGTCTCGCTCCCCACCCCCTCTGTCTCGCTCCCCACCCCCCTCCCTTCGCAACCCCCTCCCTCCATCCCCACTCCCCTCCCCCGGAAGCCGTCCGCTCGAAGAACGGCCGTACGTGCTCCGTCGTGGGAACGTACGCGAGGTTCACTTTCCTGCAAGATAAGCTGCGGCAGCAAATCTCGGCGGAAGCGAGGGGCCACGAGCAGCCGCATGCCGCCGCTCTCTGTAAACAACACCCCTTGGCGGGGCTGCTGATAGCCGGCGGGTAAACAACCGACTGGGTCCCACTCCCTTGTAGCCGACTGTTGACTTTGCAAACGGTCTTGCACCGCATGGGCGGTACAGTTGCGCCACGTAGGTCGTATACTACTAATGATTAGTAGCGTGGCAGATGAGATTAGATTAAAACGTTTATCTATTGTGTTGGAACCTGCGACTGTTTCTTGAAATAGGTTTCAGAAATTACTGCAACCAGTCGCCTTTTGTTTCTTCTTAATGAAGAACCATTGTTCAAATGTTTGTAAGGCTTATGGGACTTAACTACGGGGTCATCAGTCCCTAAACTTACAAACTACTTATGAACTAACTAATTCGAACCCCCGACCGCAGTGGCCGTGCAGACTTTAAACCATTACCGGTTTCAAGCTGCCTAGTAGCTCATCTTCAGATGGTATACATTTATTTCAAATTACATTACACAAATTCAAATGTCTTATATGCCACCTAAAACAACACATGTTACGTATGTAAACAGCTGTTATAGTAATCACAAAATCAATACTCCTAATATTAACGAAACTATCATTCTGACATTCTGAAATCATATTATATACATATGTTAACTTTGAATACAACTTTTGATCTTATGTAATCTAAATTGGCATCATATTTATATTCTATAAGATAAGCTTTTGTCAGTCTTTGGTTTCACAAAGTTCTTATCTTGTGACATAAACATACTCTTTGGTTTGTTTACAAGCGGAAAGTTGTGGTAGTGGCTGTAAAGTCGTAACGCGTGTGAAGTGTTTGTTAATTTTACCACTTAAAAAGTCGTGGGAGTTGCTGTGGTGTGTTGATGGAAAGGAAGTGTAGTGAAATCCTATCCATAAGCGGACCAAATGTGGACAAATTAAATGTGAAGTGCATAATTGTAAGTAATGTCTTGAAGACAGACTTATATTGTAATTACTAAGTATCGCCTACCAAAATTAGTGTTTACTTTTTTTCTCGTTTTCTGCCCTGCCACAGATACAAATGTAATTTGAAATATATGTATACCATCTGAAGATGAGCTGCTAGGCAGCTTGAAACCGGTAAGGGTTTAAATAAATCTTCATTAAGAAGAAACAAAAGGCGACTGGTTGAAGTAATTTCTGAAACCTAAGATTAGATTAGTTTAATACTTGTTCCACAGATCATGAGTACGACATTTGGTAATAATGTGCAACGTTTCAGTTTAATAAAGAGTACCGTAACATGATGTGTTAACACATTCCATTATTTTACACTCCTGACCATTAAAATTGCTACACCACGAAGATGACGTATTACAGAGGCGAAATTTAACCGACTGGAAGAAGATGCTTTGCTATGCAAATGATGAACGTTTCAGAGCATTCACGCGCTGGTGGCGACACCTACAACGTGCTGACATGAGGAAACTTTCCAATCGATTTCTCATACCCAAAAAGCAGTTCACTGGCGTTGCCTGGTGAAATGTTGTGATGCCTCGTGTAAGGAGGAGACATGCGTACCATTACATTTCCGACTTTGATAAAGGTCGGATTGTAGTCTTTTGCAATTGCGGTTTATCGTGTCGCGACATTGCTTCTCGCGTTGGTCGCGATCCAATGACTGTTAGCAGAATATGGAATCGTTGGGTTCAGGAGGGCAATACGGAACGCCGTGCTGGATCCCAACGGCCTCGTATCACTAGCGGTCAGGATGACAGGCATCTTCTCTGCATGGCTGTAACGGATCGTGCAGCCACGTCTCGATCCCTGAGTCAACAGATGGTGACGTTTGCAAGACAACAACCATCTGCACGAACAAGTCGACGACTGCAGTTACCCTTGACGCTGCATCACAGACATGAGCGCCTGAGATGGTGTAAGCAACGACGAAACTGGGTGCACGAATGGCAAGACGTCATTTTTTCGGATGAATCCAGGTTCTGTTTACAACATCATGACGTTCACATCCATGTTTGGCGACAAGCGGTGAACGCACATTGGAAGCGTGTTTCGTCATCGCCATACTGGCGTATCACCCGGCGTGATGATATGGGGTGACATTGGTTACACGTCTCGGTCACCTCCTGTTCGCATCGATGGCCCTTTGAACAGTTGCCATTACATTTCAGATGTGTTAGGGCCCGTGGCTCTACCCTTCATTCGATCCCTGCAAAACCCTGCATTTCAGCAGAATAATGAACGACCGCATGTTGCAAGTCCTGTACGGCCCTTCCTGGATACAGAAAATGTTCGACTGCTGCCCTGGCCAGCACATTCTCCAAATCTCTCACCAAATGAAAATGTATGATCCATGGTGGCCGAGCAACTGGCTCATCACAATACATCAGTCACTACTCTTGATGAACTGTGGCATGGTGTTGAAGCTGGATGGGCATCTGTACCTGTACACGCCATCCAAGCTCTGTGTGACTCAGTGCCCAGACGTATCGAGGCTGTTATTATGGCCAGAGATGCTTTACTACGTACTGATTTCTCAGAATCTATCCACCCAAATTGCGTGAAAAAGCATTCACATTTCAGTTCCAGTATAATATATTTGTCCAATAAATACCCGTTTATGACCTGCTTTTCTTCTTGGTATAGCAATTTTAATGGGCAGTAGTTTAGATTTATACGTTGGCTATCTTATTTTAAAAATGGAGATAAAATAGTAAGTGCCACATGGCACTTAGTCTACATGTAAAATACAAAGATTTTCATTCGGCTCTCACTTTTCCGCTCGTATTTTTCACTTACATTTCCTCGCGAGAGTTCGTACGGTCGCTGATCACCTCACTGATGAGTCCCTATGTAACCCACAGACAACAACAACACCAACAACACAGAGACGGGAAAGTGTAATCTTGTCTGCGTGTCGTGTGGGCGTGACGCTTCACTGAGCCTATCTGATTGGAGCAGATCAACAGGGCAGACACGGACAATAGCCAGGACCACAGCGAACATATGCCGGCGAGCACAGCTGCTTTGGTAGAAATGGAAGTCGCGGCAAACCAGATCATTCTCCAGACTTTGTTTATATATATCTAATTAACCTTTCACTAAGGTGTGCATTCGATTTATTAGTGAATAAATCATATTTGAGTAACAAAACTTGACAATATTCAGCTTAGTTGTATTATCTTTTAAATTTCGGAGCGGTTGCACGTAGGGACTTTGGTTACTGGAAATGAGTGTTAGAGTTCATTTGATTAGAAGCTCAGTCACTCCTATCATTTGATATAATGTGCTACCACACCATCTTCTGAGCCCATCTACACTTTTAATTTGACTAAACTCTGGCAGCATTTATCCCTGTGTTGTTGTTGTGGTCTTCAGTCCGGAGACTGGTTTGATGCAGCTCTCCACAATACCCTATCCTGAGCAAGACCCTTCATCTCCACATAAGAACGGCAACCTACATCTGTCTGAATCTGCTTACTGTATCCATCTCTTGGTCTTCCTCTGCGGTTTTTACCCCACACACTTCCCTCCAACGCTAAATTCACAATTCCTTGATGTCTAAGAATGTGTCCTACCAATCTATCCCTTCTTTTAGTCAGGGTATGCCAAAAATTCCTTTTCTCACCAATTCCGTTCAGTACCTCTTCATTAGTTACGCGATCTACCCACCTAATCTTCAGCATTCTTCTGTAGCACCACATTTGAAAAGCCTCTATCCTCTTACTGTCCACACTGTTTATCGTCCATGTTTCACGCCCATACAAGGCAACACTCCATACAAATGCCGTCAGAAAGGACTTCCTTACGCTTAAATCAATATTCGCTTTTAACAAATTTCTCTTTTTCAAGAACGCCTTTCTACCCGTTGCTATTCTGCATTTTATATCCTCTGTAGTGCAACCATCATTTGTTATTTTACTGCCCAAGTAACAAAACTCGTCTACCTCCTTTATTGTTTCGTTACCTAATCTAATTTCTTCAGCACCACCTGATTTTCTTACACTGCACTCCATTACCCTAGTTTTATCCATATAATTTTATTTATACTTCCTATTACATCCCCCACCTTCAATCTGGCTAAAACCTGCCAGGATTTTTTCCTCTTCCCTTCCATTATCTATACTGATCCCACCGTACATTTGGTAAACTCTGTTGGATAATCCTCACCCTCATCCATTATTCCTCCACACACCTTTCACCTTCAAGTACAATGCGCGATCAGAATATGTTAGCCGATTTTAATTTTTTTAATCTAGTATTTCTTCTAATGATAATTGGCAACTTTTCTACTCTAAAGCGACCATAAAAGTTTTTTTTACCCACCCTGTTGCTAACTACTGAGGTGTGCTACTTGATAGTTATTGGTGGGTTCAAAAATCGTGCCTCCCACATGTGTCTCTGATACCGATCACAAACAAGTGAGAAACCATGCTTGGTACACAAGTATGCCGACTGAGAAACTGACATTGACCCCTCACATCAGGAATATTTGCTCCAAGGCAAAAGGTACTCTTGTGAGTACCAGGAGAGCTTGTGGCAAAAATTGGGGCCTGAGCCCCAAGGGTATGCACTGGATATACACCACAGTTATTAGACCCAGGATCACCTATGGTGCGGTCGTGTGGTGGAAGAAGGTAGAACAGCAGGTTGCTGCTAAGGAGCTTGGTAAGGTGCAGAGATTAGCCTTCTTAGCCATAACAGACAGAATTAGCAGCACACCAACTGCTGGGATGGAAACCATGCTGGATATGCCCCCATTACACCTTTGGGTCAAGATGGAGGCAGCGGCTGGTGCATACAGACTCAAATCTGGCAACAACTGGAACTCTTTGGGATATCCAGAATCACACACTAAAATAGTGAGTGAGGTAAATATAGGAAAGGTTGGGGAAATACCAGCCGACTATATTATAACCCCATACTGCTTCAACAAGCCTTTAAATATAACAATTGGAAGTAGGGAGCAGTGGGAGAAAATAGTTCGACACTGTACGGGGGACATTGTCTGGTTCACTGACGGGTCAAAATCGGACCAAGGTGTTGGGGCTGGGATATATGGGGTGCAGCCAAGACTGGAGGGCGTCATCTCTCTAGGAAACTGGCCTCAGTATTCCAGGCCGAAATCACTGCCATCAGGGCGTGTGTGGAGGAGAATTTGCGTAGGTGCTACAAAGATCGTAGCATCTATATCTATTCAGACAGCCAGGCAGCCCTGAGATCACTGACAGCTCCTGCAACAAGGTCTAAAATTGTTGCAGAATGTCACAGGGTTCTGGTGGAGCTAGGGGGAAGCAATAGAGTAAACCTATTGTGGGTCCCTGGCCACTCGGGGATCATTGGCAACGAACATGCCGACAGATTAGCTAGGATGGGGGCAGAGACTCCATTTATTGGACCGGAACCTGTCCTGACAATCACCAAGGCAATGATCAAATTGGAGCTACGTAAATGGCTCAGAAGACAGCACGTAGAATATTGGACCAAAGTCCATCAACAAAAACATGGCAAGGTAATGATGCCAAAGCCATGTTTTAAAAGGAGCTCTGCAATCCTGGGTCTGAACAGGAGAGAGATTAGACTCATGGTTGGATTGCTGACAGGCCATGGGAATTTCAAAAAACACCTACGTACAATGGGAATAACAGAAGAGGACCCTAAATGTAGGATCTGCGATGATGGTGTTGAAACTGCATCACATCTAATCTTCGAATGAATTGCATTGGAGAATAAAAGGCACAGAATATTTGGGACAACCAGACCTGAAGAAATTGTGTCTAATAAAGAACTGGTAAAGGGACTCCTTGCACTGTTCAAGGGCATTGGTTGGCTTTACTAGATATACAGGGAGCAATACCGCACAATAAACTTAGTTTCGGTGCGGGAAGTGGCGGGTTGGTCCAAAACTGTTTTGGCTTCCCTGAGAAAATCAATCAATCAATCAATCAATCAATGCCGACAGTCGCTTTGCCTTCGCTGTGTTTGCAAATGGTGCAGGAAAGGGAATGACTAGCACAAGTGTAAAATGCACTCTACCATGTATCGTTTGGTGGTTTGAAGATTATGTATGTAGATATACTGTATACAGGGTGTTACAAAAAGGTACGGCCAAACTTTGAGGAAACATTCGTCACACACGAAGAAAGAAAACATGTTATGTGGACATATGTCCGGAAACGCTTAATTTCCATGTTGGAGCCCATTTTAGTATTATGGATTAGTCTTCATTCCAAAGTGATCAAATTGTAAATTTTCACAATCAACGTGTGTGGGCTGACGAGAATCCGCACGGAATGGGGCGATCACGTCATCAACACAGATTTTCTATGAACGTTTGGGCAGGAATTGTTGGTGATGTCTCGATTGGGCCTCATGTTCTTCCATCTACGCTCACTGGAGAACGATATCATGATTTCATACGAGATACTCTACCTGTGCTGCTAGAACATGTGCCTTTACAAGTACAGCAGAGCATGTGGTTCATGCACGATGGAGCTCCTGCACGTTTCAGTTGACGTGTTCGTACGCTTCTCAACAACAGATTCGGTGACCGATGGATTGGTAGAGGCGGACCAATTCCGTGGCCTCCATGCTCTCCTGACCTCAACCCTCTAGACTTTCATTTATGGGGGCATTTGAAAGCTCTTGTCTACTCAACCCCGGTACCAAATGTAGAGACTCTTCGTGCTCGTATTGTGGACGGCTGTGATACAATACGCCATTCTCCAGGGCTGCATCAACGCATCAGGGATTCCATGCGACGGAGGGTGGATGCATGTATCCTCACTAACGGAGGACATTTTAAACATTTCCTTTAACAAAGTGTTTGAAGTCATGCTTGTAGGTTCTGTTGCTGTGTGTGTCCATTCCATGATTAATGTGATTTGAAATGAACTCTCTAACATGGAAATTAAGCGTTTCCGGACACATACCTACATAACATATATTCTTTCTTTGTGTGTGAGGAATGTTTCCGGAAAGTTTGGCATTACCTTTTTGTAACACCCTGTATATGGTATTATTAATAAAAGGGTCCGCAGCAGATGTTATTCACTTTCTTAAAAAGTAACGACCGGTTTTGTGACGTATAGTCACATTTTCAGGTTATTACAAAATGGGTTGTTCCTTTTTAAGAAAGTGAAGAATAGCTGCAGCGGACTCTTTTATTAATGACTAGCTGAACCCCCGCTGCTTCGCATGCGTAGGCTGGTTGGTATGAAATCCTGATGAAGAATCCATATCTTAAGTTTCGTAGTTATAGCTCGAAATTTGAGTTAACAGCACCATATTTTTGAAAATCAATTTTTGCATCCCGTATTTCACCCCCTCATCAGTCTAATTTCGAAAAATACCGAAACTCGTGTCTCTTAAATTCGAACCCCGAATCCAAATCCGAAAATTTGTAGTTCTAACTTCAAAATTGCCTAAATAGCAACATATTTTCGAAAAACACCCTCTTTCCAATTTAGCCCCGTTAATGGTTGAATTTTCAAAAATACCGAAACACGTATTTTTTACCGTCTAAACAACTATACAAATATCAATTTTTGCAGCTCTAGCTTCAAAATTGTATCAATAGCAACGTGTTTTCGAAAATAATTTTGATCCTATCTTTAACCTTCTTACTTGTTGAATTTCCAAAAATTCTAAAAAATCATGGATTTTTAATCCTGACCAAGATTCCATATCCGAAGTTTCGTAGTTGTAGCATTAAAACTTGAGTTAACAGCGAGATATTTCTGAAAATAAATTTTTCGCGTCACCTATTTTACCCCCTTATTTGTCGAATTTCAAAAAATGCCGAAACACGTGTCTTTTAAATTCGAACCCTGAATTAAAATACGAAATTTTGTAGTTCTAGCTTCAAAATTGCCTAAATAGCTACGTATTTTCAAAAAAACGTTTCATCCCCTATTTCACCCCCTTACGTTCGGAATATCTAAAAATTGCTTCTTAAATGACGCCTACAGAGTAAGATCAACACCCTCCACACATTTCAAGTTTCTATCTTCAGTGGTTTGGGCTGGGCGTTGATGAGTCTGTCAGTCAGTCAGTCAATCGGGACACTTCCTTATATATATATATAGATGAACATGTTATGGCGTCTCTATTCGCCAGAACGACAGCGGTCTACCCAACTCGCCGCGCCACTTGAAGAAGACGCGATATATCACTGTATGGTACTTCGGCCGCGCGGGCACCCGCAGTCTCGGTACCTCTTTGCCTGCTTCGCCCGCCGGCCTACAGGGAGTTTGTGACACTTGCGGGGAGTGACACATGCGGGGAAAGGGAATGTGTAGACAGTTGCGGGGAGACCCGGACGCTGCAGGTAGTGAACAGGGTGTTCCAGAAGTAGGGATACACCACCCCTACTCCACGCCCTCCAGCCGCTACCTGTGTCGTATTCAGAGGATTTTAACATTTTATCAAAAAATTAATGTTACTACAAGAGATACAGCCATTCAAATTTACGGGCACCATAACGTTTTCCCTTCCTGAGTAAATGAGCTGCTTCTTGTAGTTTCAACACCACAGTAGCCTTTTTCTTGAATGTTCTGAATATAAATCTTCACACAGACTTCTTCAGAAGGAGAGTGATACGGATATCTGATTGTAAACCACTGCCTATTACCTTAGACCTTTTTGAGTGTACTGAACAGGAGTTCCGCATATTGGGTAATTTATATTTATACAGTTAACGGGCAATGTAATTTATAACCTGTAATAGCAGAGAATGTCTTAATAACTCTCCAAACATTATCACTATTAAAATACCTTTTTTTTTTCAGGAGGAACACTCAACGAATTAATATGTAGTTAGAACAAGTTACTATATTGCTCATCAGAGGGTTGTGCAATTTCACTGAGTTTCGTGTTGTGTTGACAGCGTGGAAAAATGACAACAGCAGTGCTAGACTTCCTGGTGTGCCTGTACCCAGGAAAAGCCATCAGCCGCCCCAAGGGTCCCAGGTTCCCCGCAAGTGTCACTCCCCGCAAGTGTTCCAACCCCCCTACAGGAAGAAAGCGGCTCGCGTAGATCTGCCGGCGCGTCACAGCAACGAGAGACAGTACGGGAGTTCCTGTCGGTACGAAGCAGTAAACGATCAAGAAGTTCGACAGAGGAGAGCCAGCCATCTACACAGCACAAGCCGGAACTGTATTGCCAAGAACTCTAATGATACTGAGCCGGTGCGAGTACGACCGCCCCCTTGTGTATAGACCTATCGGGTCTCGATCGCCAGTTTATCTTTCGCGCGTGCGATCGTTGCCGGGGGCTGTGCCCTGTAAAGACGAGGTAACCACGTGGTAGTCTGTTGCCAGTGTGGAGTGCAACGTGAGCAAGTTCGGCGGGAGGCATCTACATCTACATCTACGTGGGGTACTCTGCAAATCACATTTAAGTGCCTGGCAGAGGGTTCATCGAACCACCGTTATACTATTCTATCTCCCATTTCATTCTCGAGTAGCGCGCGGGAAGAATGAACACCTGAATGTTAGGGCTCTGATTTCTCGTATTTTATTCTGATGATCATTTCTACCTACATAAGTGAGAGTCAACAATGTATTTTTGCATTCGGAGGAGAATGTTGGCGATTATAGTTTCGTAAGTAGCCCACGCCGCAGTGATAAGCGTCGTTGTTGTAATGATTCCCATCCCAGATCCTGTATCATTTCCGTAACGCTGTCTTCCCTGTATCGAGACAATACGAAACGAGCTGCCCTTCTATGGACTCTTTCGAAGTCCTTCGTCAAACCCACCTGATAAGGATCCCACATTGGGCAACAATACTCCATAAAAGGACGGACAAGCGTAGTGTATGCAGTTTCTTTAGTACTTCTGTTGCATCTTTTAAGGGTTCTGCCAATGAAACGCAGTCTCTGATTCGCTTTTCCCACGACATTATTTACGTGTTCTTTCCAATTTAAGTCACGGCAACATGGCGCGGGGATTGCTGATGTGGTGGATATTACCATCGCTTCTCCAGTGGTCTAAAAGTGAACGGCTGTGGGTAGGGACCGTGTCTGCCTCACCGGCAGGTGTGGTTTCCGGACCCGGGAACGATTTTTCAAGTTGTCCGTGCGCATGGTGGTGCGTTTCCTGGGACAATGGCCGACTGGTGTGGTATTGTGGGCTGCTACTAAGCTTGGAGAACGCAGTTTGCTGAAGTTTTAACACGAACTCGCAATCTGTTAGAGGAAGTTCTCCGGGTCTCCCTCCCTAAGTGTTTTCCTAACTGTGTTGCTAAACTACCTACCTTGGAAAGATTAAAAAAAAATAAAAAATAAAAAAAAATTACTGTACCTCTTCAGGCGTTGGCTCCTGTCTATACCTATCCCAAATCAAACTAACTTAGATACACTAAGTGATAGGAGGAAAAATAGGAATGGGAAGGAGTTATTTGCAATCATTTTTTTGTTTTTATTTCTTTATTGAGGTGTTCTATGTCTTGTTCTCTTTGTGCAGTTCTTCACACGCCTTCAGTGGGGAACATCCAGACTCTCGTTAATTTTTGTAAAGGTTCCGTTTTCAGTTCGTTCAGGACTCGTATCAACAAGAACATCACATTAACTTCTCATAGTTTGGACGTTCCAGCTGGGAGGCGGATCGTGAAAGACGCTCCATAAAAAATTGGAAAAGTACTGTTGGTATTTGGGGTTACGAACGATAGCGCAATGGCGATCATTGAGATACGTCCAGTAATCCAGTTCTGATTTCTCGTCGCGGTCGAAAAGGTAGAGGACGGTGTGGCCGCGTATCCAGTTCACAGCGTCAGTTTTCGTGGCCGGGTAATAAATCGTGTCCGGAAATAGCAGTGTCTGGAATGAGAGCTGCGCAGGTGTACTTCGGGTGACGAAAGCCAGAATGCGTTGTGCGAGTCTCCAGACGTCGGAGGACGGACCACATTCGGACCGGTGGTTGTCGGTGTCATCTACCCTACAGTGAAGACATAGGAGTGTGTCAGCGAGACGGATACGGTGCAGGCGAAAACGGTTGACTTGTTTACCGTTGACGGTGATGTACCAGGTGGACTGGACGCTGGAATCGAGAAAAAATGCATGTACTGCTTCCCATGCACGACGCCATATGATTTGGGGAAACTTTTGTTCAATAGGATTGGGGGGCTGATGTAGTTGGAGGGCCTCATAGACAATCTTTGCCCGTAGTATTCGTGAAAGAGGTAAGGATTGGTAAATGTAGCTTAATTCCAGAAAGAAGTGTCGGATGTAGTAAAAAGGGCCTGGAATGTCAGATAAATTGACTGGGTGTTTTAGAGACGGGTGCGTATTCGCGTGAAAGCAGTCCGGTCATGCTCGTCAGGCAGTGGTTTTTGTCTCTCTGCAAGCCAATTGCTCTGGCTTTAATTTTGTTTAAAGTTGCTTTTATTCAAAGAACCCTGGTAGGGAATTGTTTCACACACCCGTAGCTAATGCTTTTAGGCTTCTTAGGAGGAGCCAATTTCTATGTCGGTTGTGGCTGTTGTGGTGGGGCTCGTGGCTGGCGTGTTTAGTGGGACTGTCGGCTGTTTGGTAGGAGTGGCCGTGCTGTGCGCGGGGGCAGTTTAAGTTACCGGACTGTCTGCCGTCCGTGTGCTCCTGTGGTCGAGAGTACGCCAGTTGGGCTCCCACGTAACTAACGTGTTTGTTATGTAAAGTTTTCAATAAAATCAATTAACATTGTGAACTTTTGATGTCTTAACTCTTTCAGTCTTGGTGGTCAGTGTTACTAACCACCTCTTTTCGATCACGGTACTTCTATTCCACGCCATCTAGCGATAACCGGTTGAATTAGTATGTCCGTTTGGACTGTGCTTCAAAACAAATGACAGATTCCGGGTACATTGCATGAATGTCAATGCATACCAGTTGCATTGAATATAGCGCTAACGTACCTTGTCTGATAAAAACATCAATTCAACGGGTACGTAACATGTTTTCTGTAATGTATTTTATTGAACGTATTCTCATAGACCTATTTCATGTGTGTTGGCATGCAGGTACTGTTAATTTTGTGTTT
Source organism: Locusta migratoria (assembly GCA_026315105.1). Taxonomy (NCBI): domain Eukaryota; kingdom Metazoa; phylum Arthropoda; class Insecta; order Orthoptera; family Acrididae; genus Locusta; species Locusta migratoria. The sequence goes on along the minus strand of CM048749.1, from coordinate 88,363,714 downwards.
TCACTGAGTAGTTACAAAGGGAATGTGAGCAAACTGGGAACTGCAGTCCTCTTCACGCCCAGACCTCGACAAGCTGATTCTGAAAGACTTCCGAAGATAAGTATATCGGGGCCTACTGGCACCAGCACATGTCATAGACAAACCCAGGCCGTATTCAGTGAACAGCAGCCGTAGTTCCGCGGCCTCATCTCCAGGACCTGCATTTATAAAACGCCACAAACCTACAGTCCCGCAGGAAATTCGTCTATTATCCAGTCGTCATCAACCTGAAAGAAGCACATCAAGAAGATGCTGCAATTGTACCAGTAAAATATCTCCCGTGCGTACTATATGGCAGTGTAGTACATGTAAAGTGCCTCTTTGCTTACGCAAAGGTAAAACATGTTTTGTAGATTTTCATAAAAAATAATTTGCTTTTGTTAGTTTTGTACGTTTGTAATGATGATTCGTCCACTAAATAATGTTCACAATCCTCCTAGTATTATTTATAGCAATAGTCATGGTGGTTAGCGTTAGTGACAACCTCAGTCCTTGAAAGCCTGAATACCTATATTATGTTTCCTCTATTGTCTGTGATATTTCAGTTGTAACGGTTGCTTCAATGAACAGACATTGATAATTATGTTCCTATTGTACAAGTGTGAACAGACATAGGTAATTATGTTCCTGTTGTAAAAGTGTGACTGGCAGAGTTAAACTGGTTCCAGATTTAAGATTGTTTTTAACGTAATCCTTGTAGTGTAGATCTCGTGGCGAGTTTCCATGGTACCGAAGGCTGTGGGCATTTTCAGACTTTAAGTGGCTTGCCACGTAATTTTCTGTAAAGGATCGATGTAAATTATTGCACTGTGTAATCAAGTTAGGGATTAGTTCTTTCAAATTTATCTTTCTTTTGGAGACAATGAAAATTTTCTGAAACTAATAAAAGGAGTGTAGATTTTGTTACACTTGGCTGTTTCTAAAACCCGTTCGAAGGATATTTGCTGTATCCTTTTGTGATTCCATCAAATATCTTTAAAAGAATCTTTTGGGAATATTTTTTTCTAAAAATGTTAAATCTATTGTCAAATAAACTGTGCGTTTCAGTGAAAGATGTTCAAAACAATTCGTCGGCAGTTCTTTCACAATTCCTGCTCTAAAGTTCGTTTGCCCTACCCTACCGCTCGCTGGCCAAGTGCGGCATAATTGGCGGTATCACATACCCGACAGAACTGTTTAACAGGTAGGAAGAATTGTACCAACACAAGCTCATCAAAGTATTCTGTTCATCTGTAATAAAAGTATATGTGGACTAATCAATGCTCTTAGTTGCAGACCCATGTTGGCCACATCCATTGCTCATAACGTCCACCTCTTGAATCCACTAGAAAGCAGAGACACAACAGAACAGTTTTAACTGTGGATGTCAGTCCTCAAAAGTGCTATACATAAAACTAGCTTAAACCCGCGGCTCCACTCGCGTGTTGGTTGATTATGATAGATAAGCTATCTTTCAGTAGTGTGCTATGAGACTGGTTTTGAAGTATGAAATGAAATACAATACCTTCTTTAGAAACAAACATTTTTAATCAACATTCAAATAAAAAAATAAAATTATGTGAAGTGCTTAATGATGCAACTCGTTTCGAAGAATCCAATCACGAAATTCAACAATAATGATTGTAATAATATCTTCCACCCCCTTATAGCTATCGGCATGGACCTACTATGGTGAACAACGGGAGACTTCGGACAACAATTACACACAGACCATTCGTTTGCGTTCTGTAGTTTTCGCTGCAGAGCGAAACATTAACACACACACACACACACACACACACACACAGATATATAGCTTAAATCCGCGGCTCCGCTCGCTTGTTGGTTGATTATGATAGATAAGCTATCTTTCAGTAGTGTGCCGTGAGACTGGTTTTAAAGGATGAAATGAAATACTAAATACTCCACCCTTTTATCATTATCAGCCCTCAAGCAACAACGCAACCAATAAAGAGTAAATATAATTATCAAAGAGTAATTATTCTTCCGCATTTCGCGTTATATTCTTTAAATTACTAAATATCTATCAGATCGCTATAAGACCGTGCCTAAAACCTTCCTCAGGTATAAATTACTAACTGTACAAATACTTAAGTCTCTGCGTCTTGTCATTCGGATGTGAGAAGCGTACACCGAACAGACATTCACATTAATATATACAGATAAATAGCTATCCGATCGCCATAAAACCGTGCCTAAAGCCTCACCCGGGTAGACATTAGAAACTGTACAAATTATTAGCTCTTTATGTCTTGCGGTTCAGACGTTATAAACGTACACCGAACAGACATTCACATTTATAGATATAGACTAGTTGAAAACCCGGCGTTGCCCGGGTATTTATTATTCATTCGTGCCATTTTTCGGTTGTATATTCATTGTATAAGTGCTGTATGTAAAATCTCTTGGGAATACAATTAGTAGTAAAGAAGTAATACATTAAAACTTGGTGCGTGATGGGGCGGTTTTCCATGAACGTTATTGTTTATGTGCTCATATCTCGTAAACTACGTCGCGTACTGTCATACAATTTAGAAGGTACACTCAAGTATATGCGTGTATACTGTCTATAAAATTTCCTGCGGCTACAGTTTGTAGTGTATGAATTATAAATTGTAACGTCAAGCGAATGCCGTAGTTTTAGTCCATGGACAGCGGAACGTTACTATTTATGTGCTCATATCTCATGAATTATGTGTTGTACTGTGATGCAATTTAGATCGTACATTCAACTATATGTGTGTATACTGTCTGTAAAATTTCCTGCGGCTACAATTTGTAGTGCACAAATTATAAATTGTAACGCCATACCGAATGCCGTAGTTTACTCCATAAACAGCGGAAAGTAGTAAGCGAGAAACTTTCTTCCTTTCATCATTTTGCTCTGGGTGTCAGCGAGCAAAAGTTTAATAAAGGTTTGAAATTATGTTTAAAGTTTGTTGCAAGTCGTTAAGTACTCTTATTCTAATACGGCGTATTTAGAAAGTCTCGCCGCATTACGTGGCAGTTTTCTGCGATTCCTATTGTTTACGACGTTATATCTCCTGAACCATGTGTCGTATGTGGTTGGTACTCGTTCAGCAATTGTTATCTCACGTAAGGAATATGTGTACCAAATTTGGTTGAAATCGGTCCAGTGGTTTAGGAGAAAATTTGCAGCATTGTCGCTAAATGCAGCAGTTTTAGACACATTTCTTTGTTTATGACGTCATATCTCGTGAATTATATATCGTATGTGATTCTTACACTTAACGGCGACCGTCCTCATGGATTGAAGCTTACGTGTACAAAATTTCGTAAAGATTGGAACAAAACTGTAGATTTGTATTGTAACGATACTGCTGACTCCCTGATCTCAGTGTTATCGTACGATACCGTCTGCCTGGTCCTCGAATCTCAATGTCATCCTACGATACCGTCTGCTTCGGATCCGGAATCGTGTGGCTCAATAGTAATAAAAGTAGCCTGTGAAGTTAGTTAAAAACGATATAGCCAACCTAGGAATCAGTGTAGGACAGTGTCTCGGTGATACTGTGATTAAAACAAGTGATAGATTTCATTATTTAAGAGATGTGTTTAGATGCTTTCCAGACAGTTCTATAAACAATACTTTTGTCATTGTTCATTATTTCAAATAAATAGACAGACGAAGGGTAAAAACTTTTGTAAAACATAAAGAAATGAAAATAAATAGCATTGTATGTATGTTAGGCTCATAAACAAGTTGTGTAGATCAACTGTTTTAATTACTGTAAAGTCGAAATTTGTATATTGTGTTTCTTTGTATATATTGACTGACGTGACATTTTAAACCTAGTTTCAGAATTTCCAAGATAATTGATAACTCAATATATGTTAGGAACATGTATGATGTATTCATTAACAAATTAATTGATATTTAACATCGCACTTTGTTGTTTACAGAAAGATCGGAAATTTCGTCTTAAACATACATGTGCCATCTAAAATTATTGTATGCATAGTTTTCATTTTATATTGCGATTATTCTCGTGTACATTAAATGTTTTCTTTGTGTGTTTGGTCATTGTAAATCAGTATATTCAGTTATTATAAACAATGCGTAATGTAACGTCATTATTGCCGATGTTATATATTTGCCTCACCGCCTTGCGTGGGAGAGTCCGAGTTTAGGTCGTTTGTCAAGTGCTGTGGAATCCATGTCACTCTGTGTTTTGAGAATGGAAGTACTACCAGCTAAGTTCTGATGTATTGAATTTGTATTGTTTTGGTGGAGAAGTTTGAGTCAGATTAAAGAAGAAGTGAAAAATTGTATCTACGAGTATTTATTTCTACCACGACGCCCCTGGCAGATGTTGCAGCGAGCAGAACCCCCATACATCGTAATCCTGAAAAGCTGAGTATCGGTAGAATAAACTGTAATTACTTAAAATATACTAAAACATCTCAGTATGCAACACGTACAAATATACGGACACACTGCTTTATATATTAGATTCCTTGATGATGTGAGAAAGTATCGAAATGCATTGTGGCCATTAATAATATCACTTTCTTTTTCACTGTCAAAGAACAGATGTACACTAGCAGCACATCAACTTGCCATGAATTTTTCAACTCTAATTGTTTTTCATTTACGATTTCTACATTTCAGAGCGGCGTTACCGCTCTTCTTGAAGTAGTTTACGGAGACTGCTAAAGCCTTTAAAAAAAAAAAAATTCCGAATGTGACAAGAAGGTTGTGAGTTTCTCGCGACCGGTTTTTCACGGTTTCGTGCGCAGTAAATTGGTCTGTCGATGGGGACGGCAGAGTCAGTCTTTAGAGGCTTAGGAGTCTTAGCCGCGGGTCGACGACACCTCGCCGAGAGGGGGGGGGGGGGGGGGAGGGCCTCCCTGAGCCAGACAAATGGTCGTCGGCTCAAGCCGCGGGCCCCGCTTTTTCGGGATTTTCGTCCCCGCACGCGGAGGCCCTGTCTGTTTAGACACTCCAGAGATGCCTTAGGGCGCGGAGGGCCGAAAAATAAAAGGTGTCATTCTCATATCTAGATTTGCAGTGAAATACAGTAAATCTACAGTGAGTAAATGTCTAGAAGTTGAAACTTCCTGGCAGATTAAAATTGAGTGCCGGAACCGGGACTCGAACCTGGGACCTTTCCCTTTCGCGGGCAAGCGCACTACCGACTTTGCTATCCCGACACGACTCACGATGCCGCCTCACAACTTTACTTCCGCCAGTACCTCGCCTCCTACTTTCCAAACTTCACAGAAGCTCTCCTGCGAACCATGCAAGACTAGCACTCCTGGAAGAAAGGATATGGTGGAGACATGGCTTGGCCACAGCCTAAGGGATGTTTCCAGAATGAATCTTTCACTCTGCAGCGGAGTGTGCGCTGATATCAAACTTCCTGGCAGATTAAAATTTTGTGCCGGAATCGGTACTCGAACCTGGGACCTTTGCCTTTCGCGGGCAAGCGCTCTACCGACTTTGCTATCCCGACACGACTCACGATGCCGCCTCACAACTACACTTCCGCCAGTGCCTCGCCTCCTACTTTCCAAACTTCACAGACGCTCTCCTGCGAACCATGCAAGACTAGCACTCATGGAAGAAAGGATATGGTGGAGACATGGCTTAGCCACTGCCTAAGGGATGTTTCCGGAATTAATCTTTCACTCTGCAGCGGAGAGTACGCTGATGTGAAGCTTCCTGGCAGATTAAAAAGAATCTAGAAGTTGTAAAGCAACAATGACAGAAATGGCGCTACGTATACACCTATATAGAGACAAGTCGGTTATGAAAGTGGTTACCAGATACCTCGACAGTGCTCGACTGATTAAATGTTTATGCGATTTTCTATCTGTTCGGTGCACGCTTATCATGTCCGAACGACAAGACGCAGATACTTAAATATTTGTACAGTTACTAATTTATACCCGAGGAAGGTTTTATGCACGATTTTATAGCGATGTGATAGATATTTAGTAATTTGAAGAATGTTGTTGTTATGGTCTTCAGTCCGGAGACTGGTTTGATGCAGCTCTCCACCCTACTCTATCCTGAGCAAGCCTTTTCATCTCCTCATAAGAACGGCAACCCACATCCACTTGAATCTGCTTACTATACGCGTATCTTGGTCTCCCTCTGCGATTTTTACCCCACACGCTTCCCTCCAATGCTAAATTTACGATTCCCCGATGTCTAAGAATGTGTCCTACCAAGCGATCCCTTCTTTTACTCAAGGTATGCCAGAAATTCCTTTTCTCCTCAATTCTGTTCAGTACCTCCTCATTAGTTACGCGATCCACCCACCTAATCTTCAGCATTCTTCTGTAACACCACATTTCAAAAGCCTCTATTCTCTTCCTGTCCGCACTGCTTATCGTCCATGTTTCACTCCCGTACAAGGCAACACTCCACACAAATGCCTTCAGAGACTTCCTTACACTTAAATTAATATTCGATGTTAGCAAATTTCTCTTTTTCAAAAATGCTTTTCTTCCCATTGCCATTCTGCACTTTATATCCTCTGTACTGCGACCATCGCATGTTATTTTACTACCCAAGTAACAAAACTCATCTACCACCTTCATTGTTTCGTTACCCAATCTAATTCCTTCAGCATCGCCCGATTTCCTAAGACCGCATTCCATTATTTTTGTTTTTCTCTTGTTAATGTTCATTTTATATGCTCTCTTCAACACACTGTCCATTCCATTCAACTGCTCTTCCAGATCCTTTGCTGTCTCTGACAGAATTACAATGTCATCAGCAAAACGCAGTGTTTTTATTTCTTCCCCCTGTACTTTAATCCCTATTCCAAATTTTCCTTGCTTTCCTTCACCGCCTGCTCGATGTACAAATTGAATAATATCGGAGAAAGGCTACAACCCTGTCTTACTCCCTTCCCAACTGATGCTTCCCTTACATGCCCTTCGAGTCTAATAACTGCGGTCTGGCTTTTGTACAAGTTATAAATAACTCTCCTTTCCCTATATTTTACCCCTGCTGACTTCAGAATTTTAAAGAGTGTATTCCAGTCAACATTGTCAAATGCTTTCTCCAAATCTACAAAAGCTAAAAATGTAGGTTTGCCTTTCCTTAATCTAAGAAAAGACGTAAAGTGAGTATTGCCTCCCGGGTTCCTATGTTCCTCCTGAATCCAAACTGATCTTCCCCAAGGTCAGCTTCTACCAGCTTTTCCATTCTCCTGTAGATAATTGGTGTTAAAATTTTGCAACCATGACTTATCAAACTGATGGTTCTGTAATTTTCACACCTGTCTGCGCCTGATTTCTTTGGAATGGGGATTATTACATTTTTCTTAAAGTCTGAGGGTATTTCGCCTGTCTCATAAATCCTACACACCAGTCCAAATAGTCTTGTCATGGCTGGCTCTCCCCGAGACTTTAGTAGCTCTGAGGGTATGTCATCTACTCCTGGGGCCTTGTTCCGACCTAGGTCTTTCAAGGCTCTGTCAAATTCATCTCTCAGTATAGCATCTCCTATTTCATCTTGATCTACGTCCTCTTCCCTTCCTACCACATTGTCTGTAAGTTCATTTCCTTTGTAGAGCTGCTCTATGTACTCTTTCCACCTTTCAGCTTTCCCTTCTTTGCTGAGAACCGGCTTCCCATCTGAGTTCTTGATATTCGTAGAGTTGCTTTTCTTGTCCCCAAATGTCTCTTTTATTTTCCTGTAGGCGGTATCTACTTTTCCCCTTCTTATACATTCTTCTACAGATTTGCATTTGGCTTCTAGCCACTCCTGCTTAGCCATTTTGCACTTCCTGTCAATCTCATTTTTTAATCGTCTGTACTCTATTTTGCCTGTTTCATTTACTGCATTTTTATATTTTCTCCTTTCCTCAATTAAATCTAGTATTTCCTGTGATATCCAAGGATTTTTTGTAGGTCTTGCCTTTCTACCTATTTTGTCCTCTGCTGTCTTCACTATTTCATCTCTCAATGCTACCCATCCCTCTTCTACTGTTTTATTTCCCTCTGTTTCTGTCAATTGTTGCCTAAATCTCCCTCTGAAATTCTCCACAACTTCACTTTCCTTCAATTTATCTAAGTCCCATCTCCTTATTTTCCTACCTTTCTGCAATTTTTTCATAACGCTAAAAGCGGAACAATAATTACTCTTTGAAAATTATATTTACTCTTTGAAAATGGTGTTATTGGTTGCATTCTTGCTTGAGGGTTGATAATGATAAAAGTGTGGAGGACATTGGGATGGAAAGTTATCGGTGTATATAAAATTCTACATGTGTTAATGTTTCGCTCTGCACCGAAAACTACAGATCGCAAACGAATGGTCTGTGTGTAATTGTTGTCCGAAGTCTCCCGTTGTACACCATAGCAGTTCCATGCCGATAGCTAAAAGGGGTTGAAAGATATAGTGATTGAAAGTCGTCAGATTATTAAAAAATTCAGACTGAAGGCCAGCGATGACGTTTGTGACTCTATAGCAAGGAGGTTACATACAGAGAAACGTGATGCCATAGACCATATCTTTGGTCTATGCGTGCTACAATGTCTTCAGCTCTTTCTCTGTAAGGATAAGCATACGAATAAGGAAATATAAGAATAAATAAAGCAGTAAAATAGAAATTTGTTTTAATACATCTCTTTAAAAAAATCGATTTGACGTTTCGCGCATTACATCAAGTGATCGATCTGTGATATTACTGCAATCATTATTGTTGAATTTCGTGATTGGAATCTTCGAAACGAGTGCATTTTTACGTGTGTTTTGTTCTAGATTACTTACTTTCATGATAAACGTAAATCATTAAGAACTTCACATAATTTCATTTTTTTATTTGAATGTTGATTAAAAATGTTTGTTTCTAAAGAAGGTATATAGCATTTCATTTCATCCTTTAAAACCAGTCTCACAGCACACTACTGAAAGATAGCTGATCTATCATAATCAACCAACAAGCGAGCGGAGCCGCGGGATAGATGAAGTCTACTTACCAGGCGAAGGAGCACAGGCAGTGATAGTAACAAATAAACACACACACACACACACTTCTTTGCTTTCTACAGTATGTCTGCCTAGGTGTACTTGCGTCTGTGTAAATGTGCGTGTGTGTGTGTGTATTTGTTTACCCTCCTTTTTTTCCCCCAAGGTAAGTCCTGTCCCGGGATTGGAATTACTCCTTACCCAATCCCTTAAAACCCTCATCATTTCCTTTTCCCTCTCCTTCCCTTCTGCCTGACGAAGCAGCTAGGCTGCGAAAGCTAGACACCATATATAAGAGTCGTCAGGCGCAATTTCTCTGGTGTTTGAGCAGATATTTGTAATTTCTATTTTGCAATGTGTACCTGGACTCAAGCCAAACAAATTCTGCTCCTCATGCCATTCCTGCGTCGCGCGGTGTAGATGTAAAGCGTCGGTTTGTTTCCCGTCACGAACTAAAAGATTATTAAAGCGAAATTTTTTGTGCTCAGTCGATAGAGCAGTCCCCAATTAGTCTAGTGTGATATTCGGTTTATCGAAATGTGTTAACAGAGACAGAAAAACACGACCATTAAACCGTACTCCGGAGACGGCTGTGTAGCGCTTGCATAAGGCAATAACAGGCGGCGCGAGGCATGGCGGTAGACACGACGGGGCAACTCGGATAAGGAAGACGGCGTGAACACACATTTACCGATACGACCAGTGCTGCACGATAGTGGGTACGTTCAAAGAGCTGCAGGGGTGCCACCGTGCAGTCGCAGTACGGAAATTCGTGTTCAAAGAGCAATCCTGCAGCATGCTGCAGCCTACCAGCTGTTCAAGGAAGCTCCTAGCTGCAGCGTCCTGCAGCTTCTTGGCTGCATGAGCTGCAGGGAAAATTTGCTCCTGCAGCCTGACTGACGTCATAGGTACCGCGCATGCAGGAAGCTGCAGCCCTGCAGTTCCTTGAACAAAACTAGTGTAACTGTCAGCGGACGCATCTCAGTTTTCTTTCGGGGATGCCGCACTGCACAATACAACATGTACACACCTTCAGAAGTAACAGGCATGATTTTGGTAATGGGTAAACGCTGCTAACGTTAACTTGTACAATAACCCTGTTTAGCTCCAACTTTGGCAGCAATCTTGGGACGAACAGGAATCTGGGAGAACTCACGCTCTCCTGCCAGATATCCAGGAAAGATTGGGTATGAAACATTTCAAACCATCTAGGGGGATGCTGCACTTCCTCACCGGCCTTGGACCCTATCCGACATATCTATGTCGGTTTAGGAGACAGGCTACGCCAGCTTGTGCAGAACACATCATTTATGAGTGTCCTTCGTATGACGACGTGGCTGCGGATCTCAGAAGGGCTCTGCCTAGTAATAACACCTTTGAGCTCATAAGAACCCCAGACACGTTCCGAGTACTCGACGAAATCGCCAATAATGTCTCGCACAAAGTGCTTCGGGACTTTATCCTGAGTCAATAACCGGATCTAACCCAATACCCGATTGAGACAGCCACATCTGACATGCCGCCGGGGGATGGACTGGTCTCCAGCAATGGAAGAATCCACCATCCTCTGGATTTGGGGGTTAGATGTGGCAAACACCAAATTAGACCATAGACGTAAGTTAGATGTAGGTTTTTCTTAAGTAGTAGAATAAGACACACAGGGGAAAAATTTTTGCGGGGGGGGGGGGCTGTGTTGACAAAAGAAATTGGCCGCCCAGTGCCAGGGGCATGCCACTGGGGTTCGCTCGGTGAGCTGGCCACCACAAGCAGGTTTGTAATGCTGGCACACATGTAACACCACAGCAGTAGCATAAGACACAACATCATACACACCACCCAGTATAAACATCAACAACCAGCAAGATGTCCAGTGGTTTCTGCAGAAACATGTAATGTAATGAAATGTAATGCCACCATTTAGCCGTAAGAAATTTATGTATTATACTATTGCCCATTTTAGTCTTAGGTAATGGGTTGTATTGTTTGATATTATAATAAATTAAAAAATTATGACACCTCAAAAAAATAACCCTGTTTAATTGTTGTTACTGTAATATACAGTATGTTTCTGACGAGATTCCGTACTAAGAATTGTAGGGACGTGTAATGAAATCGTCAAGGAGGCAGCTTGGATGTGCGCTGCTTTGCCTTGATAGTGACTAAGTAATGTATTAACTATTCAGTTGCTTAGGAATTGCTTTGTAAATGTACAGTATAGTCCGGTCATTAATAAGTGCAGTAACTAAGCTAAATTGTCTACTTTGTTCTGTGTTTTATTAATCTCAGGCCTTCGTAAAATTAGATAGATATTATGGTAACAACTGGAAGTAGGGAGAAGTGCGAGGAAATAGTTTGACACCGTACGGGGGATATTGTCTGGTTCACAGACGGGTCAAAATCAGACCAAGGCGTTGGGGGCTGGGTATACGGGGTGCAGCCAAGACTGGAGGGCGTCATCTCTCTAGGGAAACTGGCATCAGTATTCCAGGCCGAAATCACTGCCATCAGGGCGTGTGTGGAGAATTTGCGTAGGTGCTACAAAGACCGTAGCATCTATATCTATTCAGACAGCCAGGCAGCCCTGAGATCACTGGCAGCTCCGGCAACAAGTTCTAAAATTGTTGCAGAATGTCACAGGGTTCTGGTGGAGCTAGGGGAAAGCAATAGAGTAAACCTATTGTGGGTCCCTGGCCACTCGGGGATCAGTGGCAACGAACATGCCGACAGATTAGCCAAGATGGGGGCAGAGTCTCCATTTATTGGACCGGAACCTGTCCTGACAATCACCAAGGCAATGATCAAATTGGAGCTACGTAACTGGCTCAACTCCATCAACAAAAACATGGCAAGGTAATGATGCCAAAGTCATGTTTTAAAAGAAGCTCTGCAATCCTGGGCCTGAACTGGAGAGAGATTAGACTCATGGTTGGATTGCTGACAGGCCATGGGAATTTCAAAAAACACCTACATACAATGGAAATAACAGAAGAGGACCCTAAATGTAGGATCTGTGATGACGGTGATTAAACTGCATCACATCTAATCTTCGAATGCATTGCACTGAAGAGTAAAAGGCACATAACATTTCGGACAACCAGACCCGAAGAAATTGTGTCTAATAAAGAACTGGTAAAGGGACTCCTTGCACTGTTCAAGGGCATTGGTTGGCTTTACTAGATATACAGGGAACGATACCGCACAATAAACTTAGTTTCGGTGCGGGCAGTGGCGGGCTGGACCAAAACTGTTTTGGCTTCCCTGGAAAAATCAAATCAAATCAAATCAATGGTACTAGGTATACAGAAGCTGAAACGCGTGGCCCTTGCGTGAACTCGTCTCGAAAATGATACTATATTATGCTGCATTACTGCAGTGGCTACTAGCATTGCTCTCAGCCGGTGTCCAAAGCTTTTGATGCCCACGACAGACACCGACGTATCGGAACACACGTGCTCGCCACTTCGTCCTCACCCGACGTGCTCCATCTCACGTGTACCGCCTCGCCGTGCAGCGTCTGCTACTGCCTTATAGAAGCGCTACACAGCCGCTTCTGGAGTACTGGTTAACTGTCGTGTTTTACTGTCTCTGTTAATTCATTTCGATAAACCAAATATCACAATAGACCAATTGGGGACTGCTCTACAGCACTAAGCTAAAAAAAAAAAAAAAAATAAAAAATAAAAAAAAAAAAAATCGCTTTAAAAATCTTTTTGTTCGTGACGGGAAACATACCGACGTTTTACATCTGTACTGGGCGTCGATGGAATAGCGTCATGATCAAAATTTATTTGGCTCGAGTCCAACTACACATTGCAAAAATGAGATTGCAAATATATGATCAAACACCAGAGAAAACGGACCTGACGACTCGTGTATATAATATATACACACGATCCGTTTGCGAGATAATTACCAATGTATTGTTCCAAGCCACAACTGTTTTCATTGTAAACATCGTCCTAGTGAGAACACATAAATTTGAAATTTAGACCTTACTATTTTCCAGGATCGCTTGAACATGTTCCCCTTCAGCAACGTCAGCGTATGTGGTACATGCATGATGGATCTCCGGCACATTTTTCTGCTGCTGTGGGACGGCATCTAACGCGCAGATACGGCCACAGATGGATAGGTCGAGGCGGACCTGTGCCTTGGCCTTCAAGCTCACCCGATCTAAATCCTTTGGATTTTTGTGTCTGGGTTCAAATGTTTGTTCAAATGTTTGTTAAGCTTAAGGGACTTAACGGCGGGGTCATCGAGACTGAGAAAATCACTAACTATAATCTTTACTGCAATTATGAACAAACTACTTCCTGCTCTCATTATTAGACCAACTGATCATCACAAAATGTCTACACTGAACTGTTCTAATTAGCAAACAAATTTACAAACACAATAATTATGCAACACTATCATAAGAAACAAGATCAGAACGGATAGCAACTCAAATTGGTGAAAGGAACGAGGAACTGGTAAAATGACTCAGGGATAAATGATAAATGCGAGCTGAATTAAACAGTATTCATTAGCAAAAAGACAAACACCAGCTACAATATAGGCTACATATAGGCTACCATACATAACAATAGAAAAGTACAAGTTTACCTTATTTGAGACAGATTAATTTCCATACAAAAATTTCAATATGCAGACTTGGCTGCGACTCTTCAAAACTGAATTTTTACTCTTCGAGTCTAACACACAGACAGACTAACCCGACAGTTTCACGACTACAACTCTACCATAATCAGACATCAACTGTCCTGCACGAAGGTCACACACCGACTCCTTAAACGCAACAACTGCGAGTGCAAAACATACTCCAAAGATAAAACAAAGTCTTTGGTTTACAGCAAAGATATGAAAATAAGTACAGTATGTTATATCGATTAGTGAAATGATACAAAATATTACATACATTTGTTTTCAATAGAATTGTAGCTTAGATTTTTGTAACAAAACATGCTCAATGCTCTATGACAGGCAAAAGTTATGTGAAAATTATATTGCGAACTCCTTTCAAAACGACACAAACATCCATGCCCGAAGGGGGGGGGGATTCGAATCCCCGACCTTAGCGGCCGTGCAGACTGTGACTGGGGCGCCGCAGACCGCTCGGTCACTGCGGCCGGCTCTCTGGGTTCACCTCAGAAGCAGCTCTCTTAGGTTGTTTGCAGATGACGCCGTCATTTACCGTCTAGTAAAATCATTTGGTGATCAAAACCAACTGCAGAACGACCTAAATATGATATCACTTCGGTGTAAAAATTGGCAATCGACACTAAATAATGAGAAGTGTGAAATCGTCCACATGAGTACGAAAATAAATCCGTTAAACTTTCTTTACCAGATAAATCAATCAAAAGTGAAGACCGTAAACTCCACAAAATATCTAGGAATTACTATTACTTCAGACTTAAACTGGAAAGAACACATAGATAATGTCGTGTCAAAGGCGAACCAGAGACTGCGTTTTATTGGTAGAACCGTTAAAAGATACAACAGAACCACTAAAGAAACTGCATACACTGCGCTTGTCCGTCCATTTTTGGAGTATTGCTGCCCAGTGTGGGCAGGTGGGTTTGACGGAGGACATCGAAAGAGTCCAAAGAAGGGCAGCTCGTTTTGTATTGGCACGATACAGGGGAGACAGCGTTACGGAAATGGTACAGGATCTGGGATAGGAATCATTACAGCAACAGCGCTTGTCGCTGCGGTGTAGGCTACTTACGAAAGTCCAATCGCCCACATTCTCCTCCGAATGCGAAAATATATTGTTGACTCCCAATTACATAGGTAGAAAAGATCATCAGAATAAAATACGAGAAATCATAGCTCGAACGGAGAGATTCAGGTGTTCTTTCTTTCCGCGCGCTATTCGAGAATGGAATGGGAGTTAAATAGTATAAAGGTGGTTCGATGAACCCGCTGCCAGGCATTTAAATGTGATTTGCACAGTATCCCATGTAGATTTAGAAATATACCGCACACCCGTTAACACGGTTGAAGAACTAGAGCGGAGAGTAGTACACGCTTGTCAAGAATTCCGAAACGATCCAGGGGTGTTCGAAAGAATTCGAAATTCCTTACAGAAACGAGCACAGTATTGCATCTAGATGCAAGGAAGATACTTCGAACACCTCCTTTAACAGGTAACCCATACGTGAAATGTGAATTAAATGCGATGTAAAACCTAATAAGGTAAAGCAGTCAACAATCCGAAGATTGGTTTGAACACTACAGTGCTTTACTAGGCATGGTCCTGTTTGGAGGTGGTATGCCGTTGCCTTCCTCCGACCTTCGAACTGACTTACCCAGCCAGTTATAGGGGGACCTACAGTTTAACGTGGGTTCCGAACCACAGTACTACTCGGTATTTTTCACATGACCAATACTGCCAGAGGTGAAAGAAGTGGAAAGTGACAGATAAAAATCGTAGGACCTGGCGGGGATCGAACCCGCGACCTTTGTTTGGATTTGTAGTCTGGCACTCTACCACTGTGCAACCGAGGCGCACACATGAAGTCTAAATTTCAAAATAATGTATATGAACTAGGATGATGTTTACAATGAAGTCAATGGCAGCTTGGAAGCATACATTCGTAATTACCTCGCAAACGGCTCGTTACTGGGACATTTTTTCCTCTATTATCGTGTCCTATACAGTGTAAGTTTGCGCCATCCGTTTTGATATACCCTGTAAACATATACTGGTCAAATGAATTAGGGTATTACTAGCGTAGCCAGCAGTGCTTCCTATTTGACCCCTCTCTCCACCCGTTTCCGTCCGTCTCTCTCTCTCTCTTCCCCCTATCTTTGTCCATCTTCTTTACTCAGCTTCCTGTACCCTCTTTGCGTCTATATCCCCCTCCCTTTCTTTATATTCATTTATTTATTCCTCGTTCTCTCCGTGTCCTTCTTCCATGTCTACCTCTGCTCTTCAGCCCACTCCCATTTTACACCCACCCAACTATCCCCCTTGTCTGTCATCATCTTCTGCCCGTTTTCTGCCAATATCCTCCCTCTCCTGTATACAGAAAATTAGAAACATTCTGCTATATTTATGGCGATCGCTGAAACAGTGCAGAAGTCTGGAGTCAAGTGCCGTTCAGCATGTTCTATAGAATCTTATATACACAATGATGTGTATGGGACAAGGAAAGAACAAATTTGAAGTAAAATATTTAGCCTTTGCGGATGATATTGCACTGATAACTGAAAACCAGGCAGATGCAACTGTTATGCTTGATCTATTACACGAGACTGCTGAAAAGACTGGACTAAAAATATCTGTCGAAAAAACCGAATATATAGCACACAAACATAATTGAGAAAAAATTATGAAAACAAAGTATGGGAAAATTAAGAGTTGATAAATTTAAATACCTAGGGGAAGGTATAGATAACAGAACAAATAAAGAAAGAGTAAAGAAGTTAGAATTTGCTTACAAATTAACACAAAACTACTACAATAAGAAATCAATATCCATCCAAGCGAAGGTTAGACATTATAATTCAGTTATTAAGACACAAGCAACATATGGCTCAGAGTGCCTCACGTTGAATATGAAATGTGAACTAAGAGAACTATAAGAAAGAGAGAGGAAAATACTAAGAAAAATTCTGGGTCCCGAGAAAAACAATGAAAACATATGGGTGGGAAAGGAGAAATGAGGATTTATACAAAAATACAGAAAGAATCACAGATACAATGAGGAAAATACGGCTAAAATTTTATGGACATTTAAAAAGAATGGAAGACACACGGATTACAAAGAAAATTTTCAATTATGTTAATAAACAGAAGAAAACTTTGGGATGGATAGAAGCGGTGAAGAAAGATGCAAACAAAATAGGTGTTACAGAAGAAATAATATGTGACATGAATAGCTTCAGGCTACTGATAGAAAACGCAACCTATGAAGAAGATAAGTCCAAACCTCGACCAAAGAGAGTGTGGACAGATGACCAGAGACGAGCAGTTGGAGAGAAAATGAAGAAGTACTGGGAAGAAAGGGAGAGAAAGAAACACAATTAGTCTTAAGTTGTATGCGGTCCATAGCTGGCCAAATTCATAAATAAAGAAAAATATGTTTTCTTGTTTTTAAAGTCAAGTATGAAAAAATATTTAATCAAGATCTGAATAAACCTTTACATTGGAAGTCTGTAGTAAAGTACCCTCTGCCACGCGCAGTACGAATTATGATGTGTCTTACTTGACTCAATTCCTGTGGGGGTATAGGGCATTTAGGAGAGCTCGCTGCAGTTGGCATTTTGCCTCAGTCCTGCCCAGGTCTCGCCAGCTCTCTTTGCTTCCCCTTCCACTGCTCTCTTCCATGTACCCCTAGGTCTTCCTCTCTTGTTCCCTGGGGATAGCTCCGACTGGGTTCCTCAATGTGTGTCTTAACCACCCCGTATCTGGTCTTCTATAGAGCCAGAGCTCCTCATTACTTATTTTTTCTGGCCACCAAATGTTGATAATACGTCGGAGGCTTCTCTTTATGAAGGTTTGTAACTGGTATGTTATCTTTTTATCCACTCTCCAGCTTTCCCTGGCACACAGAAGAACAGCTTTCTCATTTGTATTAAAAATACGTATTTTTTGTTTTGTACTTGATATTTCTTTTGTTCCACATTGGATACAGTAGTATAAAGGCAGCATTTGCCCTTTTAATGCAGTTCTTCACATCAGCCCCATATCCACTATCTACACTATCCAGATACAAGAATGAGTTGACTGTATCCGCCGGCTGCTCCCCTAATAACAGTGGCACCTCCATGTTCACCGAGTTCGCTCTCATTTCCTTTGTTTTTCCTATATTTATCTTGAGGCCAGCAGCATCTGTTTCTTGTTTCAATATGTTTAGTTTAGCCTGCATATCCGTCAGCCTTTGAGCTAATAAAACTATATCGTCTGAAAAATCCAAATCATCCAGATTCATGGATCCCCCATTGGATTCCTCGTCTCCTGCATGCAGGAGCACTCTGCTCATAACTGAGTCTAGAATGAGCGGAAAAAGTGTTGGTGATAAAATGCAACCCTTCCTTACTCCAGTTGTTACTTCTATGGGCTCTGTCATATTTCCCTTGTGGAGCACGCAACATTTGTATCCATCATATAGATCTTTTATGATGTTTAAGATTTTCTGTGGTCTGTCATACTTCCGCAACACCTTCCAGAGCACTTTAGTTTTTACGGAATCTAAGGATTTTGAAAATCAATGAATGCTAAGTACATGGTTTCCTTGAATTCTCTGCTTTGCTTTAAGATGATCCTGAGGGTGTTAATAAGATCATATAACTGCGAAGTGCTCTTAAACCGGCCTGTTCTTTACGCACTCGATTTTCCAGAGAATCTTTAATTCTATTTAAAATACTTCTTGGAGAGGAATTTACTGCGCACTGACAGCAATGTAATACCACTCCAACTGTTGCAATCTGACAAATTTCCTTTTTGGCTCCCTTTAGGTTACGGTAGTAACACTAAAAGTGGGCCTTTGCGATCGTCTTTTGATAGCTCGAAATTTAAATGAAAATAACGGCTTAACTATTCATCTGACGCGAAAACTGGATAACCCAATTTGTAGAGGAGAACATTCTCTACAACTTTGCTCCGTTATGTTTTTTTTCATATATCGTAGCGTTTCAGAAATATTTGCAAAAATAACGGCGATTTTGGGATGTATGTCTGTCTGTCTCTCTGTCTGTCAGTCCGTAACGTGTTCCTGTTTTTAAGACGAACCGATCAGCACCAAATTTTACAGACATGATTTTAGGCCGCCAGAGACCAGAACCTCCCTTTTTCAAATTTTTCTGACAAAAAATACGGTAGTAATAAAAAAAAATTTAAAAAAAAGCCGTTTGTAATGTAATTGTAATTGCAAACGAACCGTTCATCTGACACGAAAATTGAATAACCTAATTGGTAGAGTAGAAAATTCTCTACAACTTAGCTCCCTTATGTTTTTTTCATATCTCGTATCGTTTGAGACATATTTGCAAACATAACGGAGATTTGTCACCCACCATTGAATTAACCAGCCGTTCAGAGATGTCACGTGACATTCCTCGCCCAGAACTCTCTCTGTCATACGCCCGCCATCTTGCGTTGCGTATTTCATGATTTTCTTATTGTAACTTACACGTTGTCATTTCAAAGCAATGGCGCTCTGAAGAATTAGCAAAAACACATCGTTCTTCGTACGATAAATGATAATCTAGTGTCTGCAAATGCCATATCAGCATCGGTTAACAACGGTCATTAATAGTATAAGATTAAAGGAATCTAGGTTTGATTGATAGCCGCAGCGTAGTGGGCAAGGCGTTGGACTATTATGCTAAAGGTCGGTGGTTCGGAACCCGCCACTACCTAATTTTTTTTCCTAAAAGGGTTTCAGACACTATTATTAATTAATTTTTTATTATTTATATTATTATTTGGTCCAAAATGTTTGCAAAAACTTATAAAACTACGAATCTAAAGTGGACCATAAAACACGTCAGTGCGATTTTTTTTTAGCTTTACCACCAAACCATTTTTCTGGGTCTTGGGAGATTTCTCATCAAGCAAAATATTCTTCAGCAAGGGATAGATAGCATTCCGTAGTCGCGGTGAAGACAAGCTATTTAAGGGAGTGTTGTTGTTGTGGTCTTCACTCCGGAGACTGGTTTGATGCAGCTCTCCACAATACCCTATCCTGAGCAAGCCTCTTCATCTCCACATAAGAACGACAACCTACATCTGTCTGAATCTGCTTACTGTATCCATCTCTTGGCCTTCCCCTGCGATTTTTTCCCCCACACACTTCCCTCCAACGCTAAATTCACAATTCCTTGATGTCTAAGAATGTGTCCTACCAATCTATCCCTTATTTTAGTCAAGGTATGCCAGAAATTCCTTTTCTCCCCAATTCTGTTCAGTACCTCCTCATTAGTTACGCGATCCACCCACCTAATCTTCAGCATTCTTCTGTAGCACCATATTTCAAAAGCCTCAATCCTCTTCCTGTCCGCACTGTTTATCGTCCATGTCTCACTCCCATACAAGGCAACACTCCATACAAATGCCTTCAGAAAGGACTTCCTTAGGTTTAAATCAATATTCGATGTTAACAAATTTCTCTTTTTCAAGAACGCTTTTCTACCCATTGCCATTCTGCATTTTATATCCTCTGTACTGCGACCATCATTTGTTATTTTACTGTCCAAGTAACAAAACTCACCTACCTCCTTTATTGCTTCGTTTCCCAATCTAATTCCTTCACATCACCTGATTTTCTTACACTGCACTCCATTACCCTAGTTTTGCTCTTGTTAATGTTCATCTTATATGCACCTTTCAGCACACTGTCCATTCCGTTCAATTGCTCTTCCAGGTCCTTTGCTGTATCTGACAGAATTACTACGTCGTCGGGAAAACGCAATGTTTTTAGGGGTTAGGACTCAAATAAAACTTTGGCAGGTGTCCAGGCGACGAGGTGGCAGTCCCACCAGGACATTCGGGGGCTGTGGGCCGGTAAACCGCACCACCGAAAAACCTACATAACAGAAACTAAAAGGAGAAACAGCCGGATGGATCTTAAGGACAGACCTTTGGCATGAAAAGGAAAACTGGTATTTGATTTTGGAATGTGAGAACGCTGAAAGAAGCACTAAGACTTTTGTGTCCCAACTTCGACGTCGCTTTTGTGTCCCAGCCTCGTCGTAGGTGTCGGTGGCCGAGTGGAACGAGACCAACACAGTAACAAAGATAGCACGCCGGTGCAGGTACGGAGGGGAGCAGCCAGAAACTACAAACACTAGAGTAAATTAGAAAGAGATATATATTGCACAGAATGTAACAATACTTAACTTTTACATAGTACTGCAGAATGTTGATACATAGTTGTTAGAGGCCTGCCTAGTGCCTGTACGATAGCAAAGTCTTCACTGGTGCCTATCTGATTACGAAGGTCCTAACTGGTTGCTATCTCCGTCCGAAGTGACCGATGTCTTTCCGTGGTGGCCACGAGCGGGGTTGCAGCAGAGGGCGTTCGTGGCTGTCGTGAGAACGCCGCGCTGTGTGTGCATGGCGGCGCGCGGCGAAAGTAGGTGGCGCGCACTTTGTACTTGTGCGACACCACACCCCTCCCCCCCAAACCGCCGCGCCGTCGTGGCGTAGGGCTGAGTGCCACGGCGACGGCACTGGGAGGATGGCCTGGGCGGGGGCGTTACTGGTGGGACGGGCGTCGTAGCTGAGGCCGGGATCGAGACGCCGTCCGCGCCCCGGCATCCGCCTTGAGATCCTCCAGGAAACCCGCCGAAACCTGGGGAAGGGCGCACGCTTCCGCCCAGATTGACCAGGTCATCTTCTTCTGAGGTGCGTAGCCCAAGCTGGAGGGGCCCGCACGGTCCCGGAGTCCCTCTCGGTGACGCTTTCATCTGCGGCGGCGACAGCGGCGGCGACGACTGCGTCGGAGGTGCGTCCACCTCCATGGGTACGATTTCGTAGTCCGGGGAAGCTGGACCTGGCGGTGAGCGATGTGGCTGTGCTCCCTGGCGGTGAACTGGGTCTGGAATCAAGAAACCCGAGACAGGATCGCGCGACATGTGCAAGCGCAATTGGTTTGCGTGGCGCCGCAGCTCCGACCCTGTGGAAGAACGTACAACATACATATTGCGACCGAGCACGCGCTGAATGGTGCCCGACATCCATAGTTTCTTCTTGTTTCCAGCAAACACCCTGTACAGCACCGGCGTGGAAACCTGAAAACGCGTAGCGCCATACGAACCGACTCGGTGCGTGGGAGGCTGCAGCAGGTGAAGGAGAGTGCGGCGACGGCGGCCGTGTAGCAGCTCGGCAGGAGACGGGCCGTCACGTGGCATGCACCGATACGTAGACAGGAAAATTTGAAGAGCTTGCTGCCTGGAGTGCTGACCTTTCATCTTCTCCATGTGAGACTTGAATGTTCGAACGAAACGTTCTGCTTCACCATTGGACTGAGGGTGAAAAGGTGCAGTGGTAATATGCTGAATACCATTCACACGACAAAACTGTTGAAATTCCGCACTAACAAACTGAGGTCCATTGTCACTGACGATAGTTTCAGGCAAACCTTCGATGCAAAACACCGATGTTAAGGCACTGATTGTACTAGAAGCTGTCGTTGAGTTCATGGCAATCACAAAAGGAAACTTGCTGAAAGCGTCTACAACAATTAACCAGCGCGTATTCCAGAAAGGTCCGGCAAAGTCAATGTGTAAACGTTGCCATGGTCCCTTGGGGCGTGGCCAATCTGAGAAACGTTGCGGAGGAGCCGCCTGATGCTCCGCACAAACAGTACACTGTGACGTCATGTTCTCTATCTGAGCGTCCATACCAACCCAGGTACAATGACGTCTGGCCAGTTGCTTTGTCCTAACAATGCCCCAATGTCCTTGATGCAGGAGACGTAACACTTCACGTTGCAGGGAACGAGGAACAATCACTCTTGTTTGGTCGTTGTCGGTATGCAACGACAGTACACCCTGACTTAAAGATAATGCTTGACGTTGTGCAAAATAACGTCGAACCAGAGGCCGATCAATGTCTTTGGCTCTGGCAGGCCACCCTGAGCGAACAAAACGTGCTACCACACTTAAGTCTACATCCACAGCTGTTTCTTGTGCAACCCGACGAGAGTTCAAAGGGAAATCTGCGACAGCGGAAGCATCTCTGGAGTCTATCTGACAACATGCCATTTCTGAAGAATCAAACGACACATCCTGGCCAACCGGAAGTCGGGAAAGTGTGTACGCGTTAGCATGTTTAGTGGTAGGTCGGTACAAAATCTCATACCGATAATTAGACAATATCAAGGACCATCTCTGAAGCTTTTGTGCCATACGTGGCGGAATCGGCTTTGTGGGTGAGAACAACGACGTGAGAGGCTTGTGGTCTGTCAACAAATAGAATTTTCTGCCATAGAGATAATGATGAAACTTTGTGACGCCGTAAATGATTGCTAAGGCCTCCTTCTCTATCTGACTGTAATTCTGTTGCGTTGGCGTCAGTAGCTTGGATGCAAAGGCAATAGGACGATCGTGAGATCCAATGCGATGTGAGATTACCGCGCCCAGACCGTACGACGAGGCGTCAACTGCTAACACTACAGGCTTCTGTGGGTCAAAGGGAATCAAACATGCATCACTGAGTAGTGCAGACTTTAATTTGTCAAAGGCAACCTGACAATCTTTAGACCATACAAAAGGAACATTCTTCCTACGTAAGTAATACAGTGGAGCTGCAATCTGAGAGGCATTGGGAATAAACCTGAAATAATAGTTAAGCTTTCCCATCACTGCTTGCAATTCATGCACATTCTTAGGAGGAGGCAAGTCTTTGATTGCTCTAAGATGTGACTGTAAGGGATGAATTCCTTGGGCATTAATCACATGGCCTAGGTACTCTATTTCAGTTTGAAAAAACGAACACTTTGCTTTATCACAACGTAGACCTGCTGCAGTCAACACTTTGAAAAGGCACTCCAGGTTTGCTAAATGTTCTTCAACTGTACGTCCGGATACCACAATATCATCTAAATAATTCGAACAACATGGTACAGAAACTGTCAGCTGTTCCAAAAAACGCTGAAAAATAGCGGGAGCGGAAGAACTGCCAAAGGGTAGGCGTTGAAATTGAAAAAGGCCCATGTGAGTATTAATGACGAAAAACTTTTTTGACTCGTCATCAAGTGGAATCTGTAAGTATGCCTCTGCTAAATCAATCTTGGAAAAGAAGCGAGACTGTCCTAATTTGTCCATCAGTTCCTCAGGTCTGGGCAGAGGGTAAGTGTCTACAATTGTTTGACTGTTCACTGTTGATTTGAAGTCCGCACAGAGACGAAGTTTTCCTTACGGCTTGGGTATAAATACTATAGGCGAGGCCCACTGACTCGCAGAAACAGGAGAAATCACCCCACTATCTTGCCAACGTTTAAGTTCTTCGGCAACTGAATCACGCAATGCGATAGGCACTGGTCTAGCTTTACGAAATTTTGGAACTGCAGATTCTTTTAAAGTTACATGTGCCACGAAGTCTTTTGCACAACCTAGTTCCGGCGAAAACAGGTCACAATATTTGTCACACAATGCATTGATTTTATCCTGAGGCACTATTGACGAAATTTGAAGCACATCTCTTTGAAATGATAAACCAAACAAGTCAAAAGCATCTAGTCCAAAAATGTTCTGTGTCGATTTGGCCTGAAGAACTACAAAAGCAACTGTTTTTGTTGCACCTTGAAAAGAGGCGGGCAGGCTACATGTTCCTAGCACGGGAATATTTTCACCTATATAAGCTGTTAACACTTGCTGTGACGGCGACAATTTTGGCGAACCCAGAAGTTCATAAGTATCTTTATTTATTAATGTAACAGCGGAACCCGTGTCGAGCTGAAATTGCACAGTCTTACTTTCAATGGAAAGATTCACAAAAAGCTTTTGCTTGTGGCGCTCGACAGGTGCACGAATGTGGGCAACGTCTGCTACGGTTTGTTTACTGCGCTTGCGCGGGCCGCGTAGTGAAGTAAGCGGCGCAGACTCGGCACGCAGCGGATTAACAACACTGTCACTAGATGACACTACCGTCGGATCGGCGTCCGCGCAAGCCTGCGAAGCTACTCCAGATGTACTAACTACTGCACTACACTTTTGAGTAGCTACTTGATGTCTACTGTCACTAGCTACACAGTACTGGGCACTATTACAAGGAGCAGTTGCAGAAGGCACTATTTTCACTACAGGAATGCACTGTTCATAGTCATTTTGCTTGTCCCGAACCCTTTTCCGTTGCACTGTTTTACGCGCTCGTCGGCGCTTGCTACGTGGTGCACTATATAGTTTTGCCATAGGCGCAGAACTACTTTCTTGCAATTGAGATCCAAGGATAGCACTGTTCAATTCCACAGCCCGTATAACATTTACAGAATGAACTGTTCTCGCACTTTGCGAAGCACTGTTTCTAACGTTACTGTTCTTTGAGTTTTTAATTTGCATACACACAGACTGCACATGTCCCGATTTGCCACATTGATAACAGGTTGCGTTGCGACTAGGGCAATGAGCACGCTTGTGGCGAGACACACACTGGGGGCAATATTTACGTACATTTTTCTGAAATGAGCGTTGGCGCCCGTTATTCAAATCACTGTTTCTAACACGACGGGGCGACCTTTGTGTCGCACTTATACACTGGCTACTGTTCACTGTCTGTTCAGCACGGCCTGTACTATTGTAAGAATCACTAGTGCTACACTGAGAACTACGGCTAGGAAAGCGTCCGTTGCGGCGCACTGAATTTACACTGTGGCTTTGCATTTCTACATCTGCTAAGTCAAAAGTATCATGCGCTTCAATAAGCTGCAGTACACTGTCTAATGAGGGGTCAGACTGTTTCAGAATTGCTGCCCTAATTCTGGGGTCCTGAATGTTCTGCGTAATTGCATCCCTCAACATAACGTCACTATACGAAAGTCCACAAGAGCAAGTAAATTTACATTGGCGGGTTAAGCCCTTCAATTCCGTAATCCACTCTTGGTGTGATTGCTGCGGTAATTTTTTAAGTCTGAAAAATCGGTATCGTGCTGCGGCTACAAGAACATTTCTCTCATAATGAGCATTCAGTGCATCTACAATTTGTTCAAAGTCTACATCACGAGGAGATGCGAGAGGGAAAAGTTTTTGCAATAGTACGAAGGTCTGGGGGCCCACAATCGATAAGACAAGGTTCTTCACTCTCTGACCTGTAATTTGATGAGCCGCGACGAGTTCTTGAAACTATGCGAAATAGTCGCTCCATTCTTTCTCACGTTCGTTGTACTGGCGAAAAGTAGGAAGCGGTGCAGCGGCAGGTGTGGGCTGCTGATGTGACGGCTGTTGTTGTTGGTGAGCAGCCTGTGCCGTCAACTGCCACACGGCCTGCAGTAGTTGAGTGATTTGCGCCGTCTGTAACTGAACAATTTCCATTAAGTTTGGGTTCGGGGTAGTGGCCATGCTGACCGATTAGGCGCCGCGCATACAAGTAAATTATAACAAAACACAAATGCAATATGAAAGAGGACGCGCTGCAACAAAAAAGTCCACAAAACACGTAACAAAATATCTTCCCCCAAAATTCTTATAATAAGGGTGGGTGGGCGGGAGCAATTTTTGCGTGCTCCGACTGCTGCTGTCTGGCTGCTGTAAGCGGGCTGGTCCAAGGTTCTATCACTCCTCGTCGCCACTTTTGTATCCCAACTTCGACGTCGCTTTTGTGTCCCAGCCTTGTCGTAGGTGTCGGTGGCCGAGTGGAACGAGACCAACACAGTAACAAAGATAGCACGCCGGTGCAGGTACGGAGGGGAGCAGCCAGAAACTACAAACACTAGAGTAAATTAGAAAGAGATATATATTGCACAGAATGTAACAATACTTAACTTTTACATAGTACTGCAGAATGTTGATACATAGTTGTTAGAGGCCTGCCTAGTGCCTGTACGATAGCAAAGTCTTCACTGGTGCCTATCTGATTACGAAGGTCCTAACTGGTTGCTATCTCCGTCCGAAGTGACCGATGTCTTTCCGTGGTGGCCACGAGCGGGGTTGCAGCAGAGGGCGTTCGTGGCTGTCGTGAGAACGCCGCGCTGTGTGTGCATGGCGGCGCGCGGCGAAAGTAGGTGGCGCGCACTTTGTACTTGTGCGACACCACAAAGACAAGTTGAAAAGCAGATGGAAAACTACCGACTGGATATATTGGGACTAAGAGAAATAAGGTGACCAGTATCTGGGGTATGCCAAACACAATTATTATGTAGATAATGTCATTCCTCTTCATCTGAAGGGCAAATCTACAAAATTTTATCGCAATAGAATACATCTGTCAGCTGTGTCACTTTCTTCGTCAGTTATAATCAAGACTACCGGTTGCATTAATTAAATGTTTTCTCGCGGAAGCGGAGATGTCATACTGGCGCAAAAAGGATAATAACATATCAGCGCACACTCCGATGCAGAGTGAAAGTTTCATTCTGAAAACATCCCTTAGGCTGTGGCTAAGCCATGTCTCCACCATATCCTTTCTTCCAGGAGTGCTAGTATTGCATGGTTCGTAGGAGAGCTTCTGCGAAGTTTGAAATGTAGGAGGCGAGGTTCTGGCGGAAGTAAAGTTGTGAGGTGGCATCGTGAGTCGTGTCGGGATAGCACAGTCGGTAGTGCGCTTGCCCGCGAAAGGCAAAGGTCCTAGGTCATAGGTTCGAGTCCCGGTTCCGGCACACAATTTTAATCTGCCAGGATGTTTGATGATAACAATGTTTTAAGCGGGTTGTATACAGAGTCAAATTTAGAGCTCATATAACGTGATATACGGAACAATATTTACTTTTTAAATACTATTTACTCTTCAAATTTTCAAGTTTATCATACATCTGAAAATGGTTTCATTAGTAGGTGTGTCCTACAAAACATGGATCTACGCAATTAATGCAAAAAAAAGTAATGTGGAATATCGAAGACAATTTGGTGTCAAAATTTCCACGCAATCTGTCAAGAATTTTGGAAGATTTCAGATTTTGAACAACCGATCATTTACATTTGTAAATGGGATGTTCCTAACCGCAAGCCTCCGAAAGTTCGTGACTGAATGCTATGAAATTTTGACATCGTCCTACTGGAATACACGCATGTTTTTATATATCTAATTTTTAAATATATGTCATATATGAATTTATATAAATTTTATAATTAAAAAAGGTTTCAAAACCTGTGGGAACACAATGTCGCATTTATCATCACTTGCATTTTTCCTGCTCCCCATTATCTTAGATTCCACGAAAACTTAAGAACAGCTGATATATCCAAATGAGAATTTTTGTTCAGAATCACAACGCTGTCACCCTTCAAACTATACCCCATTCCTTCTGACTCACTCCACTGTCTTTCTTCTCATAATTTCATAATTTTACTTGATTTTCATTCTGTTAAATATTTATCAGAGCTACATAAATATAATAAAAATAATAATTTGTACTTAAATATTCCTGTAGCTTTAGTCCAAAGAGAAAGAAATAATAAAAATAAAAACACGTAACTGTCATCTCGGAAACCAATTGAGACAATCAGCAGATTAAACCTTTGATCGCTCAAAAACTTGACAACCACGCATTGTAACAACTGAAAACTGGTTTAAAGTAGTAGACATTGTAGAATATCACATGCATGCCACGCGTTTTCTTAATTTGTAATATTCTTTGCTTCATCACATAGCACGAGGACAGCAACTGTGACATATTTCTCGTCAGAATCACTACGATAACCAGATCGCTGCGCTCAGAAGCTGTTCTTATTGTCATGCGCTTGTCGGCAGATTCTCTCATTACTCTGAAATATGCGCCATATATCTTGGCGACTGAACAGACCACAAGTAATTCTATTTTCCTTGTGGCTTTACTTTCAAAAGGTTCACAAAGGACAATCTTCTAGATCTGGTATGCTCCTGTTTTAATATTTTCCTCCCTTTCGTTTGTACCACTAATAAAACGACGGTTTCTATTTCCGAGCAATAATAAATGGTGGAAATAATTACTGCGTTCGTGCCACTAGGGTCTGCGGATAGCATTCTGTCTGTAGAAAACTAAGAGTGCTCCCTCTCCCCTCCCCTTTCCTCCCCCTTTCGTTTTTAATTACAGGCGGCTCATTCCAGGTAACCCTCCGCGCTGCAGTTCGTTCCTCGTTTTTCACGGTATTTTTTTCCATCTCTGCTAGAAACTGTTTCACAGCGTGAACTCATTTATTCGTCTACCTTGCTAAAGAAACAATTGTTCGCTGACATAAATTTCTTGTTAAATGGGAGCAAACCGTGCATAAATTTGCTATTTCCTGAAAAGGGTCTCATGAGTACTCAGTTTACAGTTCTGAGGTAGTTAATGGTGGAATACGTGTAACGCGTCCTCTTTTAGAAAAAAATATGTTTTAGATTTAAATTAAGTTTTGTTTCAGAAAAGGTAATCAGTTTTGATAGCACAAGTAAAAAAAAAAAAAAAAAAAAAAATTCTCGTGAGACTGTTTTCTTTTCTGAAATTAGTGGATTTCAAAAATGAGAAGCTTTGTCGCTGCGATGATCAGAAAATGATTAACTATGAAATTTATTCGCTATTCGCAAATTCTAGATAGCGTCTAGGATCCGAATTTCCCGCTAATCGCGAGCTGTCTCCTAAAACGCTTCGACTATGCGAACACGCTCCTTCGACCGATCATAACCTCCTTATACCACACAATATACGACCACTAAAGGTTCGTAACATTCATCTTGAGGTTTAAAAGCTCTTCAATCTCCGTGTTTGCTTACAAAATAAATTAGCTTTATAGGTTTGGTCCGCCTTGAGCAAACACATATGTTTTTTTCATTTCTCCCATACATGTTTCGCTGGCGTTGCAGCATCATCAGTGGGAAGTTTATTGTCTGTCAAATTAACAATGGAATGATTGTTACTTTTGTACATTAACAGTAAAAACTACAGATAATTGTGAGAATACTATACATCGTTTCTTATTTTTATAGTTCTGCTAGGCCTACCTTAATACCACATGTAGTTACGTTTGTGGTTCTTCCACTCACAAAACGTCACCGAATTCAGTTTGGTGGAATGAAAAAGAGATCACAAGAAAGGAACTTGGAGTAGGAATTTTTGTGGATAAAGGTTGTTCGAACCCTTTTCTACAGAACTGAAAATCTGTTTTAAGTGTCCAGAATGAAACTTTCACTCTGCAGCGGAGTGTGCGCTGATATGAAACTTCCTGGCAGATTAAAATTGTGTGCCGGAACCGGGACTCGAACCTGGGATCTTTGCCTTTCGCGGGCAAGCGCACTACCGACTGTGCTATCCCGACACGACTCACGATGCCGCCTCACAACTTCACTTCCGCCAGTACCTCGCCTCCTACTTTCCAAACTTCACAGAAGTTCTCCTGCGAAACTTGCAAGACTAGCACTCCTGGAAGAAAGGATATGGTGGAGACATGGCTAGCCACAGCCTAAGGGATGTTTCCAGAATGAAACTTTCACTCTGCAGCGGAGTGTTTTAAGTGTGTTGCTTCCTAACTTACTTCTTAAGTTTGTCTACAGTGTTATAAATCATGGTACAGTCATTTATTGCTTCATTAAAAATGTCAGTATTTGTTTGTGTGCGTCTTCAACAAGAGTGAATATATATGTTTGAGTTTCAAATGGTTACCAAGAATGTACAGGCAGGCGAGCTATTGAAAGTATTGGAGCTATTCAAACTACTGGATCTTCCACTGAACGACCGAAACAATAAGGTGTTGTATGATTTTTATTTATGAAACACCTTTAAAATGAGGTTCAAACGGTGGGTAACATTGTTAGACCGGGAAATTTGAATGCTATCAGCAATAACCCAATTTAAAAAAAATAATTTCCACCACTAGATGTCAGGACAACAACCACCCTCCGTCCCCCCTCCCCCTTCATCCGTGCGTACTTGGCCAATGTCCGCAACCATCTCCGGCCTGATACCACCCTTGTGATACCGTACTTTTGATAGATTGCATGCTCGAAAGAATTGTCGCATTGCATTTACAGTGACCGTGTGCTGCACAAATCGCACCTCAGTCGTGCTACCACCAACCGCCCCTGATTAATTTTATTAAATTTACATATCAAATTAATTTTGAGCAACTTGACTGCCCAGCCCGCTCCCACCCTCACCAACACCTCCATCCCACCGACAGTCCTAAACATTGTCACCCCCATGCAACCCGATCCGGGACTCGAACCTACGCCCCTAAAAATAAAAATTCCAAACGTTACTACTTATTGACATACAGTTTGTATTACACCAACAAATCTAGTTATTCTGTACTTCGAACAGCACAATTACCAGGAATAAAAGTTTCTGCATGGTGCGAAAATTGGCAATTGACACTAAATAAGGAAAAGTGTGAAGTAATACACATGACCACTAAAAGATATCCGCTGAACTTTAGTTACGCGATAAAGATTGTAGATTCTACCAAATACCTAGGAGTTACAATTACGAAAAACTTTGACTGGAGAGAACACATAGAAAATATTGTGGGGAAGGCGAACCAAAGGTTACGTTTCATCGGCAGAACGCTTCGAAGATGTACCAGCTCCACCAAACAGACTGCCTACATCACACTTGTGCGTCATCTCCTGGAGTACTGTTGCCCCTTGTGGGACACTCACCAGGTGGGACTGACGGAAGATATTGAGAAGGTTCAGAGAAGGGCATCTCGTTTTGTTTTATCATGTTACAGGGGGGAAAGCGTCACGGAAATGTTGCACGAATTGGGGTGGATATCATTAAAAGAAAGACGTTATTCATTGCGGCGTGATCTGTTTACGAAGTTTCAATCACCGACTTCTACTTCTGAATGTGAAAATATTTTGCTAGCACCCACCTACTTAGGGAGACATGACCATCCCAATAAAATAAGAGAAATCAGATAGAAAACGGAACGATTTGGGTGTTCTTTCTTCCCGCGCGCTGTTAGAGAATGGAACGGTAGAGAAAAGTTATGAAAGTGGTTAATGAACCCTCTGCCAGGCACTTGAATGTGATTTTCAGAGTATCTATGTAGATGTAGAACACGAGGGATTCTAAACAAATTAATCCTGCCAGCCACCAGGCCATCGACCACCGCTCCCAATTATTAATTGCGGCATCTAATGTTTTAACTAGAGCAGTCTGTTTAGTACATCAAACCTTTGCAGGTAAATAAAGAAATTTGATGTAATGCTACAGATTAGTGTTTACAAACATTCAGAACTAATGTTCCATCAATCCGCCTGGGCAAAATAAATGCATAGACTCTAGATGTGTAACTACCTTAAGAATTTCTCTCGATAGTTTCCACAGAAAATAAAAACCGTTAACGGTAATGTAGTGTGATCACAAGCACACAGATGCCTGCAGACAGGTGGAGATAGCGAGTGAATCACCGTATAGCGGTCTACACGCGGCCAAAATAGACGAGGTGTGTGTTGTCTGCACTGTGCATTCGCATGGACAACGCCACCCGACCGTTACCAACCGCCTGCCTCAGGCCGCAGATTTAAAAGACTTGTGTGTCTCTAATTGAACTTAGCGTGATGAAGTATTAAATCTCACATAACATTGTGTATTTATCATAAGCAATGGCAGTATCTGTTTATTAAAAAGACTAATGCCAGGTTTCTGGAAAATTATAGTTACCGTGCCGTTAGCTACCGTCACGTTATAATTTAACAGGCCAGATAACTTCCTTCGGTTTCCCGTAGCAGATTTCAACGACCGTTAGTTAACTACCAGGTAACTACGCCTTCTGTCGAAGCAAATAGTACGTCTCAACAGATAACAGATGGCACTACTACCGAAAATCGCATCGATTATTAAGTGAAATCGAAGACGCGTCTTAGTTTGTATAGCTGTTACGAGTATTCTGTTTCTGTTTTCAAAGGCAATGGGCGACAAGCGAGGAAAAATGTGACTGTGTGAGAAAAATCTTTTGACCGGCTTGATTTTAGAAAGGAAAGTAGTTATAGTAAATGAAAAGGCAGATGGTTTGACTATTTTGGAGAAACAATACGCCTTGGAAGTTGTCACAAAACTGTACAATTCGTTAAACAGACAGGAGAGAAAACGGTAAGGCAACTCAGAGAGCTGTATTCTTTTTTAAAAAGAAAAACAGCACAAACAACAACGAAGACAGGGTTAACAATAAAATCATAGGTATTATTTCTGTTGTCAACAAATATTTTAATGCATTTAAGTTTTCCTCTTCCCATTGTTCTGTGAATGTGACATTACTTTTCACAACACAGACCGGTCAATTTACGTCCACCCATCCACCTACCCGAGCCCCACGTTTTAATAATAATAATAATAAAAAGACACTAATCACTTGAAACATTGATTGATCGTAGTGGCAATTGCATGGCAGGACACTATTGCAAAGGGAAGTATCTTTATGCTTAATTGAAAGTTTTATTATCAGAGCATGGCTTTGTGATTTGGATGTGGTGAAATTTTACATCCAGATCGGCGATCGCGAGAGATAACGTTGGCCACTGATGCTCAGTGTGGAGATGTTGCTTGACCAATCGCGAGGGAGATGCAGCTAATGCAAACATCGCCCGTTGTCAACATTATCTCTCGCGACCGCCGAGCGCGATGTAAAATTTAACCTGGAAAGTTGTTTTCCGCGTTTTTTCCCGTTCGAGCCCGGCAACGTCATTGGGCAGTATTTTTTGGTATTATTCTGAAACGCATACGAAATTCGCTCTCATTACACGGATCAATTGGTTGTCATCTAACACGAAAAACGCGTCGTGGTGTTTCAACAGTGCCGAGTACAGCTAATTTTTCTTCTTATGATCAACTGTCTGAAGCATCAAAAGAAAGAGAAGAAGGAGAAGTAGACGGCGGTGACGACGATGATGAAAGAATTTCCATTCTTCAGCTTCAAAACTTTTAGAATTGTATGAAAATTATACGTCCTAGTTCGTAAGTAGTTCATAAGTAGTTTGTAAGTTTAGGGACTGATGACCCCGTAGTTAAGTCCCATAAGCTGTACAAACATTTGAACATTTTTTTGATCATAATATTTCTACGCATTACCATACAAACGCAAACTATCTCTTAAGGCCGCAAACGTCCCAAAGGTCGCTAGATTTTCGGTGTTCTTATCAACCCCGCAAAACAGCACAAGAACTGCTCTCTAGGGAATAGATGGGAGTGACACACAGTACAGGACCGCACTTTGTAAATATTAGCTATCCTCATTTCTGATATAGTCCAGTCTAGTAATGCCAAACGAAGAGATAAAAGTTTCCCGCAAACGCGGGATAAGGTGACTACCGCTAATTTTATTGACGCCAGAACTCGTGGTTTGGCAAATAAATGTATTCGTCGGCAATCGATTCCAGCTGCCCTATACAGCCCCCTCCCAAGCGAAAGTCACGGATGGATACTAAGTACTTACACATACCCAGGTTTGTCAAAAAGTCCCAGCGAAATAGTGTGGGATGCCGAAATTCAGGAGATGAAAGTTACTTTCATGAAGATGGAGATGAGATCTCTTAGTTTAACACCAGCTAGCCTTATAAGGTACAGCCAAATGATTTCCTACAGATGTTCTCCAATGTATCCTTGCCGAGTTTCGCTCCAGTATTCCGTGTGCTCTTACAATGCTGCCGCCATGTAGGAGAAGTGGTAAATTCACATTGTCTACATGACTAACTTGTCGAATTTACTAGGCACGTATAAGTTAAAAGATCAGATATAATTTACCATAGCACACCAATCATAAATTAAACACCACTAACACACGATCAAACAGCAATACTTCGTAATGTTCAAATGTTTGTAGAGTGATGGGACTTAACTACGGGGTCATCAGTCCCTAAACTTACAAAACTACTTATGAACTACTTACAACTAAGGACGGCACAAATATCCATGCCCGAGGGGGGATTCGAACCCCCGACTGTCGTGGCCGTGCAGACCGCGACTGGAGCGCCTCAGTCCCCTCGGCCACCGCGGCCGGCACTTCGTAATGTACACAACACAAAGATTTAAGAAACATAATCCTAAATCGACTTCTTTAGAACTCTATCGCAACACAACCTCAACCACAACTGGAAATAGACACTGTAGCACATATTAAGAACACTTTCTTAAATTCTATCCCAGCTAACCTACAGTAGTCTTTGTAAGCGACTACCATTTCCAACACAGTGAAAGAACTACACTTGCAGTCAACACTAACCCACAACAAAAGACTCTAGCCATTCCAGATCATTTTTACTAAAGTTCTAACTCAACTAGCGTGTGATAATCTCTGTATACGACCATAAGAAACTCTAAACGCAATCCAGACAGGACTATCCTTACAGTCATCACTACCCCACCACAGTTGGACATAACCATCTCGAAGATCCCACATACACTCTGCATAAGCAAGTTACCACAGACAGTCTTATAACAAGATCGGTAACGGGCAAGATCTCCATGAGAGAACGTAGACTGTTTCCATAAACACGATTTAATAAAGTTTTTAACTCTCTCCAAACAAAACGTAACACAACACAAAAACTATTCTCTAAGGCATTTGTTAGCCAAGATCATATGGATGGGAATGACACTGTACAATGACGCATTCCTCCAACCTGGTAATTCTATGTTCTTGAACTAGTGAAAAAGTAAAAGTCTCTCGCAATTGCCTGTCTGGACGCTTTATAAAATCGATAATGTGGTTACCAATATCTTTGCTGAAACCAGGGCTATTGATTTGACTAATTTATTAAATATTTTTGCTCAGAATTTCGATGAGTACCACGTTAAACAACCCATTCCAGCTCCCTTGTCATGGTCGGCAACCACATTGACGTTCCACGCCAAGTCTCTGTCCATCCGGATGTCTTGTTAAAAAAATCCCTTCGAAATCTTATGTGTTGTCAAAATTTGGGAGATAGAAGGCATCTACACAAATATGTTGTAGTACAGATGGAAGCTCCACCATTAAAACATGAAAAATCAATATATTTCCTTCTTTAACATTACCTCTGCATACACGCACTCCATTGGCTACAATTAGCCCACTTTAACTTACCAAACTATAGGCGTTTTCCAATTTACTAAGGTGGTTAAAATTAAAAGATCAGCACATCTCCTACACACACACACGCACACACACACACACACACACACACACACACACACACACACACACACACACACACACACGTTTATAAAACGTTTTGATTATCGACCAAAGAATAATAATTTATTTTCCACACATTGACAGGACTACACCTGCAGTCAACACTAACCTACAACAAACTGATCTAACCGTTCCATTTCTCTTCTGCAAATGTTCTGATCCAAATTTCACGCAACAATCTCTGTATTGTAACGATACTGCTGAACCCCTCATCTCAATGTTACCGTACGATACCGTCTGCCTGGTCCTCTCCTCGCAGTGTCATTGTACGATACCGTCTGCGTCGGATCGGGAATCGTGTGGTTCAGTTCTGATATATGTTGCGTGTGAAGTTAAAAACGATATAGCCAGCTTAGGAATCAGTGTAGGACAGTGTCTCGGTGATACTGTGATTACAACAATTGATAGATTTCATTAATTAAGAGATTCATATAGTTTCTTTCCAGACAGTTCTATAAACAATACTTTTGTTATTATTCATTATTTCAAATAAATAGACAGACGAAGGGTAAAAACTTTTGTAAAATATAAAGAAATGAAAATAAATAGCATTGTATATATGTTAGGCTCATAAACAAGTTGTGTTGACCAGATAATTGTGTAATTAACATAATTGTCAAAATTTGAATATCGTAATTCTTTGTATATATTGACAAATATTTAGAATCTATTTTGAGAATTGCCAAGATAATTGATAGCTCAATATGTTAGGAACATGTATGATGTACTCATTAACAAATTAATTGACATTTTACATCGCACTTTGTTGTCAACAGAAAGATCGGAAATTTCGTCTTAAAAATACATGCGCCAACTAAAATTATTGTATGTATAGTTTTCATTTTATATAGTGATTATTTTTGTGTATATGAAATGTTTTTCTGTTATGTTTGTTAATTGTAAATCAGTATATTCTATTGTTATGAACAATGCTTAATATAACGTCGTTATTGTCAAGGTTATATATTTGCCCACCGCCTTGTTGCGTGGGAGAGTTCGAGTTTTGGTGGAGTTCGAGTTTTGTCATTTGTCGAGTGCTCTGGAATCTTTGTTACTCTGTGTTTTGAAATGGAAGTACTACCGTGCTGATGCTTTGTATGTTTTGAAGTTGTTATGTTTTGGTGGATAAGAGAAGTTTTATTTCAAATTAAAGAAGAAGTGAAAAATTGTACATATCGAGTATTTAGCCGACCGCGGTGGCCGAGGAGACTGAGGCGCTCCAGTCACGGTCTGCACGGCCACTACGGTCGGGGGTTCGAATCCCCCCTCGGGCATGGATATTTGTGCCGTCCTTAGTCTTAGCTAGTTCATAAGTAGTTTGTAAGCTTAGGGACTGATGACCCCATAGTTAAGTCCCTTAAGTTCTACAAACATTTGAACATTTTTTTTGAGTATTTATTTCTACCACGACGCCCCAGGAGAATAATGTTGCAGCGAGCAGAACCCCCATACATCGCAATGTTAAAAGATGAGTATTATGTTGGAAAGTGGTAGAATGAAACTGTAATTACTTAAATAGCATAGAAATGTTTCAGTATACGACTGTAACAACCTCCAAATGCAACCCAGATAGGACGATCCATATAGTCACCACTAACCCATTACAAGCGGACATAACCAACACCACCTAGAAGACAAGGCCTTACAACAGGCCGTGCCTATGTCACACTTAGAGGCCCCGGCCGCCGCCTCACAGGCTGTTGGCTGGGGCACGCCCACCGCAGCGCAGCGGCCGGCCAGTCAGATGGCGGCCGCGGCCTCTAAGTGTGACGTAGACACGGCCTGTTGTAAGGCCTTGTCTTCTAGGCGGTGTTGACATAACCATCTTCGAGATCCCCACATACAGTTTCCATAAACAAGCGGTGGGTGGTGGGCACAACTGAGGTGCGGGGTGCGAAGCGCAGCGCGCTTTTCTCGAGACGCGGTCACCGTAACTGCACTGCGACAGTTCTTTTGCGTATTGTAATATATTAATAGATTTTAAGTAATTACAGTTCCTTTCTACCACTTTCAAATATAATACTCATCTTGTTAACATTGCGATGTATGGGGGTTCCGCTCGCTGCAACATTATTCTCCTGGGGCGTCGTGGTAGAAATAAATACTCTATATGTACAATTTTTCACTTCTTCTTTAATTTAAATCAAACTTCTCCACCAAAACATAACAACTTCAAAACATATACAAATTATAAAGCATCAGAACGGTAGTACTTCCATTTCAAAACACAGAGTGACATAGATTCCAGAGCACTTGACAAACGACTGAAACTCGAACTCCCCCATGCAAGGCGGTGAGGCAAATATATAACCTTGACAATAATGACGTTACATTAAGCATTGTTCATAACAATTGAATATACTGATTTACAATTAACAAACACAACAGAAAAACATTTCATGTACACAAAAATAATCACAGTATAAAATGAAAACTATACATACAATAATTTTAGATGGCACATGTATTTTTAAGACGAAATTTCCGATCTTTCTGTTGACAACAAAGTGCGATGTTAAATATCAATTAATTAGTTAACGAGTACATCATACATATCCCTAACATATATTGAGCTATCAATTATCTTGGCAATTATCAAACTAGATTCTAAATCTCACGTCAGTCAGTATATACAAAGAATTCAATATTGATAATTAATGTAATAGCCGAAATAACAAAATTAGCTGATCAACACAACTTGTTTATGAGCCTAACATATATACAATGCTATTAATTTTCATTTTTTTACAAAGATTTTACAATTCGTCTGTTTAAGTCTTGAAATAACATACAATGACGCAACTATTGTTTATAGAACTGTCTGGGAAGAAAATATGTGAATCTCTTAATTAATGAAATCTATCACTTGTTTTAATCACAGTATCACTGAGACACTGTCCTACACTGATTCCTAGGCTGGCTATTTCGCTTGTAACTTCACACACAACATGTATCACTATTGAACCACACGATTCCGGATCCGAAGCAGACGGTATCGTAGGATGACACTGATATGAGAGGACCAGGTAGACGGTATCGTACAATAACATTGAGATGAGGGGGGCCAGCGGTACCGTCACAGTATGCACTCTATCAAAAGTACGTGATCACAGGTGTGGCATCAGGCTGGCAGTAGTGCTGGAGGCAGTTGCGGACGTCAGCCAGGTATACGCAGATGGGGGAGGATGGGTTTGGGGGGTTGGGGAGGGGGTGTTGTTGGACTGACATCTAGTGGTGGAAATTATAAGTTTAAAAAAAGGGGTTATTGCTAATATCATTCAAATTTACTGGGGAATGACATCATCTAAGATGGCGGCCAGTGGCGCTAATGACAAACAAAATACAGGCAAATCTCACTGTGCTGATATCCCCTTTACCCTACTACTTACAGAAGCCTCCTGAGGCTTTATATAATGTATTTCCATTCATCTGATTGGTGGGTACATTTACGTTAAAATTACTCTAAAAAATATTCAAATGTTTGTGAAGTTTAAGGGACGTAACTGATGGGTCATCAGTCACTTAAACTTACAAATTACTTATGAACTACCTTATACTAAAGACGACACAAACATCCATGCCTGACGAGGGGTTCTAACCCCAGACGGGGTACGGCCTAGTGCATCAAAGCATAGTGCCTCAATGCGCTCGGCCGCTCCGCCGCGGCACTCTCAATAACTGACTATTGACTTACATCCAAAATAATTTTTGAAGTGAAGGTGTAAAGTATAAGTCAAGGTATAAAATAGCAGTCAAGGTATAAAATAACAGTTACAATTGGGATACATTAGCTCTCAAACTATAAGATGACTTAGAAAGAAATATAAATAACATGAGGTTCTAAATACATGTAAAGATGTTTTAAGTAAATATTTAAGTAATTTTATAAAAAAATTGTAATATGGTTAAATATCAAAACATTTTAGAAAAAAACTCTCAAAACAGCTTTTTAAAAACAAATCTTGGACGTTGTCTTCTTTCCCGTTTCCGGATGAAGCTTCAGTGTTCAGGCAGCAGCAGCGTCGCCGAGGTTTAGTTACAAATTAAAATGTACCAACGTGATAGGTCTCTAACCCACGTCCTTTTGCTTCAGAGTCCAACACACTTTTCTTTTTTACGTTTATCGGGTAGTTCGGTCCATTGCGTACGGTGTTCGATGTTCATCGTTGAGTTTTTGGCTCAGTTTTAGGGATAGAATTCAGCTCTCTCACCGAACATGCTCAGCTACCGCGCCGACTATACTGTTAAGACACCACCCCTCAATGTCGCTCTCTGATAGCGCTTATC
This sequence comes from Locusta migratoria, assembly GCA_026315105.1. Taxonomy (NCBI): domain Eukaryota; kingdom Metazoa; phylum Arthropoda; class Insecta; order Orthoptera; family Acrididae; genus Locusta; species Locusta migratoria. The sequence continues at coordinate 88,323,702 of CM048749.1, read as the reverse complement.
TTGCGATAATATTTACTAAACCCGCTAAATGAACTGTACACAATATGACAATATCAAGGGTCTTAGTAACTCTAACAAGGAGAGAACGCCTACTCGTCATCGCCGAATTCGTCCAAATTTATGGTATATGAACGTACACCGAGTGGGAACTCCAGATGGCTAAGCGTTTAGGAAATAAAAGAAGATTTGGGACAGATCTACCACCATATCTCTCTCTTTGGCCCTTTTACCGCACATGCAGTGTCGGCAATGTGTTAAACGCGGATTTGGCGTGGGTTAATATCTACAGGGGGTGGCCGGATGCCCTTCCTACCGCCACCCCATGACCCCCAGGAGGAAATGTGTACCTCAAATGTTGCGCATAGTGTTACAAGTGTGCGAAAGTGTGTCGTGTTACGAAATGTTTGTGAACCGTGTAACTGAGGAGGGACTTGGGGACCAGCCCAGTATTCACCAAGGGGTGTGTGGAAAACCACCTAAAAACCACATTCAGGCTGGCCGGCACTCCGACCCCTGTCGTTAATTTGCCGGGCGCATTCAAACTGGTGCCGGTAGGCCTCCCTGTCTCGGAAAGCGGTGCGTTAGACTACACGGCTAACCGATATTAGAGGTGTGCACCTCGCTCGGTTGCTCGCTCGAATCACGTGATACACGTCGTTCTATGACAGTCCGACAGGTGTCGGTGCTGCAGCTTGCGACGAGGCGTGTGGCTGTGCTCGAATTCCTGCACGCTCGTTCGAGCGGGGCACGCTCGACTGGCTCGACCGTCCACATTGCCCGCTCGCCACTCGGTCGCCCACTGCAACGCCACTCGAGTCAAAGGCGAGTGTTGGGAGCAAACTAGACGCTAGAGAATAAATCCTGACCGCGAAATTTGTAATACAAGTTATTATACGTGATTAATATAAAGTTTCTGTGCTAAGATCATTTACTAAATGAGTTATCCATGATCATTCTTTCTTTCTTGTTCCCATTTTGTGGACTGTTAGTTTCTGTTTAGTAGTAGGTGTTACTTGCCGTATTTTATATCCATTCCTCTTATCACTCTCAAGTCCTGGAATACTTTGTCCGTCTTTTATATTGATATTAAATACACAATTTTGATGTACACCCGTTAGGTTAGGTTTGTGCATCTGTGTTGCGCCCCGTTAATATATATTCCCGTAGCATTTTGGCACTGTGCGTGTTGCTGCGCCTCTGCATTTTCCGAGTGAGTCCTTAACGGGAATTTTTCCAATTGCAACATTCATATATTCCACACTGCCACTGTCGTCCTTCTTATCTACATAATAAAGAACGCATACAAGCTTTTGTGCAATATATAGGATCCGCGTTCTCCTCCGTCGTCAGGGTCACATGCCGGTCTAATGCTCATATATCCTGTACCTGTTTTAAATCCTCTTATTCCAACTGTTTACTTTACACAACTGTACGAATATATGACGCTCCTGCTGTTTCAATGATATCTGTATTATATTTATTTAGGGCCATCTGAAGTATGTAATCTGGTTGCACCAATATAAAGAATGAACTGCATGTTTTCGGAATGGCTGGATAAGAGATCAGCCTAGGTACATTGTAGGGGGAATGACAAATAGGGGGACAGCTACCTGTAAAGTGACCAATTTTTTGTGCTCAAAAAAATGTTTTGATTTAATCGAAGTTGAATCTATGAAACTTGTCTTTTATCAAAAGATACATTCATACCAAAAATCATTACAATAGCTTCACTAAACTCTAAGTTATCGCCATTTTTCTATTTTAGCCTCAATTTTGGAGGGACCGTTTCACCCCTTAAATATGTTTTTCCGCCGCTAAAAAAATTACGTGTCCCATAGTTTCTCATGTATTTATGCAAATTTCATAAAAATCGGAGAGTGATAGTTGGGTAGGTCTCCTTGTGAGTACAGCGGCAGCGCCACGCTGTGCGGCCTCTGCCCGCCCCGCCCCACGCAGCCTCGTTCCAGTGTCAACACGCTCGCTGCTCGCTGCGGGCGAATACACCCGCCGCGCCACCGCCGAGCGTTGCGCACTCGACCGAGTACGAGCGAGAGAAAACGGCGATTTGCAGACCTCTAACCGATATCACCATATACACCTTATCAACTGCCTCTGAGAGAGTCTGTTTAGAAGGCGGTGACTGGCTCAGAAAGTCGGCCAACTGCGGCCGTGGCAGCGGTGTTTCCGTCTCTGCCGCTGTCGTCTGAACAACACTGTTTCCGGGTTAATTTACGCTCTCGTAGCGGCCACATTGACGTGTCATTATGTGGATAATGGCTAGAACACGAACATGACTGAAGTACCAAGAAGAGATACTTCGAAGTTTGTATTTGATTCTAATTATGCACGACCGAAGTCATATGAAATTGAATCATGGCTTGAGGAATCACTGGAAAGTTCCTTTGGCGATATTATTGGTGTCCATCTCTCAATAGTTAGCTGTACTCAGAATATTAAGTTCAAAAGTCCGAAAATTTGTGACGAGATTGTGCAGTGACGTGCTGATAATCTTAAATTCAAGCATTGTGATGGGAACGTTGATGAAGTTAAAGTGATGCACGCCGGATTTGGGATTCGGACAGTTCTAATATTCGAACTACCATTTGAAATTCCTGCAGAAGAAATTAATGCCGCTTTGACGAAATATGGAAAGGTCATCAGCAATGTTGCTGAAAAATGGATGTCATTTAAAGTACCTGTTTTGAACGGTGGTCGGCAGGTGAAGATAGAATTATACACATATTACATCATGTATTTCGATCTGTGGTTCTAGGGCGGTTATCATGTACGACCGTCAACCGCGTACTTGCTCTGGGTGCGGTTCAACTGGTGATGTTCGAGCCCAGTGCATTCAGAGAAGGGTGACAGAGGTGTCTACAGGCGAAACAGCGCAAGCTGACAGGATGACGACCCTCCCGATCTCTTATGTGGCTGCGGACCGACTGAGCACGGACACAACGGAGCACGCTCATTTCAATGAAACTGCAGGTACCGCAGACGCTGTTGAAGAGACGCCTATGGAAATTCCCACCCAAGATCATTCTACCGAAGATATGACAATGGAAAATGATCAACCGGAGGGCACAAGTTCGGCCAGTCTTGAACACGGTGCTCCATAGAGGTCTGAAAATCGCCGTTTTCGCTCGCTCGTACTCGGTCGAGTGCGCAACGCTCGGCGTTGGCGCGGCGAGTGTACACGCTCGCAGCGAGCAGAGAGCGTGTTGACACTCGAACGAGGCTGCGTGGGGCGGGGCGGGCACAGGCCGCACAGCGTAGTGCTGCCGCTGTACTCACAAGGAGACCTACCCAAGTGTCACTTTCCGATTTTTATCAAATTTGCATATGTTATATTACATGAGAAACTATAGGACACGTTTTGTTTTTATTTTTACTTATTTATTTAGTTTTTTAGTGGCGGATGAACGTATTTAATGGGTGAAACGGTACCTCGAAAATTGTAGCTAAAATAGAAAAATCGCGTTAACTTAGAGATTAGTGAAGCGATTTTAATGATTTTTGGTATGAAAGTATCTTTTGATAAAAGACAAACATCGGCCTAGGTATAATTCAGGGGGTGACAATTAGGGGGACAGCTACCCCTAAAGTGAACAATTTGTGTTGCTCAAAAAAATTTTTGATTTAATCGAAGCAGAATCAATGACAATTTCAAAAGGAAGGCGAATTAAAGAATATGTGTTTTTTTTGTTTTTTTTTCTTCTCATATACCAATATGGGGGGGGATAAACAACCCTTATATTGCCGCGCTCGTTTGATGCTGGGTATGAGACACCTTGTGCATCTATATTTTTGAACTCTTTCATCTCTTCATTATACTGGTATTTAAAGTCGCTGAATCCTAATCTGAAATCAGATAATCAAAATTCAAGACAATTGTGAGTGACATGGGGACTCACCCTAATGAGTCAGCGGGAAGAGCTGGAACTCCGGCCATGCGACCTCTGCGCGCTACATTGTGGGCAACGTTAACGTCGGCGGTTAAAACCAATACACAGGTTTAGCATGTTTTATTCACTATTATTTCAAACGTTGATTGTACAGTATTTTGAAAGTCGCATTTCAAGTTACTGTCTATTCAAGCATTTTTTTCTAGTTTTCGTTCGTTATGTTGGATCAACCATATTTAATTTTGAGAATCTGATTTCAGATTAGGATTCAGTGACTGTAAATACCGGTGTATTGAAGAGATGAAACTTCAAAAATTTAGATGCACAAGGTGTCTCATAGGCAGAATCAAACGAGCGCGGCAATATAAGGGTTGTTTACTTCTCTCCAGCCCCCCTCCCCAATATTGATATATAAAACAAACAAACAAAAAATCACGTATTCTTTAATTCGCGATCCTATTGTAGACGTCATAGATTCAACTTCGATTAAATCAAAACAATTTTTTGAGTACAAAAAATTGGTCACTTCATGGGTAGCTGCCCCCTAATTGTCACTCCCCCTGCAATATACCTAGGCCGATGTTCGTCTCTTATCAAAATATACTTTCATACCAAAAGTAATTAAAATCGCTTCACTAATCTCTATTTTAGCCCCAATTTTGGAGGGACCGTTTCACCCCTTAAATATGTTTTTCCATCGCTAAAAAATTCGTCTCCCATAGTTTTTCATGTATTACAACATATCCAAATTTCATAAAAATCGGAGAGTGAAACTTGGCTACGTTTCCTTGTCAGTCGCTACGGCAGTGGCTCTGAGGTGTGTGCTGCTGTTGCCTCTGACGCACGCCCACTGACTAAGGGAACTATTTTCGGATAAAATCAGTTATGATGTAGACGTGTATTGCTACATAGTAGCATGTAACCGCAATATCATTATACTCCAAACGAGACAAAAAGGTTGTTTTCACCAACTATAACATTCGGAAGTAAAGAGAATCTACGGAACGAACAACGTTTATATTGCAATGTACAAAATTGAATGTTACCGTAAAACAAAGTATACATCGAAAAGTAACAACATTATCCCCAAACTATTCGTTGGTGGCATTGTCATTGCAAGGTATTGTTAAAATATCGTTGACACGTTCTAGATGGAGTTCTTCTATGAGAGATCAGGTTTCCTGCCGCACTGAAAGTGCATTCACTAGCTGCATTTGAGACGAGCATACAAAATACTCTTTTTGCCGATACAGCTAGCTTAGGAAAGAGAGTACTGTTGCGTTTCCACCATTCAAGCGGGTCGTCGTCACGACCATCAATTCGTTTTAAGTAAAGGTCCACCTCATTGGTGTATTGCGCCTCGCGCATTTCAAAGTCCAACCATTCCTAAAACATGCATTTCGTTCTTTTGGCTGGTGCACCTGGATGACATTCTTTAGACAGCCCTAAATAAATATAACACAGATATCAGTGAAACAGCAGGAGCACCATAAATTCGTACAGCTGTGTAAAGTAAACAACTGGAAAAAGAAGTTTTAAAACAAGTGGAGGATATATTTGAATTAGACCGGCATGTGATCCTGACGACGAAAGAAAGCGTGGATCCTACATAGTGCACAAAATCTTGCATGCGTCCTTTATTATGTAGATAAGAAAGACGACAGTAGCATTGGGGACTATATACATCTTACAATTGGAAAAATTCCCGTTAAGGACTCACTCCGAAAAGGCAGAGGCGCACCAACAACGCACAGTGCCAAAAAAATGCCATGTTAATATGTGTTAACGTGGTGCAACAGAGGGAGATGCACAAACCTAACATAACGGGTGTACATCAATATTGGAGTATTTAATATCAATATAAAAGGCAGACAAAGTATTCCAGGATTTGAGAGTGATAAGAGGAATGGATATAAAATACCTACCACTAAACAGGCACTAACAATCCACAAAATGGGAAGAAAAATGAAAGAAAGAAGTATCATGGAAAACTCATTTAGTACATGATCTTAGCACAGACACTTTATATTAGTCACATATAATAATCTGCATGGTAAAGTACAAAATGCGAAACTGAATGGCTAGTTAAACTGGATCGAGAGAACAGCTTTCGAAGCACCCGGGAAAGGAAACAATTCCAAATTTCGTAGTCAGGATGTATTCTCTAGCGTTTAGTTTGCTCCTGACACTCGAGTTCACACGACATGGTATTGCGGCGGGCGACCGAGTGGCGAGCGGGCAGTGTGGACGGTCGGGCCAGTCGAGCGTGCGCCGCTCGAACGAGCGTGCAGGAAGTCGAGCGCAGCCACACGCCTTGCCGCAAGCTGCAGTGCCGACACCTGTCGGACTGTCGTAGAACGACATGTATCACGTGATTCGAGCGAGCAACCGAGCGAGGTGCAGACCTTTAGTGCTCCAGCCCAAGAAGACGGAAAGCTTTCGAGTCCCAGCAGCGAATGGGAACCCAACCCAGTTGAAAGCGAAGAACGAACTCCGGAAAGGAAAACTGACCCTCAGAAAATCAAACAGCGGCAATCTCTCCCAAGAAACACAAAAATCGAAGAATAGTCCATCAAGACGCAGAGAAAACAGCGCCAATACTGCTCGAAAAATCGGCGGAAATTGGTCGCATTTTAACTGACACCACATCAGCAAATTCCGATCCAAAGCAGCGGAATGGTATATGATAATGGATCAAGAAACGTATAGCGCTGGACCACCAACAGAAGATGTATCAGCCACAACGGGAGAAGAATTATACGTCCTGCCTCTACAATCCCGTCGGGTGATACATAGTACCTTTTCTAACAACTATTAATGCTTTTACCGACATCATACCTCTGCGCCCTGGTTGGAGAGTGTAATACTAACAATGCCTGCGTTTCAGGACTACAAGGTAGCCACCGTAAATATAAACAAGATCATCTCACAACAGAAGATACACAGTCTTCGTGATTATTTATACGGCTGTGATGCTGATATCACTATGCTTGTAAGACCACCATTAATTGTAAAATTAATTCTAGCTTAAAGGAGCCAGTTAAAAGCTTACTTTAATCATACAATTCTGGCCGTAAAAATCCAGCTAAAGGATTCGCATGAACTACTAACTACTTCCTGCAACAGAATCTTGTTCCCTGGCCCGGAATTTAGAACTGACTCATAATTTACTTTAGCAGCAGGAAGACAAAGAGACGGTGGCCAACACACATTGTAGATTACGAGAATTACACAAAACCATTGATATACAAGACATCCCGAACTAAACCATTTCATGAAGATGGCTGTGAAAACATTGATGGCGCAACGGAATTATAAAACTGATAATATGCATCTGAATTTGTTTTCAGCACTGGTTAAAAACAATAGAAAATAAAAAGGGAGGGTATTCATAAACTAATAGGGTAAGGTGGTACAATTTCGATCATTTCGGACAAATGTTATTGTTACCGGAAATATATTGAGAAAAGAAAAAAAAAAATATATCTATGGCACTTGTTCTTGGATGTTTAATGAATATGTAACACAAACATTAAACAATTACAAATGTTGGTATGAACACAAAAAGAGGTTACAGAATTGAGAAAAATCGATAGAAAATGTACCACATTAGGTACAATTATGATCACTTCCTCGTGCAATTTTTATCACTGATTTTTTCCACATAAAAAGCACTTTTTCCTTCAGGCACCAACACTTACTTCGTGGTACCAAACGTTGTACAATAATGAATTTACAAGCGCGTGGAAACTAGAAAATTTATAAGAGCGCGTTCGACGAAGTAGCTCCACGTAATCTTAACAGGAAAAAAATTCATATCTCCGTAGCACAAAGTGTTGTATTCTTGGAAAAGACAGGAGGAGCTGTAGAAACCTGCTACACCACAGCGCCACACAAAGGCAAGTGCTACCAACACTACGAGGCTAAAAACTTATGGTGATCGAAATTGTACCTATATCGAAATTGTACCACCTTAGCCGGCCGCGGTGGCCGAGGGGACTGAGGCGCTTCAGTCACGGTCTGCACGGCCATTACGGTCGGGGGTTCGAATCCCCCCTCGGGCATGGATATTTGTGCCGTCCTAGTTCGTAAGTAGTTCACAAGTAGTTTGTAAGTTTAGGGACTGATGACCCTGTAGTTAAGTCCCATAGACTTTACAAACATTTGAACATTTTGTACCACCTTACCCTATTTATAAGAAGGATAACATTTCACTCACAGTAAATTATTTATTCAGTTCAAACAAGAACAAATGCGGGCACCAATTTTGTTAAACAATAAAAATGCATTCCATTGAGAAATGAGTTAAACTAATCTAAACTGAACATCGTCGGAGGAGGGGTTTACAATCAACAAGCATTCAGCCAGTCACACGCGCAAAGCAAAGCGAAACTCAGCCAATTCAGCGTGCTGATACGAATCAGAAGCTGCACCGCTATCTTAGGCGAAATTCAGCGAACCAGGGTGTACCACACAACACAAGAAAAATAAACTTCTTGAGTCGCTCTGGTCTGTCTTTCTTGAGATGGTATGCGATAATAGCGAGATTTATTTCCATTCAAATCAAACCGTGAGCATGTGGAATTATTGAGACACATGGCACGTGTCTGCTACAGTACATATTCGCATCCCACTGAAGGCGAAGTGCTTAAAGATTGTATTTCTTTTAACAAAAACTAACGGCCTCACAGATTACGAAGAAGAATACACAATAGGAAGGCACTGGTATGCGAGCAGTGGCGGGAACTCAAGTGACTAGCATTAAACCCTTGAAGGCGGAGTTCGGAACCACGTGGTTCCGAAAACCAGTAAAAATACATACATATATATATATATAATTTCCGACAAATAAAGAAAAATAGCTACGGCATTCAACCCTTAGAAATGCATAGGATATCATAAGAAAGCTAAAGAAATACAGTTAGACGCGATTGGGAAGGTTTTACACGGATGGACGAAGCCCAGTATTCAAAACTCAGAAAAGTGGAATAAATTCAAAGTCGGAGTAAATGAACTACGAAATACGGCATGCAGTCCCTAGAAATATGTAGTATTTCATAAGCAAGGTAATAAAGGGGGTCGTACAAGGCAAGAAGAGAATTTACTGACGGAGTCTGAATGCAAAGTACAAGTTTGCAAACGAAACAGCAATAGGCGTAGAGGAGATCGCGATGTACTAAAGAAAATCAGTAGGATACATGCAGAATTTCTTGCCTGAAGGGCATAGAGACACAGGCGTAGCAGAAGGCTTTGTTCTAAGAACACACCACGTGGAGTACATATCACTCGCGGAGGAGAAAACAGAAAAGAATATTTCGCATGCACTACAAGAATAGAAAAATTCCCGCACATGACTTGCATCCCACAAAGCTAGAAAGAAATTAAACCGAGTTCGTACACCGCCAGCTAGTCTCACAAAGGTTATCGATTCTCAGCCTTTATCAAACAGAATTACTTACTTATTCACCACGTTTACCGACGCAAAATCACCGAAATGAAAATTGAATAAACTTCCGTACATGATCAGAGTAACTTACTCTGAAAAATAAACTTAAGTTCTGAAATCTAATGTGAACACCAGTCAACGAATCACTACGATCTCAAGGGAGGAAAGAAAATCAGAACATCTTACCAGGTCGAAGTGCAGCCACAGAGTGTCCAAGGCGGCCAGCCAGTCCCCGCCACTACCGTAAATCGGCAAAAACCCAGGAAAAACGAGGTGGTGGGGAGAGGTTAAACTCGCGCGTCTTACCGAGGCTCGCTACTGGGCACTGCCAACCCAACTTGTAACCAAAGGGTGGAGGAACCTCTTAGGTAGCATCAAAAGCAGAGGTTGGTAACGACTAACTATCGATACGAAGTCAGAGAAACACTAGTACCGAGCAACCAGCAGCTGACGACGAAAATTCTCGTACATACACTCAGACTCCCATGCTAGGAGATTCTCATACATGCACATACAGAATAAAGCAAGTACACATTCTCAAAGGGAGAAACCGTTCATATTGCCACATTCATAAACACAATGATAAATTATTAGCATAATAAAATCCTAGCAATATTGTCGATTTGAAATGGAAACAGGCTTGACTTCGAAGGCAACTAAACACAGCACTTATACTGAAAGCACGTTTATTACGAACTCAACATACACGCAGCACTGACTGTCTCTCAGACAGAGTGCTCTGCTATTTATACACACACAGAATTTACCAGAAATTAGAAGAACAGTTAACATAAGAAACACGTAGAATTTACAAGTGAACACAAGAAAGATGTAGAACCTTCTGGAATTGTAAATTACAAAGAAATAAATTCTTGCCGGTGGGCGGGATTGAACCGGCGACCTTCTGCTTCATGGGGCCTCTGTATGACAGTTCAAGAGAATCTTTCCCTCCTCCGCGATTATCGACGACAGACATTCCTGTCGTGGCTTCATCAGGAACATTACCAACCTTAAAGTCCTTGAACAAGAAGCCATTGTCGTCTACCTGCTCTTCAGGATCGTAGTAAGGCTTCATGCGCAGGACGTGCGCAGGACATTCTTTTTCAGTTGTAGAGTAGTTTATCTCGGACTTTGAGAGTACTCTTGACGCATAGGCTATCACTTTTTTAGCACCTTCCTGAACTTGTACAAGCACTGCACCAATACCATAACCACTGGCGTCTGTGTGAAGTTCCGTTTCTGCGTTCTCGTCGTGCTGAAAAAGTGATAGCCTATGCGTCAAGAGTACTCTCAAAGTCCGAGATAAACTACTCTACAACTGTAAAAGAATGTCTCGCGGCAATATTACAGAAACTAACATTTAAAAATATGAAATGAAATGCTATTCCTCATGCCTCCGAACGAAAGGGGTTTTCGTTTAGCAAAAACTTAGATAAAGTTAAAAACCTAGGGAAGACAGCAGTCAGTCGTGGTTCATGCTGTAAGAGGTAGATGACGAATTTCACCCAGATATTCCGGGGAACTCCACCCCAGGTAGTACTTTCGGGAAGTGCTCTCCTAAGCAAAGACGGCGTGATTGTCTCGTATGTCGAGCGATTGGTAAATGGCAGAGGGATATCGTGTCTCATTAATCGAGTTAGATTCGTAAAGCCGCGGTGGAGTAGCCGAGCGGTCTAAAGCGTCTCGCTGCGGAGCGCGCGGTTGCTCGCCGTGGAGGTTCGAGTCCTCCCTGTGGCATGGGTGTGTGTGTTTGTCCTTGGGTTAGTTTACCTAGGTTTAAGTAGTTTGTAACCTATGGACTGATGACCACGCAGTTTGGTCCGATAGAATTACAAACTTTTGAGATTCGTAAATATCTATGCCTCTTCCGGGAACCAAAATAGAACAAGTAGAGCCCAGTTCTTTGCCAGTGATTTGTTGTATCTCCTCCGGCGAAATCGGGAGGACGTTGTTGTCGGAGACGACTCTAATTCTGTCGCGACGCCAAAGGGCCAACGGCCGAACTTTAATGGATGTCCAACTATTGCAGAAATGGTACACCAATTAGAACTAGAGGATAGTTGGGAAATGATGAACGGCGACCAACGGTGTTTTACGTATCACACTGCGACAACGGCCAGTCGCTTGGATAGAATTTATATCAGTAAAACCTTGCGGGGGACGGTATCTGCAACGGAAACGTGGCCACTATACTTTTCAGATCACTTGGCATACCACTGCACCATTCGCATGACACCTCAAAAAACGTTCCGTGGCAGAACAGGATGGAAGTTAAATGTCGACATTCTCAAGGAGCAAGAGTTGGAACAACGTCTGCAAGAGTTCCCATCGGTAATGCCGTGGTGGTGCCACTGCGCAAAACCTTAACTAATCAGCGTTTTGAAGGCGTATAGTTATGAGAGGAACCGACTACAGAAAGAAAATTTTGAATTTTACTTTCGATGTCTTCGTGAACTGTATTCTTATACACCTGTCACGCCGGAGAAGTACATCCATGTTAAAAGGATTAAAGCAAAATTATCCCTTCTGAAAAGGAAACAAATGGAATTAAAATCCGTTCCAGAGATGCACCTCCGACGAACATACGTCACCCGTCCACCTCGGAAGAGAGAAGTCAGTCGTATAAAAAAAGAATATGGTAGTTTCGCCACGACTCATGTTATAAAAGAGTATATAATGGACTATTACCAGCGACTGTACACAGCGGAGTGGGGGATGACGAAGCACCACGTACAATGAAAAACTATCTTACAATGACACTTGCAGAGACCGACAGGAAATCATTAATCTGTGACACCGCCGCGGAAGAGATTCAGGAGGCACGGAAAAGGCTCAGCCTAATAAAACACCTTGCCGCAGCGGAGAGGCCGAGCGCATTGAGACGCTATGCTACGATGCGCGAGGCCGTTTCCTGTCGGGGGTTCAAATCCCCCCCCCCCCCCCCTCGGTCATGGATGTTTGTGTCGTCTTTAGTATAAGGTAGTTCATAAGTAGTTTATAAGTTTAGGGACTGATGACCTCGTAGTTAAGTCCCTTAAGCTTGTCAAAAATTTGAACATTTTTGAATAAATTACCTGGAAATGATGGACTACCAATAGAATTTTACAAATAATTTTGGTATCTCATGGAGCGATGCTGTGCAATGAAATCAAAGCGTGTCAGCAGCTACCAGCAGGCTTCAATGACAGTGTAACAGTACTGGTTCCGAAAGAACGCCCACATGAAGATATCAACAAATTCCGTCCCATCTCCCTCAAGAACTCTGATTATGAGGTTGTAGCCCCTATACGTTATAGCAATTGAGCCTTTGGTCAGAATGCTTAATTACACGCTTTATGGTTTATTCTGTTCTCATTTACTTCTTCTCTCCTTTCTACAATATTGTCGCTAAGTTCATTTCCTTCATAGAGCCTCTCTATATACTCTTTCCACCTTTCAACTTTCCCTTCTTTACTGAGAACTGGTTTTCCATCAGTGTCCTTGATATTCATAGAGCTGTTTTTCTTATCTCCAAATGTTTCTTTTATTTTCCTGTAGGCTGTATCTATTTTTCCACTATTTATACATTCTTCTACATCCTTGAATTTGCCTTCTAGCCACTCCTGCTTGGCCATTTTGCAGTTCCTGTCAATCTCATTTCTTAGTCGTCTGTACTCCATTTTGCCTGTTTCATTTACTGCATTTTTATATTTTCTCCTTTCATCGATTAAATTTAGTAACTCCTGTGATATCCAAGGATTTTTCGTAGGTCTTGCCTTCCTACCTATTTTGTCCTCTGCTACCTTCACTATTTCATCTCTCAGTTTTACCCATTCCTCCTCTACTGTTTTATTTTCCCCTGTTTCTGTCAATTGTTGCCTAAAGCTCCCTCTGAAATTTTTAAGAACCTCAGGTTCCTTCAATTTATCCAGGTCCCATCTCCTTATTTTCCTACCTTTTTGTAGTTTCTTCAGTTTCAGCCTACAGTTCATAACCAACAAGTTATGGTCAGAGTTTGTATCTGCCCCCGGGTATGTTTTGCAGTTTAAAACCTGGTTACCATTATAAAATCTATCTGGTATCTCCCGGTGTCTCCTGGTCCCTTCCACGTATACAACCTTCTTTTGCGATTCTTAAACCAGGTGTTTGTTATAACTAAATTATGTTCCGTGCAAAATTCTACCAGGCGGCTTCCTCTTTCATTCCTTTTGCGCAGACCATATTCACCTACTATCTTCCCTTCCCTTCCTTGTCGTACTACCGAATTCCAGTCTCCCATAACAATTAAGTTTTCCTCTGCCTTAATTGTCTGAATAATTTCCTTTAGCTCCTCATATATTTCTTCGATCTCCTCATCATCGGCAGAGCTAGTTGGCATATAAACCTGTACTACTGTGGTCGGTGTTGGCTTCGTATCTATCTTGACTACGATAATGCGATCACTTTGTTGCTCATAGTAGTTTACCCGGCTTCCTATTTTCTTATTCATTATCAGACCTACTCCTGTAATACCCCCAACTGATTTTGTATTTATAATCCGGTACTCACCTGACCAGAAATTCTGTTCCTCTTTCCAGCCGGCCGCGGTGGCCGAGGAGACTGAGGCGCTCCAGTCACGGTCTGCACGGCCACTAGGGTCGGGGGTTCGAATCCCCCCTCGGGCATGTATATTTGTGCCGTCCTAGTTCGTAAGTAGTTCATAAGTAGTTTGTAAGTTTAGGGACTGATGACCCCGTATTTAAGTCCCATAGACTAAACAAGCATTTGATCCTCTTTCCACCGAACTTCACTAATCCCCACTATATCTAACTTCAACCTATCCATTTCTCTCTTTAAATTTTCTAGCTTCCCTACCAGATTAAGGGATCTAACATTCCACGCTCCGATCCGTAGAATGCCAGTGTTGTCTTTCCTGATGATCACATCCTCCTGAATAGTCCCCGCCCGGAGATACGAATGGGGGACTATTTTACCTCCGGAATATTTTACCCGAGAGGATGCCATCTTTATATGTTCATACAGTAGAGCTGCATGTCCTCGGGAAAAGTAACGGCTGTAGTTTCCCCTTGCTTTCAGCCGTTCGCAGTAACTGTGTGGCAAAGCCAAATTAGCTGATGTTACAAGGCCAGCTCAGTCAATCATCCAGACTGTTGACCCTGTAACTACTGAAAAGGCTGCTGCCCCTCTTCAGGAACCACACGTTTGTCTGGCCTCTCCACAGATACCCCTCCGCTGTGGTTGCACCTACGGTACGGCTATCTGTATCGTTGAGGCACGCAAGCCACCCCACCTCGGCAATGTCTGTGGTTCATACGACAGTAAAATGCGTGGCATTTGCGGACGATTTGGGGTGTCATTGTACGCTCGGAGCAGGATCTTCGAGGCGTTACCACTAATATGGCTCAAAATGAACGAGCATCGGGTTCTACACTGAACAACAGGAAAACTCGTCTCATGCCGATAGGGAATGGATTTCGCACAGATGCCAACTGCCCATACAGAGTGTGCGATACCGCGAAGGTGCTCGGAATATAGATGAGCAGTTGTCCCCTGAAAATGACGGCAGACAACTGGAAGGACCTTCTGGCCATGACGAGAGGCTACTTACAATACAACAAAGACCGTGAACAGGGCTTGGTGCAGAAAGTACACATTGTCAACACCAAAATTCTCTCGAATCTATGGTACGTTGGACAGACAATACCTGTGGTAGACACTGTTGCCAGGAAAATCATGTCGGCAATAGGTTGGTATATTTGGAGGGGAGAAATATTCAGAAAAAGGAGGCCATGGTCTCTCCGATGTTTCATCTAAATCCAAGGCACTTGATAAGGCGCACTATGTAGCTGTGCCACAAATATCCGGATAGTGTACTAAGTATGACCATAAGGATATATAAGTCTCACAGTATGCAAGTTCCCGTGCACCTTGGGGACACGTATTACAAGGCAAACCACATTAGAATATTTCTATTAGACATTAGTTACCTCCGAATGAAATCGAGTGAACCACTTCATGAACTCACCACCGCCCAACTGTACCGCCTAATGAACGAAATGGAAGGTCAACCGAAAAGAATTAAAGTACCCCGATAAGGATTGGAATGTTATATGAGAAAACATTAACAACAAAGTGCTCGGTACGGATATCAGATCAACCTGATACAAAAAGCTAATGAGACGATATCAACAAGAGAGAAGAAACTTCACAAAATACAGAAAACACCAACAACAAAGTGCTCGGTACGGATATCAAATCAACCTGGTACAAAATAGTTAATGAGACGATATCAACAAGAGAGAAGAAACTTAACAAAATACAGAAAACACCAACAACAAAGTGCTCGGTACGGATATCAAATCAACCTGGTACAAAATAGTTAATGAGACGATATCAACAAGAGAGAAGAAACTTCACAAAATACATTTGTCCGTAACTGAGAAATGCAGGGAGTGGAATCTCATCGACACGTTTCAACACAGATTTGTCTGTGGAGAAAATGAACTTATATGAGAATGATGCAGAAAAAAAACTAGCTTCAATTTGCAGAACAGCATAGGAGCAACACATTCCTCTCATCTCGGTACTGAAACCTGACGAAGTTGCTATCCAATCAGCAAGAAAAACACGTGGACCTGGTTAGTAGGCCATAAACTACACTATATAATCAGTGCACAAGACGAGGCCTCATACTCAGGCTCTACAGTGTACCTCGCCATAAGAGCCAACTCTTGGGGAAGGGTGCTAACTGTAGGAAAAGGTTAAAAGATTTGCGAATTATATCACGGCGCTACAAATAAGGTGTATATGATGGAAAAGAAAGAAATAAAGGAAGAAACGAATCGAACAAAGGACGAGGAAAGACGTATCTAGAAATAAAGGGATGTGCGGCATGCAAAATTCAAGGTTTGTCACCGTTTATATATTACTGTCTCATTTAGATCTTTTTTCTTCAACTAGTTAAGAAGATGGATTTTTTCACATTACCTGAACTCGTCTGAGAGGGGTTGAGTTACCTTTTATATTTTCAGATTTGGTTTCAAAATAAATTCATCTCTAGTACTTAGGGAAGGAAAAAGGAACGTCATATCCCTGCACGTCAACAGGACATGCGCGACTTTGGTAACTGGCGCAAAGTTTTAAGGGAGAAATAGCATTCCAAAACTAACCAAGATAGCGGACAGGCTTCACCTGACGTATGTGCTGTGCATAGATAATGCCATCTCCCTTTATTATAACCTCCTTGGCATCACATCTCGCTGTATATAACCTCTTTGCTATTATAGTGTCAACAGTCATCGCTGGTCTTCAGTCCGAATTTTATGTTAGCTGACGATTTTCAACTACATCTTCCACTCCCTTATAGCTACCGACACGAAACCGCTATGGTGTACAACGGGAGACTTTGTACTACAACAACAGAGAGAGATCGTTCGTCTCTACTGTATGGTTTTTGCTGAAGATCAGGTGCAAATTTATATAAGTCGGTAACTTTCAACTCCCATAACTTCAACACCTTTATCGTTAACAACCCTCTCCCTGGTAATTCCAAGAATGCTTGGAATCGACGTAGCTCGGCTTGAAACGATGTATATCGAACGTGCAAAGGTAATCGATTATGCTACTATTAACCCGCAGTTCATTAAGTGTGTTGTTCGTAAGTAACAGGAACGTATATTATTGTTTTCGCAACGTATTTAATTGGTTTCTGTTGTCGTGAATGACGGAGGTTTTTATTTCTTACCATTTAAAAGACTTTGCAGTCAGAGCTACATAAAGGAAAATGAAAATTGTCACATCCATGTATTAACAGATTCTCGATGTACTTCTCTAGTCTCTACGAAAGATTTCAGAGAAGTACATCGAGAACCAGTCACTATCTGGATATGAAAGTTTTCCTTTATGTAGTTTTGATTGCCAAATATTTTAAATGTTAAGAAATCAATATTATTGACGAATGAATTGCACTCAGTTTCTGTTAATTAAAAAACTGTCAAACCCAAGAAGTGATGATTCTTGATGTACTTTCCTGAAGATATACTACTCAGTAACGCTTATACGAAATTACATTACAATGTACATCATCAGAAACATTCAACAGTTTTCTACGAAAATACAACGACTTCCGAATATGTTGTTACGTAGATACGTATTACCACAGCTTCAATTTACGCCAGTGACAGTTGGAGCAATGAAGTTCCTACGAATATATCAAGATTCGTCTATTCAAAATATTCATACCAACTTAGAGTTACAGTAACACTCGTCAAAATTATTTTTATCTAATTATACGTTCCTTAACATTCATTCATTTTGACATGTCGCACGTCAATGCCAGCGTAATCGATTCAGAATTGTACTTTCGATATATATATCGTTTCAGGTCGAGCTACTTCGATTGCAAGCATTCTTGGAAATTACCCTCTCCCACGATAGTGCACATCTGGAGACTGATACCTACTACCACATATAAACAGTATTCATTTACGATGTGTAGTTTTGGCTGTAGAGTGAACTATAGACACAAATACCTCAATTTTTGTATATATTATAAGATCACTCACCTAACGGAATGGTATTAATCTGTTGCGATACTGTCCGCTAAACCAAAGAAACCTATGACTTATGAACGTTCCGTTACAGACATACATTAAACATATGTCTACAGTCTGTGTATTGCAATGAGCTCAAAGATAATATGGAGATGGTACTATGTATTATGAAACCGTGACGCTCGACGTATATTTGTCTCTCTAATCCAGTTGTCAGTATTTTGATCCTAAGCATTACAGTTGTCTTTCCAGTGTTTATATTGATCATTGGTATATTGCCAGTGTAGCTAATGCTCAGTTAATATATGTCTGTTTTTCCTAGTGTTTTATCTTTGAGTCATTTTGTCTTTGAGCATCTGTTGATCGTCGTATTGCTCAACATTTTACGGATTTTTGTTTGCCACACTCACCCACAGCCACACACCGCGACCAAAACTCCATAGTGCACACCGCGAACCTAAAGGCTATTCTCATGCATAACCGCCATTGACCTGCAGTGAATAATTTTGGCTACCAAGTTAAATACCAAGTGAAATATACGGACACGTCGCACGTTCCATTTTTATATATGTATATTGATAAAATAACCTATATGATGTTGCGGTTAATTGTGACGTCAGCCTACATCTACATTAATACTCTGCAAACCACTGTGAAGTGCATGGCGGAGATACGTGCCACTGTATCAGTTATTAGGGTTTTTTTCCCATTCCATTCACGTATTGAGCGTGGGAAGAATGATTGTTTAAATTACACCGTGTGCAAATTTGCCACCACAGGGGAGAGTGGGCTACCCAAGGCGACTCCCTCCGTTTGTTCCCTGTGGTCGCAAATTTGTACATGGAGAATTTCGAGGAGGAAGCCCTGGCATCATCTCAATGGAAACCTACTTGCTTTTTCCGTTACGTGGACGACACTTTTGTCATCTGGCCACATGGTATGGATAAACTCCTTGACTTCCTTACACATCTGAACTCCATACACCCCAACATCAAATTCACTATGGAGACTGAAACGGAGGGTAAATTGCTGTTCCTTGACGTCTTGGTCAAGAGAAGAGCTGACGGCACCCTGGGTCATAGTGTATATCGGAAGACAACGCACACTGATCTGTATTTACACGCAGACAGCTGTCACCACCCTTCACAGAGGAATGGGGTACTTAAAACTCTAGTACATAGGGCGCGCACTATCTCCGAAGCAGAGAGTCTACCCCAGGAATTTGAACACCTGAGAACTGTATTCCCAAAAAATGGGTACTCAGAGTGGCAGATTCAGCGGGCTCTCCGCCCAACCACTACATCACAACCTGTGGAAACACGAGGGAGGATGTACTGCGTTCGTTCCATATACCGGCGCACTCTCGGGGAAGATCGCCCGCATTTTGAAAAAACACCAGGTTGGAACTGTTTTTTGTCCGCCGAATAAAATTCGTGCACTGGTGGGGAGCGCTAAAGATGATCTCGGTTTGAGGAAGGCCGGCGTGTACCAGATTCCGTGTCAGTGTGGAAAGTCATATATTGGACAGACGATGCGTACCGTCGAGGATCGATGCCTTGAACACCAGAGGCACACACGATTGATGTATCCGAGCAAGTCGGCGGTCGCTGAACATTGTCTGTCGGAGAATCATGCAATGGAGTATGAAAGCACTAGGATTCTGGTACAGACGTCGAGATACTGGGACTGCGTCGTTAGAGAGGCCATTGAAATTCGCACAAGTGACGACCTCATAAACCGTGACTGTGGCTATAATCTTAGCAAAGCTTGGGAACCAGCGATTGGGTTAATTAAGCGTGAATCTAGCAAACGTAACGAAGTGACGACGACGGCGGACAGAGCCCTCACACCGACGTCATCTCAGACGCCGTCGCAATCACTTCCACTGCGCGGCCGCGGCGCGGGGCGCGGACCGCGGAGGGGTCGCTCCGCGGGCCGAGGGTATTTAAATGGCCCGCTACCGGGCTAGAACCCAGTTCCCTTCGAGCAGCCGTAGCGTGCGGATCTCCGTGCTGGCGCGTTTCCAGGAGCTCAGTCCGTCAGTTCACCTGATGATGGCGACATGTATGATCGCCGAAATATTGTGCCCGTTGGACACTATAGACCGGCAGTACAACCGTGGATATTTTGATTATCAAATACGCCGGGAGAAATCGAAGTATCACAATATGTAGGTGTCACAGAGACATTTGATAAGATGCATATGGTGATAGATCCGTATCAAACTTCCTTTTATTTCCTAAATGCTTGGCCATCTGAGTTCCCACTTTGGGCACTTTAGGGTATCATAAATTTGGACGAATTCGGCGATGACGAGTAGACGTTCTTCCTTGTAACGGAGTGTTCAACTTGAGAAAAAAACAAACCTCTGCAGCAGTACACACCGCTGTGTTCCCATTTGGTCAGAGGCTGCGTAAATACGTGGACAAGTTTGAAGAACGAGTTCGTCAACGCACGTCGTAAACACACTCGGATGTACGTATTGGCCCTACTGCGAAATAGAAGCGCAGAGAGATGGAAGGAGCCAAAGCAGCTTAATCAAAGTATGTTCCCCTTCGGAATTTCGAGTATTTTTAGAGAGTTGGATCTTGTCATATGCTTACTGTACCTATCCTAGGTCATTTGGATGTTTACCTTCTGCTTCATCTGCTGACGATTGCTTTGAAATCATTTTCAGTTACGATATTTATATAATGCAATCCATCCAAACGGTCACACTTGGGTTGGAGTGCGTACATACAATTACGTAATGCTAAAAAGGATTGTTAAATTAATTAGACAGAATGTCTGTAGGACAATAATGATACTGCATTCAGTATAGGACTGTAAAAAGTATTTGAATATGTATGATTATTGACTATTTGACTACCTAGAGCGGTTAAATAAACAGTTGCAACAAAATTGTCCACGTTTAGCTTCAGCTTTACTGAATATTTTCTCAGTAAATTAAATAACTCTGCTAACTTTCAAACGACAAATAAATACTGGACGAGATGTCACGAATGATGAACATTGGTTTCTTGTTAGGCAAATATTCTGGCTTGTTTAGTAAAGTAGTGTCTGGCGTTTTCAGCAAAGATCTGAGTGATTTCAGTACATCGACAAAGTAAATTTCTCCATTTGCTGGAACGAGTGCTATGCACGCGAGCATGCACATGACTTTATTACAAGCACGATTCGTAGTGTCGCGCGGGAGTTCGTTTGTTCGTTAAATGCGCTTTTCAGCTGGCGTCAATCGGATTGTCAGTTACAAAACGTACATACATGTAGGGCTCCTCTCTCGCGCAACGCATTCAGCTTTGTTCTCTCTGGATTTCATACGGTGAATTAGCTGATTTTGTGACAAGATCCATCAAATTTCTACTGTAACGTACAAAACGTTTGAAAGTAGCTTATAATAACTACACTAACGGTAGCGAAAATAGTTGCACAGAAACACGAATGAATCTGAATTCCAGTTTATTCCAAAGATCAGTTGGCTGACAGAATATGAATTATAGGCGATAAACATCCGAACATGTTCGCTGAATGGGGTACTTGAATATAATGTTAAGCCTCTATGTGCTAACACCGCGGATCAATAGGAACAACGATATTAGAAAGTATATTTTGAAATGTAGTGTTACAGAAGATCGCTTAAATACGAGTAATGAGACACTACATCGAATCTGCCAAAGCCATTACGACACAACTTTACTAAAGGGATGAAGATGTTGATAGGACAGTTCACCCCAGATGGGCGATTCACCGTACGCCAGCAGACATTTGTATCATGGGGATTCTGGACCATTACACAAAGAGAAGTCGGAGTGTCATGGAACCACATCCAAACTTCAGCATAGTACACCAACGTACTTAGCAACTTTTAATGTAAATTCATTGTTGATAACTGAAACATCTAACGGATACCCTAAGGAAACACAACATACAAAGCCATTGAAGAAATAGGGTAAACAGATGCAGATGCTTTCGATTATGAAGGTTTAATATATAAAAAGGTAAAACAATCAACAATCCGAAGATTGGTTTGAACACCACAGTGCTTTACTAGGCATGGTCCTGTTTGGGGGTGGTATGCCGTTGCCTTCCTTCGACCTTGGAACTGACTTACCCAGCCAGTTATAGGAGGACCTACAGTTTAACGTGGGTTCTTAACCACGGTGCTACTGGAAATTTTCCACATCAACAACACTGCCAGAGGTGAAAGAAGTTGAAAGTGACAGATAAAAATCTTAGGACCTTGCAGGGATCCAACCCACGACCTTTGGATTCATAGTGTGCTACCGAGCCGCGCGTTTTAATATATACAACGGAAAAACTGATGAAAAATATGCCACATCTTGGAACAGCATTTACAAGTGACAAAAATTTTAGGATTCAATAGTTGATTTTGAATTGTAGATAAGAAAAACAGCCCTATGAATATCAAGAACACAGTTGGAAAATCAGTTCTCAGTAAAGAAGGGAAAGCTGAAAGGTGGAAAGAGTATATAGAGATGCTCTACGAAGGAAATGAACTTAGAGGCAGTATTGTAGGAAGGGGAGAAGAAGTAGTTGAGGATGAAATAGAAGATACTATACTGAGATATGAATTTGACAGAGGACTGAGACCTAAGTTGAAACAAGGCCCCTGGAGTAGGTGACATTCCCTCAGATCTACTGAAGTCTCTTGGAGAACCAGCCATGACAAAACTGTTTCACCTGGTGTGTAAGATATATGAAACCGGCGAATTGCCCTTAGACTTTAAGAAAAATGTAATAATCCCCATTCCAAAGAAAGCAGACGCAGAGAGGTGTCAAAACTACAGAACCATCAGTTTAATAAGTCATGGTTGCAAAATATTAACACGAATAATTCACAGAAGGATGGAAAAGCTGGTAGAAGCCGACCTCTGGGAAGATCAGTTTGGGTTCACGAGAAATGTAGGAACAAGGGAGGCAATACTCACTTTACGTCTTATCTTAGAAGGTAGATTAAGGAAAGGCAAACCTACATTTCTAGCTTTTGTAAATTTGGAGAAGGCTTTTGACAATATTGATTGGAATAAACTCTTTCAAGTTCTGAAGCAAGCAGGAGCAAAATATAGGGGGTGTAAGGTTATTTACAACTTGTACAAAAACCAGACAATGGTTGTCAGAGTTGAAGGGCATGAAAGAATTGCAGTGGTTGGGAAGGGAGTAAGACAGGGTTGTAGCCTTTATCCAATGATATTCAATTTGTACATTGAGCAAGCTGTAAAGGAAAGCAAGGAGAAATTTGGAGAAGGAATTAAACTTCAGGGTGAAGAAATAGAAACATTGCGTTTTGCCGATGACATAGTAATTCTGGCAGAGACAGCAAAGGATCTGGAAGAGCAGTTGAACGGAATGGACAGTGTGCTGAAAGGTGCATATAAGATGAACATTAACAAGAGCAAAACTAGGGTAATGGAGTGCAATCTAAGAAAATCAGCCGATGCTGAAGGAATTAGATTAGGTAACGAAACAATAAAGGAGACAGATGGTTTTGTTACTTGGGCTGTAAAATAATATGTGATGGTCGCAGTACAGAGGATATAAAATGCAGAATGGCTATGGGTAGAAAAGCGTTCTTGGAAAAGAGGAATTTGTTAACATCGAATATTGATTTAGGCCAAAGGAAGTCCTTTTTCAAGGCATTTGTGTGGAGTGTTGCCTTGTATGGGAATGAAACATGTACGATAAACAGTGCGAACAGGAAGAGGATAGAGGCTTTTTAAATGTGGTGCTACAGAAGAATGCTGAAGATTAGGTGGGTGGATCGCGTAACGAATGAGGAGGTACTGAACAGAATTGGGGAGAAAAGGAATTTCTGGCATACCATGACTAAAAGAAGGGATCAATTGGTAGGACACATTCTTAGACATCAAGAAATCGTCAATTTCGCATTAGAGGGAAATGTTTGGGGGTAAAAACAGCAGACGAAGACCAAAAGATGGATACAGTTAGCAGATTCAGACAGATGTAGGTTGCCGTTCTTATGTGGAGTTGAAGAGGCTTGCTCAGGATAGGGTATTGTGGAGAGCTGCATCAAACCAGTCTCCGGACTGAAGACCACAACAACAACAACAGTTGATTTTGACTCACATTGGAATATTCAAATCTTACACTCAGAAGAATTAACAAAAAAGGAAAAGGAGGTAGTGGAGATGTTTTGAAATTAGCTAGATGATATTATTCAGAAAATTCCAGATATAAGTAATATCGTCGTTCTTCAAGAAACGTACAGATTAGCAAAGAAAAAGTTTACAAGAAAATCATTTCAGATTGTACTGGCCATAATAAAACAAAAGCAAAATGGCATCAGGCAAATCGAACTATGCAAGGCTCACAATTTAATTCTAACTACACAGCTTTCAAAAAATTATCAAGCAAATTCGAACTTGATCATGTGGCAATCAAGAAAACATTTCACAAAAAAATAATGAATGTTAAGCTAATAAAGCGAGCCAATTTGGGTTCGAACCACTACTTCTCTAAAATTAAGTTGAAAGTCATCCCATATGGGAAATTCAATGTAAAGCAAATTAAGGGTTGGAACTACAACTAAAAAAAGTAAGATCACATGACTTAATAAAAGCAACAAAAACAATTCAGAACAACAGCTGGGAGAATATCAAATAAAATCTGCTTGCCAAAGCTGAGAGGTTGCACCAGAAATAAAATCTATAAATCATGCCTGGTGGTTGCTGGAATGTGATGGGCATATGAAACAAGAAACTGGTGTGGGAAAACTGGCAATTACAGAAAGCAGTTTAAATGTAATTAAAAATGGGAAAATGGAAGATGAAAATAGACATGGGGTTAAGAAGGTATTAGAAAACTTTCCTCCATATTGATAAACAATTTACCAAAAACGTCAAGAGAAATTTCTACCAAACTTTCAAGCTGAAGTTATAAACTGCGGAGACCCTACCCCCAGCATCTTGATGTAAAAAGGAATATTGCTCTCAAAAACATAGAATATTTCAAGATTCTAGTAGCAAGAGAAACTCTTGAATTATATATTGATCCTCGAAAAATTTTAAACAACAAAGAACAAGCCAGATTCAGAAACACACAACTAAAGAATTGCAAAAAAATCATCTGGAAACTAAGAAATAATATTGCATCTGGAGAAATGAAAATATTGGCAGTTTTTTGGTGAAAAAACCAATAAAAATGCACTCACATCCCTCAGTGTGTTTTTTTTATAAGATCTGGAAAAAAGAAGAACTCTGAATGGAAAACAGCTGTCATCCACGTTACTCGAAAGGAAGGCTTGAAAACAGACCCAAAAGAATACAGAGGAATATCGTTGCTGCACAACATTCTTTCATAATCATTTTAACGAGGACAGAGGCACAATCTCACCCTCGACTTGGGGTATACCTGGGAGGTTTTAAAAGTGCAGCTAATGCTCTGAACAAATACTAAGCCTCAAAAACATTATGCCAAGAAAAAAAAAAACCACGTATGAAATGTCCTTCATTGATTTACAAAAGTTATAGGACTCAATTGATAGAGAATCCTGGAGGGAATGGGTGTGGATAAGAAAACATTGTCTTAAATGAAACTACAACAAATACATTTTCGAAAGCTAAGGGGTAAGACAGGTGTATGGACTTTCCCCGTTGTTGTTCAGTTGTGCGCTTGAGGCAGTAATTAGAGAAAGGAACAAAATATAAAGTGTGGAATTAGACTGCCACGCCGGATTAGCCGTGCGCACTGGGGCGCAGTGCTGCGGTGCGCGCGGCCGTTCGCCTTCGGGGGTTCGAGTCCTCCTTTACCTTAGTATAAGTAGTTTGTAATCTACGGACTGATGACCAAGCCGCTGAGTCCGATAGATTTACAAACATTTGAACCTTTTTTTCTGGATTTGGATGGGTTAAGAGAAAGGGAAGAAGAAGGAAATAATAATAACAATAATAATAATAATAATAAGAAGAATAATCTCAAAATCAAATGTATTGCATTTGAAGATGATACGGGTTTGTTTTCTGAAACAATGGAAGAAGGAAGGTAGCAAACTGCAGAATGCGCCAAGCCTGCACACGTCCAGGCTACTTTTCAGGTCTACAGGTAGTACCTGTGAGCGCGTATGACACTAAGGAAACAATGATGAAAACCAAAACGTGTTTATTAAACAGAAATACAGTTCTCAACTAGAGATTGGCTAGTCGGCAATACTGCAACATTCAGCATTCCCACTAACGTCGCACTCTTGCCAACGAACCACTTCCTCGGAAGCAGATTTTTGTTGTGGTGGCATGGTAGCCACCTGTGATTCTTTTATTTTACTCTTTTTCTGCTTGTCTCGCTGATCAGTTTCTCGCGCTGGGAGGGCTTGGCTGCCTCAGTCTCAGGGACTGAGGTTGCCCTTGAGGGCCTACGACCAGCTTTGGGAGGCACTTTGTGCCACTCACTGGCGTCCACGTTGCCAGTGGGAGAAACCGAGGGAGAAAGGGATTCAAGCGATCCCTTCCTCGCGAGAGGTTGTGGCTCTGGCTCACGTGTGGGGACCGATGTCCCCATTGGTTGGTGGGTTTTTGCTTCCAAGGCAGGGGCTTTGGAAGCAACAGTGTGCGATGTGCTCCTACGACCAAGGGGGCAGATGGTTGGGCTTGAGGGCCCACTATGGCTGACTGAACAGGCGGCAAACTAGTCTGCTGAAATGGTGCTGCATAGGAAGTTTTGATGCTGACCGGGTGGAGTTTTTCATATTTTCTTTTAGCCTCAAAGTAAGACAGCCTATCCAAGGTTTTGAATTGCATGATCTTTCTTTCTTTGTGCAGTACGGAGCAGGTGGGTGAGCAAGGTGGGTGCTGCTGTCCACAGTTGACACAAATGGGAGGAGGTGTACAACGGAGGTCTGGGTGTGATACATGGCCACAGGCCCGACAGGTTGAATTGGCGGTACTTACTTTATCGTGTCCGGACTATTTAAAGGGTATCGGTCCAGTACTGGGATACGTCTATTCCATTAGTATTCACGAGCCACAAATCTTCGAGGGTACACCGGTATCGACATTTTTGACACGTAAAAAGGTGTTCCATATCTTGACTTTCTCCACAGTCGCAGTTTACACCAGTTTGGTCGATTATACCCCACTTAAGCATATTTACTTTTACTGGGGCGACCCCCGTTCTGAGCCTATTCGAGGTTCTCCAGGTTTTAAAATTTAGGTTTTGGCCGGTCCACTGAACTTGGGGGAGAGGAAAATTTTCAGGCGGTTCGTCCTGGAATGTTCCAAGGAAACTTCTCCTAGACTTCAGTCGTGTCTCTGGTGGTCGAGCTCTGTATAGGACATGCCGCTCATCTGCGAGTTGTTTTACTTTCTCTACATGTTCTAAAGCGTTTCTGCGAGCTGTGGGATCTGCAAAACCAGCTGCCTTGTACAAGAGTCTGACCGGCGTCGGTTTCATGCATCCTGTCACTATCCTGCAGGTCTCGTTGAGGGCCACATCTACTTGTTTCGTGTGAGCGCATCTATTCCATACAGGGCACGCGTACTCAGCCGTTGAGAAACAGAGCGCCTGTGCCGTTGTTCGTAGCACACCAGGACATGCACCCCATTTGCTACCCGTTAGCTTTCTAAGTATATTGTTTCTCGTCGTTATTTTCTGTCTCGTTTTGATGCAGTGCTGTTTATAAGTCCAAGACCGATACAGAATCACGCCAAGATATTTAGGGTGGTCTGTGTGTTCTAAGGTGTTCCCGTTCCACGTAATTTGGAGTTTCCGTTTGGCTTCTTTCGTGCGAAGGTGGAAAGCACAGACTTTAGTTTTGGAAGGGTTGGGTAGTAAGGAATTTTGATTATAGTACGCAGTAATTGATTTTAAGACATTTTCAAGTTTTCCTCTACTTCTTCAAATCTTTTTCCTTGAACACATATTGCAAGGTCATCGGCGCAGATGAACTGCTTAGTGTGGGCCGGCGTAGGTTGGTCATTTGTGTATATGTTGAAGAACATTGGAGCTAAGATGCTTCCCTGAGGGAGGCCGTTGTTTTGGTCCCTCCATCTACTCATTTTGCCCTCCAAGAATACGAAGAACCTACTGTTCTGTAACAATGAATGTACGTACGACCCTAACTGGATGGTATTCACCGAGTGTCTCATATATTTCATGGATTACTATATTGTGCCAGCGGTATCGTAGATCTACGAAGGCTGCGCCTGTTATGAGCTTCCCTTCATCCTTCTGTCAGTGCAAGAACTTGGCCGGTACAGGACTTCCCGGGTCTAAATCCTCCTTGTTGTGGAATGAGGTGTTTGTCAACATATTTTCCTATTATGGACAGTGACAGAGCAAGGAGATGGGTCGGTAGCTACTAGGATTCTCTGGGTCCTTCCCTGGTTTAAGTAACGCTATTACCTGGAGGACATGTGTCCAAACCTCCACCATTTAAAACAGCGCATAGGGGGAGGAACGTAGGGCTTCACGTCACAACGGTAAATCATCACCTTGACCCTCAAAGGCCAACATGAAGGCACCGGTGGCGACCTGTTGTCTTCGGACCCGTATGGACTCGTCGTATGAAGTGGACTCCTCGCCACTCGCCCTCGTAACTGAAAAATCACCCAGCTTGTCACAGATGAGCAATTCCCATGCCTGTTCTGGGGATGACATTATTAAAACCGATCCCAATCGCATCGACATGCCGTATACTTTTCCGAACTTGTCTTCCAAGTTTGCGACAAAAAAGAGAGTCTTTGTATTCATAAAGGATTCACCGTCTGTCCTGGCACACACTAAACATCGTGGAGGATATTGCTGCCCTTGTTTCTAGCCCTGCGTTCCATCCATGGCGTGGCCAAGAAAGGGAACGATTGGGGGTCATATCTCTCTGCGTAATAATCGACCTTTCCCTTCTTAGAGACGGTGGTTAAGCGCCCATCAGCGTTGCGGTGAGGTCGCTTCATGGTGTTCCTACGAGCAGCTATGGATATAAGGTTCCACCCAGACAGAGCCCCACTTGCCTGGGTAAGCCTTATACAACAGATTCCTCAGCTATTGGTCGCTAGCGACTGTTCAACCTCAACAGCCATGCATCTCCTTGGCACGTAGCACACCTTGAGATTGAGGTTTTTTTTTTTTATAGAGGTTTGTACCGTCCCCGCGACCCAGACGATTAAGCCAAGATCCCCGGGCTCTGAAACGTACAACGTTCGACCGTCGCGCCGAACGATGGTCGTTGAAGCACGCAAAGAGCTTACGGTGTAGCGGACTGTTGGCGCGACACAGCCCACAGCTCAGAACCCCGGGTTCGCCAAGCCCCTAGTCAGCAAATTAATACCGAGCCTCTGAGGGGCAAATGAGGTTATCTCGAGTGAAAGCAGTTTAACTGGAGAGCGAGGTGCCTTTCTGAGTAACTGAATTACACATACGTCTTTACTGGGAGGGTTGGGGGACCTGCATGCCCCTGAGAATTGTAGCTTCCCCTTGGTTTTAGCAGTTTTGGGTAGATAATTCCGAAGGTAAAATAGCAGAATTTCCGGGCTTGAAATTCTCAAGAGTATGTCATTATAAACAACAACTAAAGGGGCAATCTACGTGTCACATTGTGGATATTTCTGCCCTTAATCGAGAAAGTTGAAAGTTTAGAAAGGGAAATGGATAGGTTGAAGTTAGAAAAGAAATTTGTTCACAATGAATATAGATCTCAGTGTTAGCAAGTCTTGTTAACATTTTTTTCTCTCGAGTGTAACTTAGTCTGAAATGGAGACATGCGGATTTCAGACTAAAAGAGAATTGAGGGGCTTGAAATGTTTAGTATTGATGTCTTCCGAAACACTGGCAAGTCAAAAGAAGTCATGCTGTAAGATGTAACATACAGCGAAGTGTTAAATGTTAAACAATGGAAGTAACTAATTAATCGGATCCAATATACGTACTCAAATGGAACGGATACGTTACTCTGATATTTATGCTCCAGTGCACCATTGCAGACTACAGCAAAGACTTTAAGAATGGGATTACTAGTGCTGAATAGAGTCATATGAACATTTAGAAATTGCTTCGACACGCGTGTGGGATAAAATCATTATTTATTCACAAATTTTTTATTATAAATACTATATTATGTTAACTTAAATGCAATTTTTTCATATTAAAGAGAATTTCAATGCAACCTTTTGTTGCTATCATCTGAATGGGCCTCCTAGCAAGTTCTATATATAAAAAAAGGTTAATCTTGTCAGTCGCAAGGATATGGAAGCAAGGAGTTCTCAGATTTCCTGCTATGATTTCACAAATTCACACAAGGCATGCAAAGGAAGATTTACTACGCGAGCCGTCAAATTTTAATCCGGGCGGCCGTTGCCATTCAGGGGCAGCAAAGTGGTGTGAATGGACACAAAATATTACTCGAGAATGGGATTTGCATTACTGATCTACTGATTACTACTAGAATATGACAGGGGATCACAAAATATTACAATGCCCACCTAAGTGCTGAACTTACGCGTTCAGTGTGGGTCCCACACAAAAACCAAGTTACTGAAATTTAATTTAAAATAATTACCACCACGCTGAATCTACTCTTACTTCTACGGAATTTGAGTATGATTACATTACGACTGGTAACATTATTACTCACCCGTGGGCATATTATCATAGCACACAATCATTACAAAGGAAACCTAACAATATTTACGAAAATCTGCCAGTTAACAGTAAATTGTACGTAATCACTATAATACAATTCATGAGCAGGGTAAGGAATTGCAACAGACCCTCTGCTACCAGACTATGAACTGGCCACCACGTGGCACAACGTACACCCTGATCACATTGCACAGAGAAAACCGCCATAATTCCGAGATTAATCCTCCACATTTGTGCATTAAACAAATCGAAAACACACGAGGAAGAAATTATGACTAATAAAAGACTACCATTGCACCAACTGGACTCACAAACTACAAGTTACTTATTTCGCGCGCAAATAGTTACAAAGAAAATCAAGCTAAATTTTAATATTGACCCTCAAAATGAATATGTGCCCGAAACAACTACAAAAACCAGTTCAACGAACTAATACTCCCCATGATAATGCAACAAATAACCGACTTAGCAGCAAATTTAACCCACGACAAAGCACACGCCATCTCGATCTGGTTCTATCATGTGAAGTCTCCAAAAAATGTTAAAATTGATACTTATTGATTACATCCCCTAACAACCGGTGGTGAAAGCGTCACCATGAGCAACATCACTGAAGATTTTTTCCATCAAATCTCGGGCGAACTGCCGGATGTCCGTAACTTCTTGCCACGATATTTCGGCGCAGAGTCTTCTGGCCATCTTCAGGTGAGTATCGCCGAAGTACTGGCGAATACGCACTGAGCTGTGTTATTTATGCCCAATTCAGCCGACATTGCGCATGCGCGTACTTAGCGTGCGCGTTCACTACAACTACGTACGGTACTCCGAGCGCCCTCCGTGGTGGAGGCTTGCCGCTTCGATATCAGATCTATTCTCATCGTCATTCAGTTGCAGGAAACTACGCCGACTACGAAGTTTTTCAATGACAGGATTCCATGCAGCATTTATTTGGAAACCGCTGTCTCGATTGATAAGAGTCTCACTGTCAGACAATCTTATTTCCACAGCTTCATTAATAATTGAGCTCCAAAAGTTTGATGTGTGGGCTACAATTTTCGTTTCATTGTATTTTATTGAATGACCTGTGGAAATACAATGTTCGGCGATTGCGGATTTGGTGAGTTGGAGTAGCCGAGTATGACGCTGATGTTCCACGATGCGGTCCTGCACAGTGCGCGTCGTCTGCCCTATATATGACTTGCTGCACTCGCACGGAATCCTGTAAACACCTGCTTTACGCAGCTCCAGATCGTCTTTGACATAACCCAACAAGGATGAAATTTTAGGAGGAGGGCAAAAGATGACTCTTACTTTATGCTTCTTTAGTATTCTGCCTATCTGCGATGAAATGTTCCCAATATATGGGAGATAAGCAGTAGATTTGAAAGCCTCTTCTTTTTCTTCTTCCTTGTTCTGTCGTTTGGAGGTGTGCATCGCTCGATTTACTTGCTTCCTTGTATATCAATTCTTTAGGAATACTGTCTGTTCCAGTTCCGTGTGAAGACTGTCGGCATCAGAGATGGTATGGGCTCGATGGATTAGAGTCTTGAGGATGCCCATTGTTTGTGCTGGATGGTGGCAGCTAGTAGCTTGTAAGTACAAATCTGTATGAGTGGGCTTCCTGTATACCGAATGACCAAGTGAGCCATCACTTCTGCGTCGCACAAAAACATCTAAAAATGACAAACAACCATTTTTCTCGATCTCCATAGTAAACTTTATGTTTTCATGTATGGAGTTCATATGATGTAGAAAGTCTTGGAGACGTTCCACGCCATGAGGCCACACTATAAAAGTGTCGTCGACGTATCGCCAAAACACTGTTGGTTTAAAAATAGCTGACTCACGTGCTCTCTCCTCAAAATCTTCCATGAAAAGATTGGCCACCAGGGGAGACAAAGGACTCCCCATAGCGACTCCGTCGGATTGTACATAAAACTCGTTGTTAAATAAAAAATATATAGAGGAGAGCGTTTGCTCAAATAGCGCTGTAATATCCTCAGCAAACATGTTGCCAATGAGGTGTAGTGAGTCCACAAGAGGCACCTTTGTAAACAGTGAAACCACATCAAGACTGACCAACAAGTCGTTCCTTTGCAGCTGAAGTGACTGAAGTCTGCTGATAAAATCATTGGAATTCTTTATATGATGTGGACACTTGCCTACTACAGGTTTGAGCAAAGACGCCAAGTATTTATCCAGATCGTAAGTGGCTGCTCCAATATTGCTCACAATTGGACGTAATGGCACACTTTCCTTGTGGATCTTAGGCAGTCCATATAGCCTACGTGGAACTGAACTGCTTGGTTTCAGTCTCTTTATGACCTCCTTCGGTAGAGAACTATTTGATAGAAGTTCAGCTGTTTTTCGCACCACTCGGTTTGTTGTATTCTTGTCAACTTTGCGATACGTTGAGTCACATAATAAAACGTTGATCTTATTAATGTAGTCCTCCCGTGGCATGAGAACAGTAGCATTTCCTTTGTCAGATTTGAGTACTGCTGTATCCACGTCTGTTCGTAAGTTACGGAGGGCAGCCCTCTCCATAGGGGAGATATTGCTCTTCGGCGGTGTGGCTCTCATCAGTACACGACAAGACTCTCGACGAACTTCTTCCGCTTCATCTGTAGGAAGACGGCGCACAGCTTCTTCGATGGAACTAACAAAGTCCACTAGTGGACAGACAGGTGTTGGAGCGAAGTTAAGACCTCTTGCCAGCACAGATACAGTGGCGTCATCTATAGTTTTCCCCGTCAAATTGATGACGGATCGTCGAGTTGGAACTTCCTGCATCTTATGTGTAGAAAGACGGTCGATCTTGGCAGTTTGCCTCGTCACAGCTTTGTCATGGCTCCAGTTTGCTTTATACCTCGTTACACCATCCACCCAGTCCCAAGACAGGGAAGACAGTCTTGCCGCCACTTCTAAGTGCAGATGGTACATGTCCTTAGACACAGAATCCAACTCACGCCGACTGAAACGAATCCTCTCTCTTACCAATGCCATGCTTGCTTTGCGCTTGATGTTATTTGCAGCAGCGGTATTTATAAAATGCACAATTTTGGCAAAATTTGGAATTATTCCCCTGTCTCTGCAACTTAATAAGAAAATCTCGCTCTTTTCTCACGTAACTTGTCGAATCTTCGAATACACTCCATCACTTCCTCCCCGTAGAATTGCTTGATGTGATGTTTAAAGCTTTCCCGGCGTACAGATATTTCCATCAAATCTCGGGCGAACTGCCACGATATTTCGGCGCAGAGTCTTCTGGCCATCTTCAGGTGAGTACCGCCGAAGTACTGGCGAAGACGCACTGAGCTGTGCTATTTATGCCCAATTCAGTCGACATTGCGCATGCGCGTATCTAGCGTGCGCGTTCACTACAACTACGTACGCTGCTCCGAGCGCCCTCCGTGGTGGAGGCTTGCCGCTTCGATATCAGATCGATTCTCATCGTCATTCAGTTGCAGGAAACTACGTCGACTACGAAGTTTTTCAATGACAGGATTCCATGCAGCATTTATTTGGAAACCGCTGTCTCGATTGATTGATAAGAGTCTCACTGTCAGACAATAGAGACAGCGGTTTACGTTATGTGCTCATATCTCATGAACTACGTGTCATACTATGACACAATTTAGAAGGTACACTCAGCGATATGTGTGCATACTGTTGGTAAAATTTACTGCGGCTACAATTTGCAGTGTACAAATTATAAATTGTAACGCATACAAAATGTCGTAGTTTTACTCCATAAACAACGGAAAAGTAGTAAGCGAGAAACTTTTCCTTGCATCATTTGGTATGGTTGTCAGTAAAGTTCAATCAAGTATTGAAATTATGTTTAAAGTTTGTTGCACGTCGCTAAGTACTCTCATTCTCATATAGCGTATATATAAAGTCTCGCCACATTATGTGGCAGTTTTTTTGTCGATTCCTATTGTTTACGAGTCATATATTCTGAACCACGTGTCGTATGTGATTCTTAACCTTGCAGCAATTGTTACCTCATGGTAAGGAATGTGTCTACCAAATTTTATAGAAATCGGTCCAGTGGTTTAGGAGAAAATGAGTACCATTGTCGCTAAATGCAGCAGTTTTTCGCGCATCTCATTGTGTATGACGTCATATCTCGTGACCTATACATCGTAAGTGATTTTTACACTTATGGCGACCGTCCTCATGGATTGAAGCTTACGTGCACAAAATTTCATAATGGTTTGTACACAACTGTAGATTTGTATACAACACGTACACAACTCCATAAACTGCAATCGACAGTATAAGCTAAAATCGAGCAAGCGATTCAAATAAATAAAGTGTGACACTGTGCACGAATTCTTACAGAGAAGAATAAAAAATGTAAGCTGCCATTCTCGTCCTCCTGGAAGGACGACAGCGCTATCTGGGTTAATATAGAAAGCATTGGATTTTAATTTTTCCAAAGCTGATTTCATAATGTGGGACGGAAGGGGTTAAATAGGACTTTCCGACCGCAGCGCCAGCCTCTGTGCGTTTGCAAACGGATGCCTGTATCAGTTTCTTTGGCTCTTCATTATGTGACACTTTACGTAACTTTACCTCAATTAGTTGCATCTTTTTTCGAAGCCACTGGTGGGTGAAATTCTTAAATACTGTATCTTTCTCAGGTTTTCATATTTTGCCCATCACCCGTATGTAGAAATAAAATGTAATATTTTTAAAGAGTCTCATAGACCCATCTACACTACGACTTCGACTTTGGAAGCAACTGAATTGGAATCAATAAATGATAACGGCTTGATGGATGCTGCTCTCCACTGTTCCGAAACACCGGCCTGAAGTCATAATAGATGAACCGTTCGGTTCGTGGCGACTTCCCGTCGCCTGTCTTCTACTTTCGATTAGATCTCATGTGGTTTATTATCTTTGGGCTTCCCTATTTAAATTGGCGGTTGTCCTTTTCGTTGTGGTTTTGGAAGTTTCCGTAGCGGTTACTAGGGGTCGCTATCGGTCGCGGCTCGCGCCTCGTGCTCAGCTCGGTGTGTGTGTGGACGGACGCAGGCGGCTTTCTTGTTTTGGTGGCCTGCCAGGCGGTGACCCATGGTGATGGAATGGAAGTCTACGTGAATCGTGAATTACTTACTAGTGCTGTGTCCATTCCACCGGTCTCTGGTAAAGTGAGTTAGAGAGCAGTGAAGATTTATATGTGGAATTGGCGTCAATATCTGATAAGTGGCGGAGTGACTTGGCCGATATTATATGAATCAGCCTTGCATGTCGGCTTTATGCTTTTGAATTTTCTAATTTGAGGCAATTGAGGTAATGGATCTTGCTATTATGTTTTGAGTGTTAGTTAGGTTGCAAGCAGTGAGTAATTTACTGTATTGAAGTGCTTTTCACGTAAGCGCGATTTATTCGGCTTGTGTACCGAATACCTTAACTGTGCCTTGTAACCAAATGTACTTTCTGTTGCAGGCAGTTGTTTATTCTTAAATTACTGAGTCGTTTCGTGTAAGCCTTTCAGTGTAACGAGATATCTAAACAACATAAGAGCACTGATCAATTTGTGTGTGTCGCTTTTTGGGGTACCCAATTTCAATGTGGTTCTGTTAAAGCGACGCACTCGTGTGGACGTCATTCATCTTACCAATGGAATGCATGTTTTTTTAATTGTGAGTATTAAGGGCAAGCAGTGATGGTTGTTGTATCCTATGCGTAGGTATGTGCCTGGTTTGCCCTTTGCGTATGCTTGTGTGTCAAACCTTATGCATATTGATATATTATTATTATATATATATTGTATAATTTAAAGGTTGGTTGCCTTAGCATGTATGATTAATCTCCCCTTTTATTTGTGTTTTGCAGTTGTACGCCTTATTTGTTGTACCTGGTTGACTGGCGTTGGGCCCGGTGGACCGGGCCTGTGGTTTGCCCGTTTGAGTGGTTTGTTGCTTCGGCTTCTGCCTGAAGTTGAGTATATTTTATCACCTGCTTTATTTTGGCCGGGCTCTGCCTACCGTGGTTCTGCGGCAGTCACCTTTAAAACAAAAGAAAAGAAAAGAAAACTTTTTTTTTTTTTTTTTTTTTTTTTTTTTGGGGGGGGGGGGGGGCTCGTCAATTCGTGAATAGTCTGGTGTGATCTTTTAACCAATTGAATTTGCTATCTCGGAAGCTTGCAAGCTTTGACTTATAAGGTTAGGTCAAATATTGTTAACTTCGTTATATTTTTATGATTAACTAGCTGAGAAACCCAGCGTTGCTTGGGTTGGAATATACTGATGTAGCCCCGAACGATGTCATCAGGAAGCAAGAATTGTAACGACGTATATTTTGTAGGAAGTGCTTGTAGTATAGCGCTCTATTATTCATTTGTTAGCCTATCTGCATTTTCATCTTTGTCTCTGTTGATCGTCGGTAAAGTGTGATTGAGGAAAACGTTCCGAGAAGTTAAAAACTTATATATTTGATATTATGAGTCATTATTCTCAATTTTGTTACACATTGCAACAGCAGCTCCGAAATCGGCTGGCAAATTACATTTCTGAAAACGATATTGGATAAGTGAGAATATTGACTTTTAACAGTTTTCACAAATATCTTCTTAAATAGGAATTTGGAATGAATTGTAAGACTGTGTGAATCATGAGACTCTATACAAAAGAGTTTCGCGTGAGTGCTGGTCATAATGAGATGTGACAACAACGGATGTATCTGATTCGGTAAAATTTTACTTTCTATCCTGGCGGCCTCGTGTTTTCATGTTGGCAACATCAATAACACGATATAAAATCGTTGCAAAGATGACCGAACCGCATAGAGTGAAGATAAATACTGCTGTTCCTGCTGTATGCTTGATTTCACGACAAAATATTTGCGTGTCACTCGATTGGCTTATGACTATGTCACATGATTCTCGTTATTCAACATCTGTTGCCAACATTATCACAGGAGGCCGCCGGGATATGAATAGGACTACGTCGCATAGTTTTTCTTGACCCAGCTGTCAAACGATAACACCTTTCACATCAGTTAGTGTCGCGGCATTGATCTCTATACTCTCTGGATGTTGAACTTCAGTTTTCTTAGCATACCAGCCATAGATATTCATATTTAGTTTCTTATCAAATTCAAACATCGCTGCTAAGAAGCATTTAAAGAAAAAGAGAAGAAAATATGTTTCGATTCAGTTCCCATGTCAGCCTACAACATCGAATATGGAATTAAATTCCAAATCAAGAGGTAAGCAAGCAATTCTTTATTACGTAATAACCGATGGAAACTCGTTTGCCAAATTTAAACATGGCGGACGATGCGAAATCGTTTTATTGCATATTTTGCGAATTTTTGCTCGTCACACTCACCCACTGCCACGCACCGCGACCAAACTCCCTTACTAACATCATTAGACCAAGGGCTATCTACCGCCACAACCACGAGTGGGTAGCAGTATGTGGTCATGGAGAAAAGTCTGTCAGCACGTACACACACAAGCCTTTTATATATAGATGTAGATTATTTGTCAGAAGTTTCGCTTACTTTAAATGTGTTACAATTTGTGTTAATATGGACTAGCTGTTTACTGAATCCTCGTGGTTAGAGTATTGTATCCGCTGTAACCACCAGTTACAGTATTATTTCTATTCCCATTTTATTCCATTCATTTACGGCAAGTGTTTGATCATTGTTAAGCGAAGTTCCTCGGTTAGGGATATCTGGCTATTGTGTAAAAATTGAGCTATTCCCTGCTTATTTGTTAATCATATATATTACATGTTGTATTCCTTCCTTAAAGGAAATGATTAAGAGAGTATGTGTTGTTTTTTTATTGTGAAATTTTAAGATTAAAATTGTTATTCAATAAATTGTTTTACTGGCAAAGGTGTTCAATGGGGCGCAGTCCTTCTACCCTTCCGTGTACGTCGTGTGTTCCAGCCCACTCGCTTGTAGTAGGGTCGTCTGCTTTTCTGCCTGTGCGCGCGACATTTCGCGGCCAGACCCTCTAGACGCTTGGAGCGCCCGCTTGCGGAAACTGGCCCTGCTGAAGCACTCGCCGAACTTCGAACAGTGCCCCACGAAATTGCAGTCGGCGCGTGCGCGCGTGCGTGCGAGTGGCAATCGAACGAGCCAGAAGTTGCCTGGCTGTGAAATCCTCTCCCCCCGCCAGTTCCGCCGGCGCTTGGCGAACTGCCTGGCCAGAGTCGTTTCGTCTGCCCCGCCTCCAACTGGAGACGAAACCACAGCGAGTCGGCACGAGACCGGCGGGGTCGCGGAGGAGACAGGCGGACGGGTCTAGTGCTGCTGAAGCACCACCTACTGGCTGAGTACCTGCTACGATGAAGAAATCCTTGTATGCGATGTCGCTAGTTAAATGTCTACAAAAGCTCATTTGATAGAGTGTCGGAAGCACAAACAAATTACCATAGCAGTATGTGTAATCTTCTCTATATATAAAAGGAAGTGTCCCGATTGACTGACTGACTGATTGACTGACTGATTGACTGACTCATCGTCCAGCCCAAACCACTGAAGATAGAAACTTGAACTGTGTGGAGGGTGTTGATCTTACTCTGTAGGCGTCATTTAAGAAGCGATTTTTCGATATTTCGTCCGTAAGGGGGTGAAATAGGGGATGAAACGTTTTTTTGAAAATACGTAGCTATTTACGCAATTTTGAAGCTAGAACTACAAAATTTCTGATTTTAATTCAGGGTTCCAATTTAAAAGACATGTGTTTTTTGGCATTTTTTTGAAATTCGACAAATAAGGGGGTAAAATAGGTGACGCAAAAAATATGTTGCTGTTAACTCAAATTTCAAGCTATAACTACGAAACTTCGGTTATGGAATCTTGGTCAGGATTTTAAAATCCATGATTTTTAGTATTTTTGGAACTTCAACAAGTAAGAGGGTTAAATAGAGGATCAAAAATTCTTTTTGAAAACACGTTGCTATTGATACCGTTTTGAAGATAGAGCTGCAAAAATTGATATTTCTATAGTTGTTAAGACATTAAAAAATACGTTCCGGTATTTTTGGAAATTCAACCACCAACGGGGTTAAATTGGGGTGTTTTTCGAAAATATGATGCTATTTATGCAATTTTGAAGTTAGAACTACAAATTTTCGGATTTGGATTCGGGGTTCAAATTTAAAAGACACGTGTTTCAGTATTTTTTGGAAATTCGACCAATAAGGGGGTGACATACGAGATGCTAAAATTGATTTTCAAAAATATGGTGCTGTTAACTCAAATTTCAAGCTATAACTACGAAACTTAAGATATGGATCCTTCATCAGGATTAAAAAGAAACAACTGGTGCAGACCAACCAGCCTACGCATGCAAAGCAGCGGGGGTTTAGCTAGTAATAAATATATCTATGATCACCAATAAAAAAACCACAATGTTGCAGTATTCCACAATATACGAGGTATGTCTACAAAATAAGTTCCGTTTGGTTATATAAAACAAACGTGTACAGATACAGAAAAAATATTTAATGTACAAAAATCTGCAACTGTTCAACTACTTTTCTACATAGCTTCCAAAATTTTGTAGGCATTTGTTCTAGCGTGGCAGAAGTCTCTGTATGCCTTCTTCGTAGAAGGTTGTCGTCTGCGTATTCAACCATGTGGTAACATGTTCTTTCAGCTCGTCATCGTCGCTGAAATGTTGACCACCATGGACAGGTTTTAGGTGTAAGAAGAAAGTCGCTAGGAGCGAGACTGTACGGAGGATGATCAAACACGTCCCAGTGAAATTCCCGTAAGAGTTGTTTGGTCACATTCGCCTTGTGAGGTCGGGCGGCAACGTGAAGGGAAGAAGACTCCTTTCATCTCTTCTTACACCTAAAATCTGTCCTTGGTGGTCAACACTTCAACGATGATGAGCTGAAAGAACATGTTTGCCACATGGTTGCAACAGGCGGCAACCTATGAAGTAGGCACACAAAAACTTGCCCCACGCTATGACAAGTGCCTACAAAATTCGGAAGTCATGTAGAAAAGTAGTTGAACAGTTGCAGATTTTTATTCAATAAATATTTTTTCTGTATCTGTTCACATTTGATTTATATAACAAAACGGAACTTACTTTGTGGACATACCTCGTATATTGTGGAGTACAAACTAGTTTTCGGCTGTTACGTCATCATTAGGAACAACGGTTACTATAAACAAACGTCAAGGCAAAGATTTTACCACATGTGCATCAAAGAATGACATAGATAAACGAAAGATAAACGTTGTTAGGAAGTTTATGTTAAGAAGTGATCCAAAATTACTAATTTTGACTAAGTAGCTAAGAAACGTAAGTGACAGATTAAAAATAAATTACATAGTATTTTAAATATTGTAAAAAGATATGAAAAGCCAAGATCGCTGATAATCAATTTTTATTTACGACGACCGGTTTCGCTGAACTATGTCAGCATCATCTGGTCAAATAAAATATTTTACAAGGCCATAATCTGTTAAAAAGGAAAGACGGAAATTTAAAACATGCATGTCATTATAATAAAACGAGAAGATACATCAATTAAATCCATAAGAGCAAGATCGGGCATATTTAGAGATGAGACATACCATGTAATGTCTATCAGTTGTTATATAACAATTTACAGTGCATAGGTGTACTATGTCATTATAATAAAACATAATTATCACAGTGAGTCACAATAGCAAACTGATACATGATACAAGTCAAGGATAAAAGAATATGACGCCAGATGGCAGCACACACCAATGTAATGTTAAAACACAATGAGGTTAAAAACGTGTTGTACAGATTATAAAAATAATTAGAAGTCATTTGAAAAAATAGACTAATATCTACGTTGATGGCGTAATTAAGTTCGTGCATACCACAAAAATATCTGTATAAACTGTCATTTATAAACGAAAAACTAACACAGTTAAAATGTAGCGGTCATACAACATTGGTTTGTGCATACCATAAGAATATCTCTATAAAACGACTCTCGATTAAAAAGTATACAACAGTGGCCACAATGCAGCGGTGATGCATATCACAAAACACTTGTATAAAGCCATGCTCCAGTCACGGTCTGCACGGCCACTACGGTCGGGTGTTCGAATCCCCCTCGGGCATGGATATTTGTGCCTTCCTTAGTGTTAGCTAGATCGTAAGTAGTTTGTAAGTTTAGGGACTGATGACCCAGTAGTTAAGTCCCATAGACTATACAAATATTTGAACATTTTTTATAAAGCCACAGTCAAGTGTAAAAGAATATACAACAGTGTCTACAATGTATTAGTCATAAAATATTGGAAAGTACATAAAACACAAACATCTGTATAACAAGACAGTCATAAAAGAATACATGACATGGTGCACCTATGCACTGTAAATTGTTATATAACAACTGATCGACATTACATGGTATGTCTCATCTCTAAATATGCCCGATCTTGTCTTATGGATTTAATTGATGTATCTTCTCGTTTTATTACAATGACATGCATGTTTTAAATTTCCGTCTTTCCTTTTTAACAGATTATGGCCTTGTAAAATATTTTATTTGACCAGATGATGCTGACATAGTTCAGCGAAACGATCGTCGTAAATAAAAATTGATTATCAGCGATCTTGGCTTTTTTATATCTTTTTACAATATTATAGGTGGATCGCCTCCTAGAACGAAAACCAACTCTACATAGTATTTGTTACAAAAATAAGCGATAATTTGGAAAAGTTAATAACATGACAATTGGTATACGGTTGTTTGATTGTAAAAGGTTACATGGAACAATTTAGGCCTATAGAGCGCCCCAACTTTTCGAAACGGTGATAAAGATGTGTGTGTGTCACTATGACGCTAATACGAAACAAACACGTCAACAAAAAAATATTCACAGGCAGGGCGAAGGAACGTGTAACATTAATAACAGTTTGGTACGCTTGTTGCTAAGCTAATATATATAACAAATTATTCAAGATGACTTCTAGTAAACGGCTACAGTTAAGAAATTTCTTTAGTGTAACCGTTTACTGGAAGTCATCTGGAATAATTTGCCACATATATAATTATATTTTACCTATAGGCCTACCAAACTGTTATACGTCCCTTCACCCTGCCTGTGAGTATTTTGTTTTAATCCTATTTGTTTTGTAATAGTCTTATAGTGACACATATCTTTATCACCTTTTCGAAAAGTTACCACAGGCACTATAGGCCTAATTGTTCCATGTAACCTTTTACAATCAAACAATCGTGTACCAATTGTCATGTTATTAAATTTTCCAAATAATCTCTTTTTCTTTTAACAAATACCATGTAACTTATTTTTCAAACTGTCACGTTTCTTAGCTTCTTAGTCAAAATTAAGAATTTTGGACCACTTCTTAATATACCTTCCTAACAAGGTTTATCTTTCGTTTATGCCATTCTTTGATGCACATGTCATAAAATCTTTACCTTGACGTTTGTTTATAGTAACTGTTGTACCTGATGATGGCGTAACAGCTGAAAACTAGTTTGTACTAAACAATAAATATTGTGGAATATTGCAACATTGTCGTGTTTTTATTAGTGATCATGTATCAAATATGTTACCAAGAACCAACAGAACATGCTATCAACGAAAACAATTATATATTATAAATTAAGTGTAAAATGTGAGAGCCACAGAAACTCAAAAACAAATTAAGGTACGATCAAGGGACTTACATGGTGTGATAGCCCTTTATCCCCCTTCGATCAAGATTACTTTTGTTTTTACCTATTAGTCAACACCGCAACGAGAGCAATGCTTGCTTAAAATTATATCTTGGGCCGCGCTTATATCTTTGGCCACTCAGTATGTCAGATAAATGTCAGCTCTCATATTATTTGTATTATTTGTCATTTGAAGTATTTGTTATATTTCTCTGACATACCTTTACGACCTTATGACTGGAGAGAAAGAAGGATAAACAAACTTCTCCCGAATATATATAATATATATATATTATAGAGAGAATATATACATCAATCTGTACGATAGTAGATGTTGAAGAAAGTATAAATATTCCTATAGAATTTCTAAACACTGTGCAATTAGTACGAATTCCGTCACACTACGTTTGACTTAAAATTGGATACCCGAAATCTTAAATCCCCAAAACTATGTACTGGATCAAGGATGACCGTTAAACAGTTGTCACATCATATTTCGAAGCAGAGCGATTGAAATGTACAATAAAATTACCTTATAATTTTAATAAAGCGCAAGGACGAACTTTAAAATATTGCAGCAACAACCTTGAAGACACTTGCTTCTCTCACGATCAACTACATGTTGCTTCCTCGGGAGTAGGAAATCTGCAAGTTTTTTATATGTATACTGCGAGGGGGCTGATATGGAGCCATTTATTTCGCATCTCAATGTATTAGGTGTTAAAGAAGTTTTCTTGATTGGAGAACTGTGTGACCTAAGAGAGAGAGAGAGAGAGAGAGAGAGAGAGAGAGAGAGAGAGAGAGAGAGAGAGAGAGAGAGAGTGTAGATGAGCTTGTATCCCGTGGGAAAGCTCCGCTCCTATTGCTAGTTGAGATCTGATTGGCTCCCGCCTATACTAGTTGTCCGCCAAAACTTTAAGCTTCTTTTATTAATATTTAACTTTCCTATATCTATTAAAATCATCTGTATAGTTTCTGTAATGCTTTTGTGCTAAGCTATATTTCGGTTAATTCAAAGATTTAATTATTTGTATATTTTGTAATAAGTTGAACAATGTTAGTCTAGAAGTTTCGCTTGGCGCCAAAACGATGGCTTGTGACGCGCAGCGAAGTGTGGCGGTAGTCAGTCGAGCGCCGACCGCGATACCTTGCACATTCATGTCAGTTCAGTGCGGGCCAGGGACAGTTTATACGTTATGCAACGTTTATATTTTTAACATTACTCAGTCTGTATATTTGGGCTTGGATA
Organism: Locusta migratoria; assembly: GCA_026315105.1. Lineage (NCBI taxonomy): Eukaryota > Metazoa > Arthropoda > Insecta > Orthoptera > Acrididae > Locusta > Locusta migratoria. Next base: position 88,279,309 of record CM048749.1, on the reverse strand, counting down.
TACACTGGTAGTTCTTCAATAAAAACAAGCACTGGCATCCTACAAAAGCTAAAGTTATTCGAAGTGCAGTACTTCATAGCCACATTTCAACACCTCTTTCAGCATCACTTCAGGTACAACGGATACGCGACCTGTGTGCTTCACCTGCGCAATGCGACATCAACTACGACAGAAGACACAAGGTTAGTAAAGAGTGATTTTAGACGTGGACTGAAGTTGCATGTCGACACGGCACCTCGCGTACAGTGCTGCCCCGTTTACAAACCAGGGCACTGGCATGAAGTGCGTTGGTAACATCACCGAGGGAAGGCATGAAAGAGGGGAGGTGTTTTAGGAACTTTGTCAACTATGCACTGTTTTTTTAAGCAGTCCCGTCGTAATACTCCTGATAATAAAATGAAAAAGTCGTTTATTAAGACGTATTTTAATAAGTAGTTGAAATACACTATCAATTTTGTTACCTCTAATGTTATTCCAACTACCACAAAACCTCATATCAATTTCCAAAGCGAAGACAAGTACAGCAGCTACTAAAAAAAAAAAAAAAAAAAAAAAGAAAAAAAAAATAGGTAGGAGGCCACATGTTTCTTTCAATTTGAGTTACACGTTTCAAAACGAAATGGTACGTTCAATAATTTTAGTTCACTGTCGCTTAACGAAGAAATGCTCAACGATCAACTGGAGACAGTAGATAACTATTTCTTTAGCATTTTTGATGGTTTGAGATCAGCCAACCCCTCCCACGAAATATGTAGTATAGCCGAGCTATATTCATAGCTTAGAGAATATCACGCACGACCCACCTAGCGATTAGTTTGTTAACTGTCTGCTCGTTAAGCCACCGCGCTCGCGCAGTTGTATGTGATGAATTCGGGTATTTAGATCGTAAAAAGTGTGTTTAGGCGTCTAAAATAGGCACCCTCATTACCTTATTTAGGCGAAATAAAATCTAAAATAGGTTCTGAAAAGAATTCAACAGATGAAATGAACAAAAAATACTTACTAGAGTTGACTTACGAGCAAATTTTTATTCGCTGACAATAAGATGAATATCACAACATTAATGATCACACTGAAACCAAATCTTTATAGTTTTCGAAGACACAAATACAACGCAGATCAGCAGGTACACGTTGAAATACACGTAATTAGGCCTATACAATTTAACAAACAATGAATAAACTAATGGTTTCAACGGATGTGCCGTACTTTTGATACATTTTCGACAGACTTGCCACATTCAATAGAACTGGATTTTTCGCAAAAGGGCCTATCGTGAAACGTAAACACAACCTTTACTTACACGTACGTCTTACATAGAACGTATACAAATCGAAGAATACGTGGAACTAATATAAAAGGCTCACAAAGATAATTCTTAAACATCGTCGTTAATACGCCACATCCTCCACACCCTGGTCGATCTTCTAAGACCACCGTTATTTGTAAAATTAATTCTAGCTGAAAGGTGCCAGCTAAAAGCTTACTTTAAACGCATTATTCTGGCCGTAAAAACCAGTTAAAGGATTCGCGTGAAATACTGGCTACTTCCTGCAACAGAATTTTGTTCTCCGGCCCAAAATTTAGAACTGACTCAAAATTTACTTTAGCAGCAGGAAGACAAAGAGACGGTGGCCGACACACGTCGTAGACCACGAGAATTACACACAGTCATTAATATACAAGCCACCGCGAAATAAACGATTTCATGAAGATGGCTGGGAGAACATTTATGGCACGAAGGAATTAAAATATTATTTGCATCTTAATTTCTTCTCGGTACTGGTGAAGTACAACATTAAATAAAAAATGGAGGCTATTCATAAATAAAATTCATACGTAGGATAAAACTTCACTGATAAATTATTTATTGTTCAAACATGCGCAAATAGCTATTCAATTTTGTTAAACAATAAAAATACATCCCATTGAAAATTAATCTAAATTAATCTGAACATCGTTGGGGGAGGGATTTGCAATCTACAAGCATTCAGCCACCCACACGCACGAATCAAAGCGAAACTCACCAAATTCAGCGTGCTGATACGAAGCAGAAGCAGATGCAGCTATCGTAGCCGAAATTCAGCGAACGAGGATGTACCACAACACAAGGAAAATTGTGGTGTCACACAAGTCTAAAGTGCGCGCCACGTACTTTCGCCGCGCGCCGCCATGCACGCACGGCTACAACTCCGCTCGTGGCCACCACTGAACGACATCGTTCACTTGGGACTGAGATAGGAACCAGTTAACACTTCGGAATCAGATAGGCACCAGTGAAGACTTGGCTATCGGATAGGCACTAGGAATTATCAGTAGGCAGGCCTCTATAGAAACTATGTATCAGCATTCTGCCGTCAAGATCTATGTAAAAGTTAAGTATTACTAAGTCTCTATGAAATATATATCTCGTTAATTTACTCTAGTGTTTCTAGTTTCTGCTGTCCCACTGACTGGTCACCTCCATATCGCACAAGCATGCATCCTTTATTCCTGTGTCGGTCTCTTTCTACTCGGCCACCGATACCAGGACCACCGTCGGAAACAGACACAAAAGCTGGTACACACACACACACACACACACACACACACACACACACACACACACACATATATATATATATATATATATATATATAAACTTCGTAGTTGGTTCTGGTTTGTCTTTCTTAATTGAGATGATACGCGATAATAGCGAGATTAATTTTCATTCGAATCAAACCGTGAGGATGCGGAATTTAGACACACGGCACGTGTCTGCTACATTACATATTCGCACCCCACTAAAGGCGAAGTGCTTAAAGATTGTATTCATTTCAACAAAAACCAACGGAATCATGGTTACGAGGCAAGAATACACAATAGTAAAGCATTGGTGTGTGTGCAGTGGCGAGAACTCAAGTGACTAGCTATAAAAACCCCTGAAGTCGGAGTTGGGAAAAAAAAAAAAAAAAAAAAAAATACAAATATTCAATTTCCGAAAAATAAAGAATAGCTAGGTAATGCAACGCTTAGAAATGCGTAGGATATAAGGAAGCTAAAGAAATACAGTTACACGGATGATCGAAGTCCAATCTTCAAAATAAAGAAAAATGTAATAAATTCAAATTCGTAATAAATCAACTAAGAAATACGGCATGCAGTCCCCAGAAATACGTAGTATTTCATAAGCAAGCTAATCGTACAAGGATAGAAGAGAATTTACTGGGGGATCTGAATGCAAAGTACAAGTTTGGAAACGAAACAGCAATTTAAAATAGACAGAGGAGATCGTGATGTAATAAGGAAAATCAGAAAGATACATACATGATTTCTTGCCTGAAGGGAATAGAAACAGACCCAGGGGTAGCTGAAGGCTTTGTTTTAAGAACACACCACGTGGAATACGTATCATTAGTGGAAGGAGAAAACGGAAAAGAATATTTCACATGCACTATACAGAATAAAAATATTCCCGCATATTAGTCGCGCTCCACGAAGGTAGAAAGAAATTAAACAGAGTTCATACACGGCTAGCTAGTCTCACACAGGTTACCGATTCCCAACCGTTATCAAAGCTAATTAGTTGCATATTCACTGCCTTTATCTATGCAAAATCTTTGAAATGAAATTGAATACATTTTCGCACATGATCGGAGAAACGTATCCCGAAAAATGAACATAAGATCTGAAGTCTAACAAACGAGACAACGAATCGCTACCATCTCAAGGGAGGAAGGAAAAGCAGAACATCTTACCAGGTCGAAGTGCAGCCACCGAAAGTCCAGGTCGGCCACCCGGTGCACTTCACCAGTCGGCAGAAATAGCACCAGAAATTGTCAAAACCCAGGAAATGGGGTGGTGGAGAAGAGCTGAAATTCGCGCGTCCAACCGAGGCTCGCTAACTGGGCATTGCCAACCCAACTTGTAACCAAAGGTTGGAGGAACCTCTTTGGTAGTATGAAAAGCAGAGGTTGGTAACGACTACCCATCGACACGAAGCCAGAGAAACACTAGTAGCGAGCAGCCACCAGTCGACGACAAAAATTCTCATACATACACTCAGACTTCCATGCTAGAAGATGCTAATACATGCACATACAGAATAAAGCAAGTACACATTCTCACAGGGACAGTGGCGTCACGGAGAAACCGTTCATATTGCCACATTCATTGACAGAATGATGAATTATTAGCATAGTAAAATCGCAGCAACATTACAGAAACTAACATTCAGAAACATGAAATGAAATGCTATTCCGCATGCCTCCGAACGAGAGGGGTTCTCATATATAGGGTATTTCACTAAGTGTGTTTGCCTCTGTAACTTATAAAATAATAGGTGACGGGAGATTTTAATGCGGTAGGTCAACACAAGAAATGTTACACTCTCTGCAGAGCTATGAACATAGTTTATTGTATCATTTTCCAAAGAGTTACAGCACGAAGATATAATTTTTTAAATCGAACAATAGGTTTTTATATCGAGCAAAGGATTCGTTGAAACCAGCTGCGTCCAAATCAATTTAAACTACATTCCTATCACTGTTAGTTTGAGAGCTACAACCCTTCAAAGTTTTGGGGGCGGAGGCTACGGCAGCGTAGCTGACTGGCTGGTGGTCATGAGACAGTGGGCCGTGCCCCAGGGTCTAGCTACTCGGCCAGTCAGCTACGCTATCGCAGCCTCCGGCCCCGGAAATTTGAAGGGCTGTAGCTCCCAAACTAACAGTAATAGGAATGTAGTTTAAATTCATTTGGTCGCAGCTGGTTTAAACGAATCCAATACACGACAGAAAAAACTATTGTTCCATTTAAAAAATTATATATTTGTGATGTAACTCTTTGGAAAATGATACAATGAACTATGTTCATAGCTCCGCAGGAAGTGTAACATTTCTTGTGTTGACCTACCGTATTAAAATTTCCCGTCACCTCTTATTTTATAAGTTACAGAGGCAAACACACTTAGTGAAACACCCTGTATATGAGAACCCCTCTCGTTCGGAGGCATGCGGAATAGCATTTCATTTCATGTTTCTGAATGTTAGTTCCTGTAATGTTGCTGCGATTTTACTATGCTAATAATTCATTATTCTGTCAATGAATGTGGCAATATGAACGGTTTCTCCGTGACGCCACTGTCCCTGTGAGAATGTGTACTTGCTTATAGTGAGCTGAGATAATTTACAAATTTAAAAACGTAAGGAAGAAAGCAGGCAGACGTCTTTTACAGTGAGCAACAGAATTACAAGTAAACAAAACGAGTTTATTAATACGTGAACAGAACACACGCTTTCGAGAAAAACACACACAGACACACACACAGATACAGACACACACAGACACACACACACACGGACACACACACAGACACACACACACACACACACACACACACACACACACTCACACACACACACACACAGAGACACACAAAACCTTAAGGTTGGGGTTTGTCCTAAGTTCCAGAAAGTTCTAGTTATAGGTGCCACCCGTGTAAGTCCTGTGAGTGACGGTGGGCCCCAGTCAGTGGGAGAGTACCAGGCTACAACATATCGGCGGGCAGCGTGGCGGCGAGACGGCGAGACGGCGGCTCGGTGTTGCAGGAGACTCTCGGCAACTGTCTCCGTCGTGAACTGACCACGGTGCATTTTTTTCTGTTTTTTTCCTTTATTGAATTTTAATGGCCTAATACAGGCAGGCTGGCAGCAGCCGATGATGCTGCTCTGCAGCCGAGCGAATAGAAACCATGGACAAACAGAATATAAAATTAAAGGTGATAAAAAGGCGCTTTTATAATTACAAGGTGAAAATATGGGAGAATGTTAAAAGACAATATGACAGCGGACAGAACATACATGGTTGTTAAAACAAGACATTGCCATGGTGGCTAAAAACACTCACTGCAGATGACGAGACATAACAAGACGGCGACACTGAGGTAAAAAACACTGAACACTGGTGTACGCAACGTTTAAAAACACTGGGCGGCGAAACACTATACACATGAAGCACTGAACACTTAAAAACACTAGCACTGTACTGGCCCTGCAGGGGGAGGGGGGGGGGGGGGGAAATGGAGAAGGCGCGGGGGAAGGGGAAGGAGGTAGGGGAGGGGAGAATGGGGGAAACCGGAAGGAACTCCCGGGGAGGAGGAAAAAAGGAGGCGGTGAGCCGAGCGGGGGGCGGGAGTGGGAGGGGAGGGGGAGGGAGGAGGCGGTGGCAATCCACAGAGAGGGGTCAAAGGTGGAAGGAGGGATAGATGTCAGGACGGTTGTGGAGAACGTCGTCAGGGAGAGGTAGGTGGCGGAAGCCACCCTCGGAGAGGACATAGAGGGTGTGGAGGTGAAGGGAGGGAGGGATGTGGCGGTAGAGGCGTGGCAGGGGCCCGGGATCCAGGAGGAGAGGAGATACTAGTGGGTTATGGGACTCTATCTTTCGGTGGATGTACTTGAGGCGGATGTGTTGAAGGAATTGGACCAGGTGCGGGAATGGGATGAGGTCGTAGAGGATCCGCGTGGGGGAGGGGTGGATGCGGTAGGCAAGGCGAAGGGCGTGCCGTTCGAGGATTTTGAGGGATTCATTATAGGAGGGTTGAGCGGATATCCAGGCGGGATGGAAGCAGCAAAGGACGGGACGCATGAGGGAACGGTAGGTATACAGGATGGTGGATGGATTTAGTCCCCATGTCCGGCCGGAGAGGCATTTTAAGAGGTTAAGGCGGGAGAGGGCTTTTTCTCTGACGGTTTTGAGGTGAGGGTTCCAGGAAATGTCTCTATCTAGGGTGACCACGGTGCTTTCGCCGTAGCCCTATATAGCCCCAGCTATACCTTTAGGACCTATTTTCTTCACGTGACTCGCGGAAGGCATTAGCTCCCTGGCCGCTGCGCCTCCTAGCGGCTACCAGGCTGCTGTCTGGTGGACGCGTCATTGGGTCGTATGAATAAAAAAGAGCACATGCTCCAGAGAAGATTCTCAGAGCAAAAGGACGTTCTCTGAGTAAGTTCTCAAATTCGTATGAATAAAAACTTCGAAGCATATGCTCTGAGCAGCTAGTTCATTCTCGCTACCTCCCCTCCTACTTGAGTAAGTTCTCCGCGTGTCATGTCTGCCACAGATCAGCTGTCCCATCGTGTATTTCTTTAAACTAGCCCAATCAGGCAAATTATTAAGTGTACAAATATGGAGTAGGCATCGACGTGTACAGAAAGAACTGGACTGTGTTTAGTTATTGGTTTTTTGTGAAGGAGCATATTATTAAGATGAAATATGCACTTTTTACGAAAATGTATTCTGCTGGCGATACAAAATTTTCGTCACGCGAGAAACTCGTTTGTTAATGAGGTAGGGTTAGCACAATTTGCGAACGATATAATAAGAATGCATCACATATTCATCTGTTACAACGTGGAATGCTGTCGGATGTTCTAACATGAGATAGGCCTTACTTGTTTTTAAATATGACACCCAATGGTTAGCTCATAAGCGTTAGGCCATGCGATTTTGAACAAGAAACATGTTGCTAGTTATGTAATTAATCAGTTATTAATTTTTCTGTCGTGTTTACTTACTTCTAACATGACCGAAGTTACGATTACGAAGTCAGAAAATGCATCATAAAGAGCCAACTGGTTTGGATAGAAACAGTACTTCAGTAGGCCTACCTTGTATTGCAACAATATTTATTTTGTGATAGAAACTGTGAAGTCCTGGGATACACTTTATATGGAACTAACAGCATAAGGTCTTACTAATAGATCCTATTTTAAAACAATATTATTTTGCCATGTGACTGTTTAAAACTGTAAATATACATGCCAAACAAATGAGTAAACACGCAACTGAATCCATTTGTGTTTCATTTTTATGTCGGTAATGAAAACACCTCTTACATCACTCTCATCACTGTATAAAATGCTGAAAGTATCACACGATTTTTCCGAAGGAAGATACTCGTCAACAAAATGTTTTTATTTGTATTAACTTTATAGATCGCCTCGTATTTCTTAAAGGCTACATATAAAGGAACTTGCTTTTGCCTTCTAAGTAACAAAATTGTTGTCATTTTTATTATAAACCTCAGTAAAACGTAACCTTAATAGAAGTTACTCAGCACGGAGTATGCCATAGAGCTCACTCCAGAAATATGAGAATGTTCTCCCGTCGTGGGAAACTTCTGTAGTTTTATTCATATGAAATTGGAGAATGTTCTCTGCTGTGAGCAACTTCTCCCACTCCGTTACTCACGCCGACAACATACTCGGCTGAAGTATATTCTCCGACTCCCTTTATTCATGCGAACCTGAGTATGTTCTCTGGAATCCAGAGTATAAAGTAGATACTCCATTTTATTCATACGGCCCATTGGTGTTTGTTTCTCAGCAGAGCACTTGCTCTGGCCCCTACTCGGTCCGGGACCTGCCTGCGAGATGTGCTCTGCTGGTGGCCGAAGCTGCAGGCGCTGAGGCCGAGATATAAGAGCTGCTTACATTTTCTCCCAAATCGTTTGTGTAACTAAGGAACACCAGAGGACCAATAACATTGCTCTGTGGAATGCCTGATGCTTTACCATCGATTACTACATACTGTGTCCTCTATGACGGGAAATCCCCTATCCAGTCACAAATTTGTGCCGGTGTACGATAACCACGCAATTTGATTAAAAGCCGTTTGTGAGGTACGGTGTCAAAAGCCCTCTGGAAATCTAGAAATACGGAATCAGTTTGAGAACCCTTGTCCATACTCGTGTGAGTAAAGAGCTAGTTGTGTTTCACACGATTCTTTCAATGCTCCGTGTAAGTTGAAAAAAAAAAAAAAAAAAAAAAAAAAAAAAAAAAAAAATAATAATAATAATAAAAAATAAAAATAAATAAATAAATAAAAAGGTTCAAATGTTTGTAGAGCTTATGGGATTTAACTAAGGGGTTATCAGTCTCTAAACTTACGAACTACTTATTAACTAGCTAATACTAAGGACTGCACAAATATCCATGCGGTGGAGGCATTCAGACCCCCGACCGTAGTGGCCGTGCAGAACGTGACTCTCGCGCCGCAGACCGCTCGGCCACTGCGGCCGACGTGTGAGTCCACATAAATTTTACGCAAGGTTACCGGCACAGACGGAGGATACTAAATTTGTTTAAATATCGATTTCAGTAATCCTAGCTTAGATTTTTCGAAAATCCTTTTAGTGTTTTACAGCTGAATTAGGCAAAAATAGGCGTTAAGGTCGTAACAGATTATCTCAGGTGCTATATAATTACCTGTTTGGGATTTAATTACTCATTAAATGCTTAAGTACAAATTAAATTGTGCGTAAGAACTCAGGAGAAGAATAGGTGTTAACCTAAACATCTGCAGTCTAGTCTGAGGCCTGACGATAACATGTCAGTAGGATGCATGTCGCTAGCGATACGTGTTGTGGGAGCAATAAGTGTATATTTTATCTTTTAATTAACAGATTTTATCTAACTGACTAACCCGCAATATGACGTACAGACACAAGTAACGCATGTTGATAATGGCAGGGCAATGACGTTTCCATAGGTATGTAACCACCATTTTACACTCTGTTTAAACATTAAGATCTTTAGTTTTTACTGACCATACCGATGCACTCCCATGAACCACAGACATTGGCGACGTGGGGTGGCTTGCGTGCCTCAACGATACAGATAGCCGTAAGTAGGTACTGCGAACGGCTGAAGGCAAGGGGAAACTACAGTCGTTACTTTTCCCGGGGACATGCAGCTCTACTGTATGAACATATGATGATGGCATCCTCTCGGGTAAAATATTCCGGAGGTAAAATAGTCCCCCATTCCGATCTCCGGGCGGGGACTACTCAAGAGGATGTGATCATCAGGAAAGACAACACTAGCATTCTACGGGTCGGAGCGTGGAATGTTAGATCCCTTAATCGGGTAGGGAAGCTAGAAAATTTAAAAAGAGAAATGGCTAGGTTGAAGTTATAATGGGGATTAGTGAAGTTCGGTGGAAAGAGGAACAGGATTTCTGGTCAGGTGAGTACAGGATTAAAAATACAAAAGCAATTGGGGGTATTATACGAGTAGGTCTGATAATGAATAAGAATATAGGAATTGGGGTAAACTACTATGAACAACACAGTGAGCGCATTATCGTAGTCAAGATAGATACGAAGCCAACACTGACGACAGTAGTACAGTTTTATATGCCAACTAGCCCTATCGATGATGAGGAGATCGAAGAAATATATGAGGAGCTAAAGGAAATTATTCAGACAACTAAGGGAGAGGAAAACTTATTTGTAATGGGAGACTGGAAATCTGTAGTAGGACAAGGAAGGGAAGGGAAGATAGTAGGTGAATGGGGTGTGGGCAAAAGGAATGAAAGAGGAAGCCGCCTGGCAGAATTTGCTCGGAACATAATTTAGTTATAACAAACACCTGGTTTAAAAATCACGAAAGAAGGTTGTATACGTGGAAGAGACCACGACACACGAGATAGATTTTATTATGGTAACACATAGATTTAGGAATAGACATACCCAGGGGCAGATATAGTCTCAGATCATAACTTGTTGGTTATGAAATGTAGCCTGAAACTTAAGAAACTAATAAAAGGTAGGAAAATAAGGAGATGGGACCTGGATAAATTGAAGGAACATGAGATTCTTAAGAATTTCAGAGGGAGCTTTAGGCAACAATTGACAGAAACAGGGGAAAATAAAACAGTAGAGGAGGACTGGGTAAAATTGAGAGATGAAATAGTGAAGGTAGCAGAGGACAAAATAGGTAGGAAGGCAAGACCTACAAAAAATCCTTGGATATCACAGGAGATACTAAATTTCCTCGATGAAAGGAGAAAATATAAAAATGCAGTAAACGAAACAGGCAAAATGGAGTACAGACGACTAAGAAATGAGATTGACAGGAAGTGCAAAATGGCTAAGCAGGAGTGGCTAGAAGGCAAATGCAAAGATGTGGAAGAATGTATAAGTAGGGCAGAAACTAAAAGAGATATACGGAGATATGAAAAACAGCTCTATAAACATCAAGAACACAGATGGAAAACCAATTCTCAGCAAAGAAGTGAAAGCTGAAAGGTGGAAAGAGTACATAGAGAGGCTCTACGAAGGAAGTGAACTTCGAGGTAATATTGTAGAAAGGAGAGAAGAAGTAAATGAGGATGAAATAGGAGATACTATACTGAGAGATGAATTTGACAGAGCCCTGAAAGACCTAAGTCGGAACAAGGCCCCGGGAGTAGATGACATTCCCTCAGAGCTACTAAAGTCTTTGGGAGAGCCAGCCATGGCAAAACTATTTCACCTGGTTCGTAAAAGGTATGAGACAGAGGAAATACCCTCATATTTTAAGAAAAATATAATAATCCCCATTCCAAAGGAAGCAGGCGCAGACTGGTGTGAAAACTACAGAACCATCAGTTTAATAAGTCATAGTTGCAAAATATTAACACGAATTATTTACAAAAGGATGGAACAGCTGATAGAAGCCGACCTCGGAGAAGATGTTTGCCGGCCGCCGTGTGCACGGCCACTACGGTCGGGGGTTCGAATCCCCCTCGGGCATGGATATTTGCGCCTTTTTTATTATTAGCTAGTTCATAAGTAGTTTGTAAGTTTAGGGACTGATGACCCCCTAGCTCTACAAAACATTTGAACATCGGCCACCATTCAGCAAAAGTTTTCATGTGGCGAGAGATCTGGAGAATGTGTTGGCCAGGGCAGCAGACGAACATTTTCCGTATCCAGAAAGGCCCGTACAGGACCTGCAACATGCGGTCGTGAATTATCCTGCTGAAATGTAGGGTTTCGCAGGGATCGAATGAAGAGTAGAGCCACGGGTCAAAACACATCTGAAATGTAACGGCCACTGTTCAGAGTGTCATCGATGTGAAAAGAGGTGACCGAGACGTGTAATCAATGGCATCCCTTACCATCACGCCGGGTGATACGCCAGTATGACGATGACGAATACACGCTTCCAATGTGCGTTCACCGCGATGCCGCCAAACACTCAAGACTACTCAAGAGGATGCGACCGTCATGATGCTGTAAACAGAACCTGGATTCATCCGAAAACAAGACGTTTTGCCATTCGTGCATCCAGGGTCGTCGTTGCGTACACTACCGCAGGCGCTCCTGTCTGTGATGCAGCGTCAGGGGTAACCGCAGCCATGGTCTCCGAGCTGATAGTCCATGCTGCTGCGAACGTCGTCGAACTGTTCGTGCAGATGGTTGTTGTCTTGCAAACGTCCCCATCTGTTGACTTAGAAATCGAGACTTGGTTGCACGATCCGTTACAGCCCTGCGGATAAGATGCCTGTCGTCTCGACTGCTAGTGATTCGAGGCCGTTGGGATCCAGCACGGCGTTCCGTATTGCCCTACTGAATCCACCGATTCCATATTCTGCTAACAGTCATTGGATCGCGGCCAGCAATGTCGCGATACTATAAACCGCAATTGCGATAGGCTACAAACCGACCTTTATGAAAGTCGGAAACGTGATGGTACGCATCTCTCCTCCTTACAGGAGGCATTACAACATTTCACCAGATATTGTTTGGAAACTTTCTTCATGTCAGCACGTTGTAGGTGTCGTCACCGGCGGCAACATTGAGTGAATGCTTGAAAAGCTAAACATTTTCATATCACAGCATCATCTTCCTGTAGGTAAAATATCGCGTCTGTAGCACGTCATCTTCGTGGTGTAGCAATTTAATAGCCATGAGTGTATTATGAACAGGGCCATGAGAATTTTTATGGAATTTATTAATGTCAAGAATCACTGACAGTGTAGGTAACAGACACATTTTTATGTAACTATCCTACGCAGGGCAGTTTTAACTAGTTTCACTACTATTGCGCTCAGCCAACAATTTGCTTATTTTGACAAAACAGCAGACTACCAATTTCATTTTTTCACCAGACGGCTTTTAACGTAGCTGTATGAAGTAGCTCTTGAAAAGGCAGTTACGACGATATATTGCTTGTTATTATTGCCGATGGAACTTTCCGAAAAAAAAAAAAAAAAAAAAAAAAAAAAAAAAAAAAAAAAAAAAAAAATGTTGCAAACTCTTACGAGAATCGGCGAAATGTCGTGAGTAATGGGTGTGAATAAGTTGTGAATTAACGGAAGAGGGGAGGCGTGCTAGGGTATTCCGCGCAGTTGTAGTAATCACTGTGTCCCAGTGGCGTAGCGGTCAGTGTAATCGCCTTTGTAGATCGCAGAGGCTGGGCTCATTTTCTCCATTGATTTATATTAATCACTACTGGTAGTTAATGACAAAATTCCTTTGTGTCTTCATACATTAAATATCCGAAAAGACATATGCAGTGGATAACTTGGTACAAAGCTTTTAAATGTGTTTTGTAACTTAACAATTACACATGAAGCAAATGTCACTCATTATAAACTCGTACCCCGCTGACTGCGTAAGTGTCAATACCGGATGGTCAAAAAGTCAGTATAAATTTGAAAACTTAATATATCACGGAATAATGTAGAGAGAGAGGTAAAAATTGACACACATGCTTGGAATGACATATGAAGGGCCATCGGATGGACATTTTTTGAAGTTTAGTTTTTGTTTGGTTCTAATAAAAAAGTTCAAAAAATGTCTGACAGATGGCGCTTCATCTGATCAAAAAAGCAATAATTAGCAAAGCAAATTAAGACAAAGCAAAGATGATGTTCTTTACAGGAAATGCTTAATATGATCACTATCATTCCTCAACAATGTCTGTAGTCGAGAAATAATGTTGTGAACAGCACTGTAAAGGATGTCCGGAGTTATGGCACAGACAAATATATGCAGACGGAAAACCTCCGTAAGGGCCCGGTCCCACGCCCAGGGGTGCGAGGAGGGAGGGCCAGAGCAGTTCCATAAGATGCAGCCCTTTAAACTGGCCAGAGCAGGCGGCAGGTAGCGGCTGCCCCCACCACCACCTCCCCTCAAACGCCAGCAAGCTGGACACAGCCGTGGCCTCGTGGCAGGTGGCACGAGCTCTCCCCTCAGCCTCCCCTCCATGCTACCCTCTGAAGCGCCTCTAGTGTCGTCTACCGGTACTAAGCCAGGGAACCGCCTTACATCTGGTGGCATCTTACGCAACTACGAGAGGAGCGTAGGACAGAGGTTTAGGGAGGGCTTCTTCTCTGTATATGTTACTCTGTGGTTGTGGTGAGGCTTTCGTGTCGGATTTTATCTTTCAGCATCCCTAGAGATGTCGGTTGATACTCTTGCGACTTCAGGTAACCCCAAAGCCAATAATCACACGGACTGAGGTCTGGGGACCTGGGAGGCCAAGTATGACGAAAGTGGTGGCTGCGCACACGATCATCACCAAACAATGTGTGCAAGAGATCTTTCACAAGTCTAGCAATATGGGGTGGAGCGCCAACCTACATAAAAATCGAACGTTCCAGCAGTTGTTTATCAACCAGGCTGGAGATGATGCGATTCTGTAACATATCAGCGTACCTCTAATCCATCTCGGTAGCAGTTACAAAACCAGAATCATGCAGTTCCTAGATGAAAAAAGGCCCGATAACGGTAGATGTGGTAAATCCAACCCATACCGTGACTTTCTTGTCGTGCAATGGAGTTTACACGACAGTTCTAGGATTTTTGCTAGCCCACATTCTGCAGTTATGGGCATTGACAGACCCTCGGAGCGCGAAATGAGCTTCATCAGTCCACAACACGCTACTCAATCAATCATTATCTTCCGCCATCTTTTGAAACGCAAATGCCCTCCGCTTCACTAAACCTCAGGTAACAGTTCATGATGCCGATGGATTTTGTAAGGATAGCATCGCAGGTTATGCCTATGTGCCAACGAAACAGTAGTGTATGGAATGCCGGTGCGACGTGCGACTGCACGAGCGCTGACTTCACCGCAGGCGCGGATCCAAGGGGGGGGGCATGGGGGTCACGACCCCCCCCCCCCAAACTGCAGTAACTCGAATGATTTTCATTTTTAATCATAGAAATTTCCAATTTTAAGCATATAAATTTCCAATTTTTTCAGTCAATTATTAGAGAAACATTTTGTGTGTGATAACTGGTCCTCGAAGGAAATAACTAGTGGATACTGGATACTTATGTGTTGGTTGCCTGAGGGCTAGCTGACATGGACGGCCTTATGGGCTACAGGAAAGTAACGGTGCCAGAGCAGAAGGGCGGCATACCTGCTGACGGCAGCTGTCACGATTCGCAAGTCCGCAGCTAGAATCCTCGGACCGCACACAGAGAGAAAGACCCTTCGCCAAGAAAGGAAGAAAAAAAAATGCAGAGAGGCTGGCTTTCCCGAACATTGACGGAAATGACGTGTAGAAACAGCAGTCGTCTCAGTTAGTCCTAGACGCTCGTACAGCCATAGTCAGCAGACCTGTCGTCACGATCCTACATTGAGTGTGAAGTGTAAAAGTGATAAAGGTCAGTGCACTCTTCAGTTTTATATTGTGTACATTATGAGGATGTCATATTATTATTTCGGTGTGGTTATAGTTCTTAAATTAATTGCACGGCGTATATACTGATCAAATTTTCGCATGAGTACTTTTCCTCTGATTTTAGAGATTTCTTAAAAGTTATGCTAAAGCGATGTACCAAGCACTGACTCAAAGAATGCCGGTTAAGATAAATATATCTATGGTTACCCAACCGACGGAAATATTTTCATAAAACTTTTTTAAAAATATTAACTCTGATATACAAATAAATATGAAACATACGTTTTCGTATGGCGTAAACTAAATTGTTTCAATATTTTAGTAAGTGAAAAAAAGGACATAATAATATACGGTTACATTTCGGTTCATTTCTGATGGTTGTCGGAGTGCCCATTTCTAACGTGAGCCATCAAGCCATCGAAAAGAGACATTTTAAAGAATGTGGCGGTTTAAGTATAAGCAATGCAATTTTTTTAGCTTGGCGTTTCTCGATATGTCAGGTTGGTATCGAAGCCGAAAACTGCAGGAACCAAAATAACCCAGTAACCGGATGGGTCCTGGTGCTTCTGACATCTTAGCACATTCTAATTACTAATGAACTACCTCGAAGAGAACGATCTATTAACCAATAGTCAACACGGATTCAGAAAGTATCGCTCTTGCGAAACACAGTTTGCCCTTTATTCACATGAAGTGTTAAGTGCCATCGACAAGGGATCTCAAGTAGATTCCATATTTATGTATTTCCGGAAGACTTTTGATACTGTAACCCACAAGCGGCTTCTAATGAAATTGCGTACTTATGGAATGTCTTCCCAATTGTGCGATTGGATTCACAATTTCCTATCAGAAAGGACACAGTTCGTTGTAATTGACGGTAAGTCATCGAGTAAAACAGAAGTGATATCTGGCGTTCCACAGGGAAGCGTTATAGGTCCCCTACTCTTCCTCGTGTTTATAAATGATTTAGGAGACAATCTGAATAGCTCCCTTAGACTGCTCGCGGATGATGCTGTCGTTTATCGGTTAGTGAAGTCAACAGAGGATCAAAAGCAACTGCAAAGCGATTTAGACAAAATTTCTACTTGGTGCGAAAATTGGCAATTGACACTAAATAAAGAAAAGTGTGAAGTAATACACATGACCACTAAAAGAAATTCGCTGAACTTCAATTACGCGATAAATCAGTCAAACCTTAAGGTCGTAGATTCTACCAAATACCTAGGAGTTACAATTACGAACAATTTCGACTGGAGAGAACACACAGAAAATATTGTGGGGAAGGCGAATCAAAGGTTACGTGTCATTGGCAGAACGCTTCGAAGATGCACCAGCTCCACCAAAGGGACTGCTTACATCACACTTGTGCGTCCTCTCCTGGAGTACTGTTGCCCCTTGTGGGACCCTCACCAGGTGGGACTGACGGAAGATATTGAGAAGATTCAGAGAAGGGCAGCTCGTTTTGTTTTATCACGTTACGGAGGAAAGCGTCACGGAAATGTTCCACGAATTGGGGTGGAAATCATTAAAAGAAAGACGTTATTCATTGCAGCGTGATCTGTTTGCGAAGTTTCAATCACCGACTTGGGAGACTTGACCATCCCAATAAAATAAGAGAAATCAGATCGAAAACGGAACGATTTAGGTGTTCTTTCTTCCCGCGCGCTATTATAGAATGGAACGGTAGAGAAAAGTTATGAAAGTGGTTAATGAACCCTCTGCCAGGCATTTAAATGTGATTTGCAGAGTATCTTTGTAGATGTAGATGTAGAATGACATGTTTCAGTTTGGTAAGAAACCCTTTCATCTCATCGAAATAAGGTTTTCGAGCTATTCAAGAAAAATATGCTAAATTGACCTCGAATCACGCACACTACCACTCAAAGTAAATAACAGCAAATAATGAACTTCTTAGTTCATGTGATTTTTATGTTTCTACAAGTAAAAAAAAAATTACAACTCCATTTATTTCACATATTCGACCTATTTTGGTCTGCATTGAATGGGCTATATAACGCAATTGGCTCAGTCATACAGTTACAAACTGTTACATTCACGCTTGTCTGACCTTCTTGCTTATTATGACCAAATGTCCTGCATTTCGCAGGACACTTTTTTTTCGAGTCTTATACCACAGCCCGCCACGATGTTAAAGAAACTTAAAAATATCCTGCACTTCAATATTATCCTGCGAACTATTTTGCGAAATCCGATTATCACCTCATTCAAGTGAAATCAATTATTACACAGTTAGTGAAGAAACACAAGACTTTTTGTGAAGAAAAGGAAAGTTTGTTGGTAGGCTAGCGTCCGCCACGCATGTCTTCTGCCATAATTTCAGACGTAAACATTGTTCGCGCTGGCAAAAATGCATAATATCTGACAATAGTAATATTACGATGAGGGCTGCTGGTGTGAACGAAAGTCAATGCAAGTCATACGTATGTGGGCTGTGGAATGACGTTGGAGATGTAATCATGCTGAAAGTCACATAAAAATGCGAGTTAATGTCAAACTGCCTTCTTTGTATCAATTTTTTGCAGGCGTTAAAGAGAAATCGGATTTTTTAAAACTTTTTTTCTTTTTTCTTAAATTGGAGGTACTGTGTTCGGGTGATTTGATGATAAATGATTTTCGTATTTGTACTTTAATACACTGAGAAGCAATTTAACTTCACATTTTTTAATACATTTTCAAATGTTACCCAGTATGGTACTATAACTACAGTAAAGGAGTGGATTGCAAGTCACAAGCTAACTTATTAAAGATGGGTTAAAATATTTGCAAAACTTGAGTTAAATACTGATTATCATTTTTTTTGTGTCCCAGCCTCGTCGCCGCTTTTGTGTCTCGTTTCCGTCGTAGGTGTCGGTGGCCGAGTAGAAAGACCGACACAGGAATAAAGGATGCACGCTTGTGCAGGTAGGAGGTGACCAGCCAGTGGGACAGCAGAAACTAGAAACACTAGACTAAATTAGAACGAGATATATATTTCTTAGAAACTTAGTAATACTTAACTTTTACATAGCTCAGTACTGCAGAAGGCTGATACATAGTTGAGCTAGAGGCCTGCCTAGTGCCTATCTGATAGTCAAGTCTTCACTGGTGCCTATCTGATTCCGAAGTGTTAACTGTTTCCTATATCAGTCCTAAGTCACCGATGCAGTTCAGTCGTGGCCACGAGCGGAGTTGTAGCAGAGGGCGCTCGTGGCTGACGTCGTAAGAACGCCGCGCCGTGCGTGCATGGCGGCGCGCGGCGAAAGTAGGTGGCGCGCACTTTAGACTTGTGCGACACCACAATATTGTTATTAACATTGAAGACCTTACTGTTTGTGTGCCTGATAGAAACAAGGTGATTAGAGCCTCCTTGGATACAAATGCGCCAACAGAAGGAATATTTTTGGTAATGAACAGTATATGGACCCATGAAAACTCAAGACCTGAAGCAGAAACATTTGACTAAAAGTGTGTAGAGGTATATGATAAATTTCTGAGAAACTCTAAAATGTTACAAGTAATTCATTTGCTGTTGTTAGTATTTTGATGGGATTTAACTGCTAGGTCATCAGTTCCCTAGTAATTCATTCAAATGAAAAATATACTTGATTATGTTTCGCCATATTCAGATACTTGTATTCACCATAACTGTATTTCACCATTATCAGTTTTTTCGCCATATTTAGAATGATAAGGTGTTGAGTGGATGAATTAGCGTTTTGTATGTTCGAATAATCAGTTACAAAAGCAAATTAAACACGTGACGTAAAGTTGGCACCATTATGCTGCATAACCGGTAGATACTGCTTTTTGTATTTGAAAATATGCTCACCCTATTCTTACTATGAAACCAATGTACTCGAAACTAGTTCATATCAATTTGTAAACGTAATCATTTTTACCATAACGTTTACAAAAGTTTTTTTTGTTTCATTACAGTCATGAGAAACGTAAAATTAATAATGGTTATGAAATAGTTAGCTAAGCCAGTGGTGTAAAAGCCCAATCCCTGCAGACCAAAAAAAAAAAAAAAAAAAAAAAAAAAGGTCGAATATGGGAGTTAATTCGTATCAATATTTTTGTAAATTTTAAGACGAGAGTGCCATGACCAACACATACTACAAATTCTTACTGCAGGAGGTGAATGTGGGAGTGAGGTGCGTTTGAAGATCACTTTCGTACATTTTTCTTGAATAACTAAAATCCGCGGTCTCTAGCGAAAACGTCTCCCAGATATTGTAGCTGGGATAATTCTTTGCAACTTGTGTTGTTGTTGTAGTGGTCTTCAGTCCGGAGACTGGTTTGATGCAGCTCTCCACAATACCCTATCCTGAGCAAGCCTCTTCATCTCCACATAAGAACGGCAACCTACATCTGTCTGAATCTGCTTACTGTATCCATCTCTTGGTCTTCCCCTGCGATTTTTTCCCCATACACTTCCCTCCAACGCTAAATTCACAATTCCTTGATGTCTAAGAATGTGTCATACCGATCTATCCCTTCTTTTAGTCAAGGTATGCCAGAAATTCCTTTTCTCCCCAATTCTGTTCAGTACCTCCTCATTAGTTACGCGATCCACCCACCTAATCTTCAGCATTCTTCTGTAGCACCACATTTCAAAAGCCTCAATCCTCTTCCTGTCCGCACTGTTTATCGTCCATGTCTCACTCCCATACAAGGCAACACTCCATACAAATGCCTTCAGAAAGGACTTCCTTAGGTTTAAATCAATATTCGATGTTAACAAATTTCCCTTTTTCAAGAATGCTTTTCTACCCATTGCCATTCTGCATTTTATATCCTCTGTACTGCCACCATCATTTGTGATTTTACTGCCCAAGTAACAAAACTCATCTACGTCCTTTATTGCTTCGTTTCCCAATCTAATTCCTTCAGCATCACCTAATTTTCTTACACTGCACTCCATTACCCTAGTTTTGCTCTTGTTAATGTTCATCTTATATGCACCTTTCAGCACACTGTCCATTCCGTTCAATTGCTCTTCCAGGTCCTTTGCTGTATCTGACAGAATTACTATGTCGTCGGCAAAACGCAATGTTTTTAATTCTTCCCCCTGAACTTTAATTCCTTCACCAAATTTCTCCTTGCTTTCCTTTATAGCTTGCTCAATGTACAAATTGAATATCATTGGATAATGGCTACAACCCTGTCTTACTCCCTTTCCAACCACTGCATCCCTTTCATGCCCTTCAACTCTGACAACCACTGTCTGGTTTTTGTACAAGTTGTAAATAACCTTACATTCCCTATATTTTACTCCTGCTTGCTTCAGAACTTGAAAGAGTTTATTCCAATCAACGTTGTCAAAAGCCTTCTCCAAATCTACAAAAGCTAGAAATGTAGGTTTGCCTTTTATTTGCAATTTACCAGTGCTTATTTCACCGCATTAAAGAAAGATCGTACGTAATTCATTATTTTTTCTTACTTTAGTTGTTATTTTGTCAGGCCGACCGCTTGAAGAAGGTGAACGATATGAGACGCCATGCATCTGTCAGGACAATTGACACTTTTTTTAATGAGAGGTTCAAGTCGGAAAATGAGGCAGCAGGAGAATCGTCGCCTACGCTGCGAATCCACCTCCCAGCTGCACTGACTCTGATGTCGACACTTGTGATGCTGGAGGTTCGAAAAGCGAGCAGGCCTCGGCCAGCTCTGCTTCTGCGAGTAGCAGCGGTAACGCTCCCAGCGTTCACTATCGTCTGACATTGCGTGTTACAAGCGTCAGTCGGATGTAATCGACTTCAATGAGGCTCTGCTGCTAGAGCGACAGTGGACACCACCTTCCGATTATGAATTACCTTATTGTGTAGTTACCAAAAAAGCGAAAAAGATAAAGAAGTTTGCCCAGAGGTCTTTGGAACAAAGAAGCTGAATTAAAGTTTGTGTTGTGGAGGGAAATCGTACATAGACTATTCCGAGGCGCCTTAATCGTTGGTGGTGTGGTAGTCTAACGGTTAAGACGTCTGCCTAGTAAGCATGGAGGTCCGGGTTCGATTCCCGGCCGCACCACAAAATTTTAATTCAATGCTTCAGCTCTATCAAAAATGTCTTTGACATATTTGAGACGAAAATCCGTCTCAGGGATTCTTTCTTTGTATTTAATTGATATTTATATCACCATAACAGGATTGTTCCACCATGTCCATTGCTGAGGTGCTATTCCGCTGCATGGAGAGCCTTGGCAGTAGTGGCAATTATCTTTGGAACAAAGAAGCTGAATTAAAGTTTGTGTTGTGGAGGGAAATCGTACATAGACTATTCCGAGGCGCCTTAATCGTTGGTGGTGTGGTAGTCTAACGGTTAAGACGTCTGCCTAGTAAGCATGGAGGTCCGGGTTCGATTCCCGGCCGCACCACAACTTTTAATTCAATGCTTCAGCTCTATCAAAAATGTCTTTGACATATTTGAGACGAAAATCCGTCTCAGGGATTCTTTCTTTGTATTTAATTGACATTTGAAAAACTTCCACTGGCTCGTACTGTCACACGAAGATCAAGGGCTTTATTACAAATACTGCACTTTGTTCGCCGTGGGGTCTGACGGTGGTTTTCAGACGAATACGCCTCTCAAGCGACTGGTCAGAGAACCTTAGAAGGCATTCGATGATTTGCTTGGAGAACGAGGAGCGCTTTTGACCCACCAGCGGAACAAATATCACCAACGGGCGGTTGAGGCTGACAAAAACTTCCTTTTTAGTTTTCATCATCCTGAATATGACGTGGCTAACAAGGTCTGTTCACAGAGAGACTCTAACGCCCGTCACTCCTTTTCGGAATGACTCAAACTGAGCCCTAACATTTTCCTGAATCACGGAAATTTTTATTAGTTCACAGTCTATAACTAAGTCATTCCACTGTAGGTGAAGTTGAACTTATATGTTGGCTGAAGTCCATTGCTGTCTTCGGCATTCACTAAAACATTTCATTTTACAGGATCTTTTCGTAAATTAGAAACATGTCAGTTAATATGGAAACGATTTTATTTCCACTTAAACAACGTTTAAATCAATCACATTGTTTCACAATCAAAAGATGCAGCGGCAAGCCAACAGAGCTGCTTACAGGTTTCTGGCTGCTAGAAGACTCTCCAAAAGACTAACTAAGCAATGGTTTCTCTCAAACATCCCTCTACACAACCGCGTAATAAGATTGATGACAACGTTTTGTAATTCACAATTAAACAATATTCTCTTACATTAAATATGCCAAAATACAGAAATTAAAACATTACATTTAAGCTTTGACTATTTATGTCAATGTATGTACTTGTTTCATGAAATTTGTATTTAAATGTGGTACACAAATTTAAAGTCACCCTTTTGACTAGTGTTTACTGCGCTCAAATTATTTACATTATTTGTGTTTTCGAAGTGCACACATATTTGTTTTGCCAATATTGTGTAGGCGTAATATTATTGTGAAATGGAATATTAATGTATTTCAGTTTGCGGTCTAATTTTTTATTAATACGGATTTGTATATGGTTGTCGTAGTTTTGTTAGTTTAAAAGATAGTTTCTTAGTACCAAACAGATTATTAATTTTAGTGCATGAAAAATTATCATTATTTAATTTAGGATCTAGTGATATATAAAATATGGTCTGCCCTAATATATTTAAACAAAAGGTATATATGAAATCATGTTGTGCAATAGTTATAACATGTAGTATTGTTGTTTTTATGCAAATTAGTATCTATATAGGTTCAGCAATTTCCGAAACTAAGTGTAATGCATTTTTAGTGTTTGCAGCTATTATTTACGAAAGTATTAAAAAATGAAAATTACGTAAAAGGTCAGCCAAAGTTATATTTAAATCAATGTACTATTTCTTAAAAGCGTTTTACTAATAGTGTTAATAGAATTTCAAACTGAAGGCGAAAAAGTGATATTTTACATGTCCGGTATTGAAGTTTTACTTTAGGTGTCAGACATTTCATGTTTCTATGTTGGCAACTGATTTTTAGAAGCGTGCAACATAGCAGAAACGTTACAAGACGCTCAAGTTAAAGAGAACCGGGAACGGTTGCGTCCAATTATCAGTAGTATAATTTTCTGTAGACGTCAAAATATTTCTTTGCGTGGCCACAGAGACGACGGAGATCTGTACCAAAGAAGTACTAACGCAAAAACTGGTGCCTCTAATCATGAGAGGGATAATGTTGTGAGTAGCAAAGATGGAAATTTCAGAGCTGTATTGCGCTTCAGAATTGATTCAAATCTAGGTCGTCATTTAGAAAACAAGTCTTCAAATGCCACATATATCAGCAAAACCACACAATATCAACTAATTGACGTATGCAAAGAAGAAATTCAAGATAATATTTTATCCAGAGTTAGAGAAGCAAAGTTTTTTTGTCTTATTTTTGATGAAACTATGGATATTTCTCACATTGAGCAGCTCAGTTTATCTGTCTCTTACCTTCATGAAGCAATTCGTAGGGAAGATTTTATTACATTTTGTAACGCTTATGACAAGACTTGTCCGGAAAATGCAAATGAAGAGCGTCGTCTAACTGAATTTGCTCTTGCACACATAGTTAAAGATCTTTGCAAGAAATTTAATATTGATCTGAATATCTGTGTTGGAATTGGCACTGACAGTTGTTCAGTTATGGTTTCTGAGTCAAAGGGTGCCATTCATGAGCTTATGAAGACAGCCGTTAACGCAAAACATTGCCCTTGTAGTAATCATTTGTTGAACAACTGTCTCGCAAATTCTTCCAAGGTCACTTCGGCAACAATGAAGAAAATAGTAGCATTTGCTAATGCCTTTGCAAAAAGACATGCCGTCTTTAAGGAAGCACTTGGCGGTATAGCAACGAAGGGCATCTGAGAGACATGACGGTCATCTTTGTTTCAAGGTGACAATTTGTTGAAGATATGCGATGCCCTCCGTAAGATTCCACTGTGGCGTGACAGTACAACGACATCTGAAGCCCAGTGCCTTCGACAGGCTTTACGCAGCCCCGAATTCATTCTCTCGGCTGTCTCCCTGGGTGACGTTTTAGGTAAGTTGCGGTATGTACTATTTTTATCTTCCCTTTTTCTTACTTATTAGTACACAAATTGTTATTTTTGTTCGTTTCTCAGTTTTTCATATTGCTTTTTCTTTACCGTAGGGATAACTGTGTCTCTCAGCCGCTTTCTTCAGTCAACGACCGCAGATTTAAAGAGAGCAATGGGTGCAATGAAGGACACCATAAGCGTTCTAGAGCAGAAGAGACGAGATGTGGATTCGGTGTTCCGGCTGTTATTCTCTGAAGCTCAAAACGTTGCTGAGCAATTGGATGTGGAATTGAAAGCACCACGTTTGGTATCTCGACAGGTGCACCGAGATAATCACTTGACTGCGCAGTCCACTGAAGAATACTTTCGAAGGGTCTTGTACATACCATTGTTAGAGAACATCGCATCAGATCTGAAGGAGAGGCTCTCTCCAGATGTGATGAATCTCTTCAGTTTAAGGATTTTTTTTGCCGCGTACATCATACAGCGAAGAAGACATTGTAACTGTGAAAGAAACAGCGGAGGTGTACAGGCAGCTGCTGGGCAACTCTGTTTCATTTGTAGTGCCAGAGTAGCCTACAAGTTGTGGGTGGGTAGGTGGAAGCGCCCTGTACAGGCTGTCCATAAAATTCCTGAGTCTCTTTTTGACATAATCGAGATGTGCGACAGTGAACTGTATCCTAGTATTTCCACAATTCTAAAAATTTTAGCCACGCTACCAGTTAGTGTAGCAACAGCGGAATGCACATCTTCAACCCTTCGTCACCTCAAGACGTGGCTAAGAGCAACCGTGGGGGAAGAACGACTCACTGGTCTAGCTTTATTACATATCCACCGAGATATTGATATTGACATCGACACTGATATTACTAGATTTGCAAATACTAAGAACAGACGTTTTTAATTTGTCTTGTGAATTGTACTTTAATTTAATAAAATAATTCATACATTCTATTGCTATTTTCATCAATATTAGAATCCTGTGCATGTGTAACAGTTATATTTACTCGGGGTGTGGGTGGGCAGGGAGCGAGCTAGGGGGGGCATAGAGTATTTACAATAAAAGTAACCTACACATTAAAAACAAGTTACTTTAATGCCAAAACTGTAAAAAGAACAATATTCATTTATTACCGGTTTCGACAGATCTAAGCTG
Source organism: Locusta migratoria (assembly GCA_026315105.1). Classification (NCBI taxonomy): domain Eukaryota; kingdom Metazoa; phylum Arthropoda; class Insecta; order Orthoptera; family Acrididae; genus Locusta; species Locusta migratoria. The sequence goes on along the minus strand of CM048749.1, from coordinate 88,253,691 downwards.
CCATCCACAGGTTTCGTACATAGCTAAAAGTTCATCTTTAGCCATTGGTATGGCGTCTGTTTGTAAAAACAGGTTGCTGGGAACTAAAGTGTGTCAATAATGATATAGCATAAAAGACGCCAAACCAATGGCTAATGCTGAGCTTTTAGTTACGTAAAAGATCTGACGATGGACGCCAAGATCTGCCGAAACCGGTAATAACAATATTTCGAAGCGATCCTTAGGATATTATACTTTTTACAGTTTTTGAATCTTAACAAGTTCGCCCCCGGAAGGTGACACAATGTAAAAATTTATGTTATTTTAATTCCCCCCTTTAGGCTTCTAAATCATGAAATAATTGTGAGCCCCCTGGAGCCGAAACAGATCCATCCCTGGAGGGGGGGGGAGGGACTAAAACTCGACAAAAGCGTAAAGGTGATCTGTGACCCCCTCCAAAATAGAACCCTGGATCCGCCCCTGCTTCCCCGTGCATAGACGAACCCGCTACAGTCTCCATTTCTTCCTGAACTGTCTCAGCAGCATTACGCCTTGTGCTCGGTCGACCACTGCGGGGTCTATCGTCTAAACAACCCGTGGCTTCGAACTTCGAAATCATTCTCGCCACAGCTGCATTTGTCAACAGACGTTTACCCGTTAGAATCCCCTTTCTATGGCGATAGGATCGTAACGCTGAACTAGCACATTCCCCATTCTGATAACTCATCTTCACTAAAAGCGCCTTTTCGGGTAACGTTAACATGCTGTGACTTCTGGTGCATCTGATTCTCTCTTTCATTACAGCTCCTTTTATGCATTATTTTCATGTGCAGTCACTGGCGTTTTGCTGTTCAGTGCCATATGTCGGACACTTTTTGAACTTTTGTTTCGTTCTAATAAAACCCCATGTCATTCCAAGCATGTGTGCCAATTTTTACCTCTCTATGTACATTATTTCGTGATTTATTAAGTTTTCAAATTTATACTGACATTTTGATCACCCAGTATTTTTACAGACATACATGGGTAACTTATCTGACAAAATCAACAAATTATTGAAAAATACTGATGTAACCCTGGCATTCACTACTAGCAACCTCCTTCAGAATAAGCTTAGGCACACTATTGCTGGTAATGACGACAAACATCTTAAATCTGGTGTCTACAAGGCCAAATGCTACGACTGTAATAAACAATACATCGGCCAGACAGGTCGCAATTTTCTCATTCGATTTAAAGAACATACAACTGGAGGGAGTATCAGCTACTAAATCTGTGTTTGGCCAACACCTACTGCAAAATAAACACTCTGAAGGTTCCATAGAAACGAATCTTAAAGTCTTACACAATGCACCTAAAGGTATCTTATTAAATGCCCTTGAACAAATTGAAATTTTTTCGTATCATAAAAAACAACCATCGACTTTATTGAATGAGCAATTGGATTTTAGAGAGAAACATTTTTACGAGCTTTTTGACAACCTGCTTTAACGCACATTAGCTCTTGTGCTACCTTTCCTTTTATAGTTTTTATTTGTTATTTTATGGTTGACTTGTTGCTATTGTAACAAATCCTGACTGATTCTACATATAGCTGCTCTTTTGCTGCACTTTGTCTTACACCTGTTAATAGTCATTTTATGTTTGACATGACCTTCGTCACAGTTCAATATATTAAAATTTGTTGTATAGCACTTATATTTTAAGTGGTTACCGTTTAATTAAATTGAACAATATTAACACTTGCTACATATGGCATCGACGACCTTTGGGGTATTTCCCCGCTATACGTGCTGACACCGATCCTCGCCGCTATCATGGTCTGTCTCCACGGTGACGGACGGCGTCCCCTGGCCGTTACATCTCTGACGCGCCGTCTGCTTTGCTGCTGTACGCGCTAACACCGATCGCCTCTGCTACCGCGGCCCGTTTCCATGGCGACCGACCGCGTCCCTGGCAGCTACATCTATGACTCGTCGTCTGCTGCGACAACTTATCGATGTCTCCACGACGTCGTATCCACGGCAACCATCTGCGTCGTTGTAATTTATCTTTGATCCACACTATGTTCGATTTGAAAGTTATTATTATCAACTGCCAATAGATGGCAGATACTTCCTAGACAGGTAACTTCTTTTTATTGTCTAATGTTTTAATTATTTTTTTTTATTTTAGACATGCCAACTACATTTTATTGTCAACAAAATGCATTTTGTATCCATTATGGATTTTATATATATATATATATATATATATATATATATATATATATATATATATATCTTATCCTATTTCTTACTGTATGACGTCCCTCATTGGTTTAAGAAGTGTTGTTGCTTCAGGCGGTGGGCGGGGCTTTGCCTTTATAACACACAGCAGTCTCTCGCTGGTTAGCAGTCGCCGCACGCTCACCGCCTGAATATCTGTAACGAGGTATACTATTTTAAGTAACTTTTTAAACTTGGTTGTAAATTTATTTTAGTGACTAATAGTGTACCTGTTTCCCTCTATCTTTTTTTATTTTATGTTCATAGGTCTGAAGATGATCTAGAACTTAGATCGAAACCGGTCGCCTTATTAATAAATTGCAAAAATAACTTTCGAACTGGACTGTTATTTTTATCATTAAGTAATAAGTTCGCTTTTTATTCCAAGAAAGGAAACAATGTTTTCCAAACTGATATTTTTACAGTGTTTCATACTTGCATTGTGTTCTTCTGCAAAGAGGAATGTTCGATGTAAGTGATTAAAACTGAGGCGCTGTAACCTCCAATGAATTTTAATTCCATCCAAAATTGGCTTCCTCTCTGAACATTTCCAGCGAACTGCTGTGACTAACGGCTCGATACAATAGCGTTTCGGACTATCGGCGCTCAATGTATAGGAAAACCATAAAGACACCTACTGAATACGTAATGTCTCGTCGCAGGCCGCAGCTGCGAAAGACTGCCGGCAATAATGTAGCTTAAACTATGCCAGCACCTTCACGAGGTGTGGCGCCAAATTTTATCCAGTAGTATGTCTGGAAAACGAGGAGAGAGAATTGAAATATGGAAATCTAATAACACATTTACCCTCACAATCCTGGACAAATGCAATAATATTCATTTTAATTGTAGTCTGATTATGACGTTTTATCTACCGCTGATATATGAGACAGGGGAAATACCCTCCGACTTCAAGAGGAATATAGTAATTCCAATTCCAAAGAAAGCAAGTGCAGACAAATGTGAAAATTACAGAACTATCAGTTTAATAAGTCGTGGTCGCAAAATACTGAGACGAATAATATACAGACGAATGGGAAAACTGGTGGAATCCAACCTTGGGGAAGATCAGTTTGGATTTACGACTTATCTTAGAAGATAGGCTAAGGAAAGGCAAACGTACGTTTTTAGCGTTTGTAGATTTGGATAAAGCTTTTGACAATGTCGTCTGGAATACGCTGTTTCAAATTCTGAAGGTAGCAGGGGTAAAATATAGGGAGCGAAGAGTTAGTTATACTCAACTTATACCAAAACCAAACAGCGGTTATTAGAGTCGAAGGGTATTAAAGGGATGCAGATATTTGGAAGGGAGTAAGACAGGGTTGTAGCCTTTCGCCATTGTTGTTCAATCTGTACATTGAGCAAGCAGTAAAGGAATGCAAGGAGAAATTTGGAGAGGGCATTAAAGTGCAGGGAGAAGAAATAAAAACATTGCGGTTTGCCGAAGACATAGTAATTCTGTCAGAGACCGCAAAAGATCTGGAAGAGCAATTGAATGGGATGGACAGTATCTTGAAAAGAGGTTATAAGATGAAAATCAATAAGGGTAAAGCATGGATAATGTAATGTAGCGTCAGAAAATCAGGCGATGCTGAAGGAATTAAATTAGGTATTGAGGCAATAAAAGCAGTAGACGAGTTTTGTTACTTGGGTAGCAAGATAAGTTCTGATGGCCGAAGTAAAGGAGATATAAAATGCAGAATGGGTATGAAAAGAAAAGCGTTTCTAAAGAAGCGAAACTTGTTGACATCCAATATTAGTTTAAATGTTAGGAAGTCCTTTGTGAAGGCATTTGTCTGGAGTGTAGCATTGGAAGTGAAGCGTGGACAATAAGGAGTTCAGACAAAAAGATGATAGAAGCTTTTGAAATGTGGTGCTACAAACCAATGATGAAAATTAGATGGGTAGATCACGTAACTAATGAGGAGGTGCTCAACAGAATTGGGGAGAAAAGGAATTTCTGGCGTATTCTGGCTAAGAGAAGGGATAGATTGGTGGGACTCATCCTGAGACATCAAGGAATCGTCAACTTAGCATTAGAAGGAAGTGAGTGGGACAAAAGTCGTAGAGGGAGACCGAGGGACGAATACAGTAAGCCGATTCAAAGGGATGTAGGTTGACGAAAGTATTCTCAGATGAAGAGACTTGCACAGGACAGGTTAGCGTGGAGAACTGCATCAAACCAGTCTGCGGACTGAAGACCACAACAACAACAGAGAGACGAAGTATCCTGAACTGAGAAAGGAATTTTTCCCATTACACCATTGGAACAGATCAGCTAATGAAAAATATATTGCTTAAACGGGACTGATTATAATTTTCTTCGCCACTTTAGGGTGAGAGGTACAACTATCTCGATCGAAGATATCCAGCAATGGTAGCAATTCGTACTTATTAAATCAGCCATTGACATCACAATGTTGTATCTACGATATGCAGAGGTTTACCGAATACTGAAATATTTGTGACTACGTTCACCTCTCTCTAAATCTCTGCGCCACAGGAAACACCGCAATGTCGTTCACGGTATTAACGTGCTCCAAAGAGCCACGTGGGAAAATGTGGTTCTCCAGGGGTCTAAATCTCGGCATCTTTAAACTGTTTTCTATAGTCCTTGGCCAATTTTCATTTTTATATCATCAGAAAAATTACCCGCTCGGTTAGCCGTGTGTTTTCTAGCGCACCGCCTTCCGAGACGGGGGGGGGGGGGGGGGGGCACACCGGCCCCGGTTCGAATCCGCCCGCCGGACTAACCAAGGGATGTCGGAGTGCCGGCCAGACTGGATGTGGTTTTTAGGCGGTCTTCCACATCCCCCTAGGTGAAAAGCGGGCTGGTCCCCAAGTCCCGCCTCATTTACACGAGTCGCAAATATTTCGTAACTCTTTACACTTTCACACATATAACACTATACGCAGACATTTGGGGCACACATTTTCTCCCTGGGGGCATGGGTTGGCGACAGGAAGGGCATACGGTCACCCTTTAACTATTAACACACGCCAAATCCGATTAACGAAGCCGACCCTGCATGTACGGGAACATGGCTCATGGGAAAGAAAGAGAAACATACTCAGCAGAAAAATTGGCATAGTTCCACTATCGCTTCAAATGTTCAAATGTTTGTAAAGCTTATGAGACTTAACTGCGGGTTAATCAGTCCCTAGTCTTACAAACTACTTATGAACTACTTTATACTATAAAGACGGCACAAACGTTGATGCCCAGTGGGGATTCGAACCCCCGACGGGGAACGCCCTCGCGCATCGTAGCATAGCGCCTCAATGCGCTAAAAAAATTCGAAGGCACATGCATCTGGTGTACGCAGTACACAAAATACTCCACCTGTGTGCTAGTTACTGGGGTACCACTGAAACGCTTGGAACATATAGATAACATAACGTAGAATAGTACATTCCATTAGTTAAAAGTAGACAACGACTGCAGAGTACATGGTGCCATATGGTTGAGGATGCCTGGGAAACACATATATGTACTAGCTGTTACAAAGTCTAAGTAATACATATGATCTGTTGAAGTCGGTATTACTTAGACTTTGTGACACCTAGTACATGTAAGATATGTGTTTTCCAGGCATCCTCAACCATATGGCACCATGTACTCTGCAGTCGTTATCTATTTTTAACTGATGGAACGTACTATCCAGCGTTATATGTTATCTATATGTTAATGTTCCAAGCATGTCAGTGGTACCCCAGTAAACAGCACACAGGTGGAGTATTTTATGTTCTGCGTACACACGCATCGCAATCCGCCCAAGATGAGTGCTTTAAACCAAAGCCGTAACTGTTGTTTTGAAAACAAGGAAATGAACGAGATTCTGACTTTTCAGATCACTGTTGTAGATTAGCCGGCCGCGGTGGCCGAGGGGACTGAGGCGCTCCAGTCACGGTCTGCACGGCCACTACGGTCGGGGGCTCGAATCCCCCCTCGGGCATGAATATTTGTGCCGTCCTTAGTATAAGGTAGTTCATAAGTAGTTTGTAAGTTTAGGGACTGATGACCCCGTAGTTAAGTCCCATAAGCTATATAAATATTTGAACATTTTGTTGAAGATTAAAAGAAAAAAAAATTCTGGTTGGCGATCTTTTGACCTCTGGAATGTAACAAAATACGTTAAACTTCTACAATTATGTTAGTAATTTAATAAACTAGAAGAATTATCAACACTGTTATCATTAAAAGTAACAGACATTTCATCGAGTTTACAGAAGTACAGCTCCTATAGGACGTGACAGGTTGTCTTGGCTGGCCATCGTGCCCCGTCCTCTCTGGGCCAACCTGTCCCATCGCCATCTTTACAATAAATTCTTTTCTTTAGAAAACTCACTGAAGCAATTAAGGCTGTAGGCCATTTAGAAATAATCCTTAAAGTACGACCTTTTATTATACTACTCACCCCGTTGCGCCTAACCGACGAGTAGAATTTTACTGAAACATGCACAAAAGCAATTAAGGACTACAGCTGGTCCAAAACTTCGCCGCCTGCTATATGGGTCCTGTATAAGGAGAGGGACAGTGCTACCTACTTACTGATTGATTCCTGAGACGATCTAGCATTTATTGTATGAACTAACTAGCTGAAAACCCGGCGTTGCCCGGATATTTATTTATTTATTTATTGCTGCCTTTTTTCAGGTATATATTCATTTGTATAATAGCTCTATATCTGTAAAATCTCTTGGGAACACAATTAGTAGTAAAGAAGTAATAGATTAACACTCAGTGCGTGATGGAGCGGTTTTCCATTAACGTTACTCATATCTCATGAACTATGTGCCGTTCTGTGATACAATTTATAAGGTACACTCAACTATATGCGTGTATACTGTTTATAAAATTTACTGTGGCTATAATTTGTAGTGTACAAATTATAAATTGTAACGTCAAGCAGAATGCCGTAGTTTTCGTCCATGAATAGCGGAACGTTACTGTTTATGTGCTCATATCTCATGAACTACGTGTCGTACTATGATACAATTTAGAAGCTACATTAACCATATATGTGTATACTGTCTGTAAAATTTCCTGTCGCTACAATTTCTAGAGTTCAAATTATAAATTGTAACGTCATACGGAGAGCCGTAGTTTTACTCCATAAACAGTGGAAAAGTAGTAAGCGTTCTTTTTTCGTTTCATCGTTTTACTATGGTTGCCAGCGAGAAAAAGTTTAATAAAGGTTTGAAATTGTGTTTAAAGTTTGTTGCAAGTCGCCAAGTACTGTCATTCTCATACAGTGTATTTCGAAAGTCTCGCCGCACGATATGGCATTTTTTGCGATTTGTATTGGTTATGACGTAATATCATTTGAAGCATGTGCCGAATGTGATTCTTAACCATGCAGCAATTGTTACCTCACGGTAAGGAATGTGTGTTCCAAATTTGGTTGAAATCGGTCCAATGGTTTGGGAGAAAATGAGCAGCATTGTCGCAAAATGCAGCAGTTTTCCGCGCATGTCATTGTTTATGACGTCATATGTCGTGAACTACATATCGTATGTGATTCTTACACTTACGGCGACCGTCATCATGGATTGAAGCTTACGTGTACAAAACTTCATAAAGATTGGAACAAAACTGTAGATTTGTATGCAACACGTACACACATACGGACACTCTGTTTATATATTAGATTCGACTTGGCCATCATGCCTCTATGGCCAATGTGCCCCGGTCTCCCCTACAGAGTCCCAACCGCTACAGGTTGTAATACCGCGGTCTCGCACCATCCTGTTCCACGGAGCGGTTGTTGCCCTGACTTGGAGCCAGTGACGGATCTAAGGGGAGGGTCATGGGGGTCACGACCCCCCCCCCCCAAAAAAAAACACTGTTTAATTGAAACATTTTTGTTTTTATATCTGGAGTGTGTACGAAAAAATTCGGAAGTATTTATTTTTTGAATTAATTTCGTTTATTCGTCTACATCAATTAGGCACTTGACATATCCTAATTAGCTTTTATTCACTTATTCCAACACCTTTTGGAACCCCAACATAGGTGAGAGAAATAATAACATTGCTGCTCAAAATGTTCAAATGTTTGTATAGCTTATGGAACTGAACTACGGGGTCATCAGTCCCTAAACTTACAAACTACTTATGAACTAACTAATATTAAGGACGGCACAAATATCTATGCCCGAGGGGGGATCCGAATCCCCGACCGTAGTGGCCGTGCGGACCGTGGCTGGAGCGCCTCAGTCCCCTCGGCCACCGCGGCCGGCTAACATTCCTGCCCTTAAGACACATTTTGCACACGAAGCATTGTCGTAGTGTTACGTGTAACAATGAGTGGACTCTTCGATTTCACACTATGCAAATGATAAGGTTATCAAAAATCTTATAATAGTTTTTTAATTAACTGCGTGAGGGATGTTGTTCGCAAAGTTTTGGACACATATTTGAAACACAGTGTATTGCGGAATGTCACTCTATTGATTAGGCTATAACGCTGATAAATTGTGCTATTAACTGGCGAAAACAAATATTAGGTATTATTACTATGATTAGTACATTGAAATGCCACATTTAATACGGAAAATCAATTTAAAATATTTATATTAAAATTAAGTATTTTACAGAGATTAAAATAGTTCACGTATGTGATGCGTAACGACAGGGTATATTTCGCGTAGGTTTGCGGGAGTCAGTGAGAGGGTGAAGACAACACCAGAAACCCAATCGGTGATCTGTGACCCCCTCCAGAAGTGAAACCTCGATCCGCCCCTGCTTGGAGCTGCAGGTAAGCAGCAGCGTGGGTGCTTCTGGCCCTCTAGGAGTGGGTGGGAGCGGCCAACAGTCCGGCCACGGACTTCTTTATGGCGACCGTGCGTAACCGTAACTCACGGCCGTAAATCCGCTTCACCACCGAGGCCCAATTTCCTCTGTGCTGCTGGCTGAGATATATCGTCCTCACGGCTGTCGCTCCGTGTAATTCTTCCACCTTCGACGAGGATTTAGACTGCGAAGAGAGTATTGACAGTTAAGACTGCAAACACTCGGATTTCATGGCGGGGAATCATCAGGTGTATTAACTACCAACGCGGCGGAGCGGCCGAGCACATTGAGGCGCTATGCTACGATGTGCGAGATCTTTCCCCGTGGGTGGTTCGAATCCCCCCTCGGGCATGGATGTTTGTGTCGCCTTTAGTATAAGTTAGTTCATAAGTAGTTTGTAAGTTTAGGGACTGATGACACGCAGTTAGGCCCCTTAAGCTTTACAAACACTTGAACATTTTATTAACAGTCCAGAGATGTGCCTGACGGAGCATAAAAGCCACCCATAATCCTCTGTCTGCATTCCTCACAAAAAGTTTGGCATGCGATCAGTGCCGGTGTGTCCTTTGTGCCGCGGTGGAGTAGCCGAGCGGTCTAAAGCGTCTCGCTGCGGAGCGCGCGGTTGCTCGCCGTGGAGGTTCGAGTCCTCCCTGGGGCATGGGTGTGTGTGTGTTTGTCCTTAGGTTAGTTTACCTAGGTTTAAGTAGTTTGTAAGCTACGGACTGATGACCACGCAGTTTGATCCGATAGATTTACAGACAGGCTGTGTCCTTTGTGTTTCCACAAGGTTCCGTCTTCGGTCCTTGGCTGTTCTTAATATATATTAATGACTTGTCATTCTACATTCACGAAGATGCTAACATAGTACTTTTTGCTGATGATACAAGTATAGCTATCACACCTGACAAACAGGAATTAACTGATGAAATTGTAAATGATGTCTTTCAGAAAGTTATTAAGTGGTTCTCTACAAATGGACTCTCATTAAACTTTGATAAAATCCAGTATATACAGTTTCATACACTAAATGGCATGACACCATTAATAAATTTAGACTTTGAACATAAATCTGTAACTAAGGTAGTATATTCAAATTTTCTAGGTGTTTGTGTTGACGAGGGACTGAATTGGAAGAAACATATTGAAGATCTCTTGAAAAATGTTTGAGTTCATCTACTTATGCTATGAGTCATTGCAAAATTTGGTGATATACATCTCAGTAAATTAGCTTACTACGCCTATTTTCATTCATTGCTTTCATATGGCATCATATTCTGGGGCAATTCAACATTGAGTAAAAAAGTATTCATTGCACAAAAGCGTGTAATCAGAATAATTGCTGGAGCCCACACAAGACCATCCTGCAGACATTTATTTAGGGATCTTCACTGTAGCTTCACAATATATATGTATATATTTACTCATGAAATTTGTTGTTAACAATTCGACCCAATTCAAAATTAATAGCAGTGTGCATAGCTACAAGACTAGGAGAAATGCTGATATTTACTACTCAAGGTTAAATCTAACTTTGGTTCAGAAAAAGGTGAATTATGCTGCCACAAAAGTCTTCGGTCACCAAGTATCATCGAATGTCTGACAGATAGCCAACTAGTATTTAAAAATAAATTAAAGGAATTTCAGAATGACAACTCCTTCTATAATGTAGATGAATTTTTAGATAAAACTTTAAAAAAAAAAAAAAATAAAATAAAAAATAACAAACAACAAAAATGTAATAAAAATCCTTAAAATGTTGATTGTCAAGTGTAGACAACATTTACTAAACTGACACGTTCCACATCATTACGAAATGCCGTATATATGATCTATGGAAACAAGTATTAATCTAATCTAATCTTACTGGTTCAGCGAAACCCGGGAAAAATTTGTCATGAAGACAAAGTAAATAAATAAATAATAAAAATAATATGTGTTTTTAAACTGTCATTCTTCGTTTCGTTCTTCTATCAGATCATTTTATATGCACATTCAAAGTATTTTTATCGCATGAGAAACGTTTTACGTCGCGGAGACAGCACGTATACGAGTCGTAGCGCGGCCGCTTAATATAGGCGGCAGTGGCCGCAGCGTTGCAATGCGCATGCGCGGCTGAGGTTCAAATTCTCTCCTGAACCCCCTGGAGGCAGCATATGGGCGCTCCCGCGGCAGGGAGGGGCGAGGGGAAACACCGCTTTTAAGACTGGTGTTAGAGCTGGTAGAGACGCCAGCTCCTGGCTACTCGAGCTCTGGCGTTTACGAACGAATGGTCCCGAAGCAAGGCAATGGAGCTACTGTGCATTCGCAAATAATTCATGAAGGGAACATACGCCCTTCATATTTCTTTTTGGTGCATTGACGATTCGCCAAAATCCGTTATATTTGGTAAGGTATCTTATATTAAAAACGCATCAACTATAAAAGGCTTCAGAAGATCTGATCATCAATAATGATGAAATCACTACTCTCAACCTAGCATGGTTAGAGACATCGCGCAGCGGTATCGAAGGTATTGTGTTCAAGACCGAGTGCAATCAATTTTTTAAAGCCAATATTTTTTTTATCAGATACGGAACAACAATGACTTTCGTTGTTACTTGCCACATATCTTTGGACGTTTTTGCAAATGTGACGCGATTGTGAAGGTAAAGGACATTTATACTCTTCGTTGTAACAAATATTTAACTATTTGAAAAGATGTGGAGGAGAGCAGCCTTTGCGTGTGCATAAGGAGGGGGTGCTGATTACAGTGTCACGTTATCTGAAGGTAGCTTGTCTCTTCATCGTAACAGATCAATTTTGTTACAATCACTTAACATCACTTAACAGGTAATCAGTTACTTACTGTGTTTTAGTGTTCACATGCTGAATCATATATTTGTTGGTGTTCATTATCAAAGACAGTTGTTCTTTGAAGAGTATAATGACTTGTGATGTGTGAAAATCATGAATGTATATATGAATGTAGAATTACTATTTAGTTTTCATTTGTAATCAACACTGCTGGCCATTAAAATTGGTACACCAAGAAGAAATGAAGATGATACATGGGTATTCATTAGACAAATATATTTTACTAGAACTGACATGTGATTCCATTTTCACGCAATTTGGGTGCATAGATACTGAGAAATCAGTACCCAGAACAACCAACTCTGGTCGTAATAACGGTGTCGATACGCCTGGACATTGAGTCAAACAGAGCTTGGATGGCGTGTACAGGTACAGATGCCCATGCAGCTTCAACACTATACCACAGTTCATCAATAGTAGTGTATGGCGTATTGTGACGAGCCAGTTGCTCGGCCACCATTGACCAGACGTTTTCAGTTGGTGAGCGATCTGGGGAATGTGCTGGCCAGGGCAGCAGTCCAACATTTTCTGTAGCCAGAAAGGCCCGTACAGGACCTGCAAAATGCGGTTGTGCATTATCCTGCTGAAATTTAGGGTTTCGCAGGGATCGAATGAGGGGTAGAGCCATCTCAAATGTAACGGCCACTGTTGAAAGTGCCGTCGACGCGAACAAGAGGTGACCGAGACGTGTAACCAATGGCATCCCCTACTATCACGCCGGGTGATACCGCAGTATGGCGATGATGAATACACGCTTCCAATGTGCGTTCACCGCGATGTCGCTAAACACGGATGCGACCATCATAATGCTGTAAACGGAACCTAGATCTATCCGAAAAGTTGACGTTTTGCCATTCGTGCACCCAGGTTCGCCGTTGCGTAAACCATCGCAGGCGCTCTTGTCTGTGATGCATCGTCAAGGGTAACCACAGCCATGGTGTCCGAGTTGCTGCAAACGTCATAGAACTGTTCGTGCAGATGGTTGTTATCTTCCAAACGTCCCCATGTGTTGACTCAGGGATCGAAACGTGGCTGTACGGTCCGTTACAGCCATGCCAATAAGATGCCTGTCATCTCGACTGCTAGTGATACGACGCCGTTGGGCTACAGCACACCTGAACCCACCGATTCCATATTCTGCTAATAGTCATTGGATCGTGGTTAACGCTAGCAGCAATGTCGCGATACGATAAACCGCAATCGCGATAGGCTACAATTCGACCCTTATCATAGTCGGAAACGTGATGTACGCATTTCTCCTCCTTACACGAGGCATCACAACAACGTATTACCAGGCAACGCCGGTCAACTGCTGTTTTTGTATGAGAAACTTTCCTGATGTCAGCACGTTGTAGGTGTCGCCACCTTCGCCAACCTTGCGTGAATGCTCTGAAAGCTATTCAACTGCATATCACAGCATCTTCTCTCTGTCGGTTAAATTTCGCGTCTGTAGCATATCTTTGTGGCGTAGCAATTTTAATGAGGGTGTAATATATGCAGCCTATTAATTAATAGGCTCAGACACGATTAATTAAACTTGAAAGTGAAAGTTTCAAGGACGGGACGGTCATGGAGCGTAAGCTACAGGTCGCGATGGCGGAAGGAACAGGTGTTACATTCTATGGAGATTGCCTGAGAGTAGATAGTGTTGATGGAGAGGAGCCACTGGTTCACTGGTTACGCCATGTGGAGAATTCGAATAGATGAGACTGGAGAAGGTATTGGGAGGGAGGGAGGGGACGAGGGCGAGGAAGGCGGCTTTGTCAGCATACTGAAGGAGGTGGACGGGAGGTTCGGGTTTCAACGTATCTGACGAGTAGAGGAGGTAAGGTGAGGCGGGAGGACGGAGCCCTGAGACACCGCGGCGGAGTGGTAGAACAAACGGGAGTCTGAGTTGTTGTCAGTTACATAGAACTGGCAGTGGGAGAGGAACGATGCAATGGAACGGACATAGTTAATAGGAAGGGTGTAGGTTTGGAGTTTGAAAAGGAGATTGGAGTGTCATACACGGTCGTACTCCTTCGCAATGTCGAGTGAGAGGAAAATAGCGGCACGATGGGAATTCAGCTGGACGGAAGGGAGGTGGGTGGAGCTGATGATCGACAGAAGAGGAGGGTCGGAAGCCACACTGAGAGAGGGGAAAGAGTTGGTGTTGACGGAGATGTTGGTGTATACGGCGAGAGAGGATGGTTTCCAGGACCTAGCTGAACACGGAGGTAAGGCTGATGGGGCGACAGGAGGCGTCAGAGGAAAGCTTACCGGGTTTAGGGAACGTGAGGGTGCGGGGGGCGTTCCACAGGTCGGGGAACCGGATCTGGTACGGTTTCCAGCTTACATAGGCACGATGAAAGCATCTACAGCAAAAAAGACCGGGCCGGTGTGGGCATGGAAGTCCAGGAGGACAACTGGCAGCCGCAGCGGCACCACTGACGTCACGAGTCGGCTGGGGCCAGAGATGCCCCACGTGCGAAACCGCCGCTGCCGCCTCCCAGCTCATCTCTCGCTGCTTTCTTTCAATATACAGAGTCCGCCCCCACGCCCTGCTCAGCGTTTATCCATGGCCTCTGTTAAAATTGTTGTTGTTCAGTCGAATCTCGGCCACCTCCATTGTAACGGTCCCAATAATTAAACGCATGAGCAATGGCTTTCGTCTTTTCGAACATGGGTGTTTCTGTTGCCCGTAGCATAAGTTAATCTACGTTAGTTTAAGCTAGTTTAATTAGTTTGTAAGCCTTACGAACAGCTGACTCCCTAGTTAAGTCTCTTAAGATTTACAAACATTTGATTTTACTACTTGTAACGTCATATGGCTCCCCTTTATAGTTGAATTTCGAAAAATATCCCACGTTGTAACGTCACAGCTGCGTCCACTAATCCTCAATGGGCGAAGTTGCCGTTACATTCTATTTTTATGCTTAATCATTTGATAATTGTTCCAATGATTTGACGGTATGGGATGCGAACAATTACGAGGTTGATCCATAACAGTAAACTTTGTTAACTTCCTTTATTATGGAACGACAAATGTTAAAAACTCTTCCCTTTAACCACACTGATTTAATAACTGCGTGTCACTACGATGAATGGCTACAAATCCACACTGAAACATTTCAATATACAACTGCAACCCGTATGCGATACGACGGAATGGCAAAAACTCTAGCCACCACTAAACGCAGGTTACGAACTCATTGCCGACATGCTACCGCCTCGCTCTGCGGTCGGCGGGAGACTGCCGCACACCGGCCAACAAACAAAGAACATTCCAACCTAAGCATTGTTGCCAGCAGCTCTCGCTGCACGCCAACGATAACTATCGTTCGACCAAAACTTACCAAAGCGGTTACTAACCTAAAACCCTGTATCCTCACAATGTGTCTTTTCAATTCCAACCTAGTATGCCAATATTTTTTGTAATTCTGGGTTCAAAATTGGCCAGGTAGCAACGTATTTTCAAAAAATGTTTCATCCCCTATTCCACGCCCTAAATGATTAATTTTCTGAAAATACCGAAACACGTTTCTTTTTAATTCTGACCAAGAAAACAAATACCAATTTATTTGGTTGTAGCTTCAAAAGTACCTTAATAGCAAAATATTTCCGAAAAACATCCCATCTCCAATTTAACCCCCTTGATGGTTGAATTTACAAAAATACCGAAAAACGTATTTTTTAAAGTCCAACCAACAATACAAATATCAATTTTGGCAGCACTAGCTTCAAAATTGAATAGCAACATGTTTTTAAAAAGAATTTATCCCATATTTTACCCTCTTACTTGTTGAATTGTGCAAAAACACTCAAACTCGTGTTTTTTTTAATCTTGACCAAGATTCCATATCCTAAGTTTCGTAGTTGTAGATTAAAATTTGAGTTACCAGAAACATATATTTGAAAATCAATTTTTTGCGTCCCCTATTTTACCCCATTATTGGTTGAATTTCAACAAAATGCCGAAACCCTGAATTAAAATCCGAAATTTTGTAGTTCTAGTTTCAAAATTGCCTAACAACATATTTTCAAAAAACGTCCCATCCGCTATTTCACCCCCTTACGGACGGAATAACGAAAAATAGTTTCTTAAATGACGCCTACAGAGTAAGATCAAAACCCTCTACAAATTTCAAGTGCCTATCTTCAGTGGTTTGGGCTGGGCGATGATGAGTCAGTCAATCAGTCAGTCAATCGGGACATTGCCTTTTATACGTATATAGAGATGACGTTCGTGCTCGGTACAACGATCTGCCACGGTGCGAACTGGGGACACCATAACCACTGGGCACTCTAGGAGAAATGCCATCTTTAACAGGGGGAACATGTATCTTGGGGGCGGGCTGGAATACGGCTCTCAGTCCATGTTTCTGTAGCACACGTCCTAACGCTGCTGGTGGCACCGCAGTATGGCAGGAATGCAGATGGTTTCACGTCTTCCGCTGATTCACTAGCCTTCGTCGGTGGCCCTTGAAAACGTTAGCTACATCTCCTTTACTGTACCCACTGTACCTGCAGATACATCTTAAGTACTGCAATTCGAACTATAAGTGGTAGTCGTCAAAGAAACTAACGTGTTCAGGACCGGTTTCATATGTGCAGGGTGGTGAACAATATTGGCGTTCAAATATCGATCAGTGTGCGTTGGTTTTCGATAGACTGGCTGAACCAGACGGCCTCCTCTCTTCCACTCAACCGAGACATTGAGAAACGGTAGCTTGCCCTACTTCTCCCTCTCGATAGTGAATTTAATATTAGGATGGACACCATTCATATGATCGACGAACTGCTGCAGTGCATCTTCACGAAGGTGTCATCAACGTACCTTAGGAAGCAAGACGGCCGCAGTGTCGAGTGCAGAGTCTGCTCCTCAAAGTGCTCCATGAAGAAATTCGCGACTGTTGCAGACCTGGCGATCCCATAGATGTGCCGTCCGTCATCTCATAATAATTATCGAAGTACAACAAGTGCGTTGTCATTACGTCGTGGAAACTGTTGAGCCAGAAGCTGTCTCGTACTGACACCCTCGTAAAAACTGACACTACGTCCAGGCTAACCATTAGGTCATTTGGACCTATCTTCAGTTTCTTGAGTGTAACCAAGAATGTCTGCGACTTTACAAAATGGTGTTCGCAATGTCCAAGTTTTGCTGCTAGATGTTCTACCAGGTGAAGTAGGCGAACTGATTGCACTGACAGTCGACCTAAAAGGAACATTCTCCTTGCGTATCTACATCTACATACATACTCCGCAATCCACCGTAAGGTGCGTGGCGGAGGGTACACTACTAGACATTTACTTTCCTATTCCACTCCCAAACAGAACGAGGGAAAAAAGAATGCCGATATGTCTCCATACGAGCCCTAATTTTTCTTATCTTGTTACTGTTATCACTACGCGAAATGTAAGTAGGTGGCAGCAAGACCGTACTACACTCAGCTTCAAATTCCGGGCCTCTAAATTTCCTTAAAAGAAAATCACGAAAAGAACGTCGTCTTTCCTCCAGCGATCCCCAATTGAGTTGCCGGAGCATTTCCGTAACACTCGCGCATTGGTCGAACCTACCGGTAACAAATCTAGCTGCTCGCCTCTGAACCGCCTCAATGTCTTCCTTTAAACCGATCTGCTGCGGGTCCCAAATACTTGAGCAATACTCAAGACGTGGTCGTACAAGCGTTTTACACGCGGTCTCCTTTACAGGTGAAGTACATCTTCCCAAAATTCTCCCAATAAACCGAAGTCGGCTGTCCGCCTTACTCACAACTGTCCTTACATGTTCGTTCGATTTCATATCGCTCTGCAATGTTACGCCTAGATATTTGAACGACGCGACAGCATCAAGAAACTCACTACTAATGCTGTATCCGAACATTATGGGATTGTTTTTTCTACTCATGCGCATCACCTTACAATTTTCTACATTGAGAGCTAGCTGCCATTCTTCGCACCAACTAGAAATTTTGTCTAAGTCATCCTATACGCTATTACAATCAGTTAAAGACGACACCCTCCCATACACCACAGCATCATCAACAAACCCATAAAGTTTGGGCGGTCTGGCTGAACGAGGCATTAATTTCTTCACCACTCCGTCCGGTAAAACAGAATCCTTTAATAACTTACCTGTATTTCTGAAGATTTGCAGAACGACATGTTGACCATAGCTGTGTATTAATTCTCAATGCTACCGGTTTCGGTTATTTACCATTGTCAATCGTTAGTAGAGATTAGCTAATAGCTTAACATGTCGAAATACAAAAATACAAAATTATAACACAAGTATTCGTTGTCATTGGTCAAGTTATTGTTACAGTGGCTGACTGCTACAGACTCCCAGACTCTGAATGTTAATGTCATAAAGCATATTGCAATCAAAGTACCTTTTATTTTTATTTAAACCTGTAGGCAATAAGGCAAGAACTAAATTAGCAAAACTAGTTAGGTTCTTTCTTGTAATTTGAATGCACTTTAAAATTTACCTGTTTTACTATATTTAATTATTACGCAAAATTCTGTCACTGAGCAGGAAAAAAGTAACTAGTTACTTTAGTTACTAGTATATTTATGAAACCACACTATTAAAAAATGTTCAGGTGATTCTCGGAAACTTCACTGTTTAAGAAGTAGGACCCTGCTCCAGGTTATGATTTTGGAAAATACCCAGGTTAACATCAGGTAAAATTCATTCTGGTTATTATTAAAATTATGCAACACACACACTTATGAGGTTCGTGGCTGTACAAATAATAAGAACTGTTTCCCACAAAACCTGTGAAGTGAGAGATGAGCTTCCACGTGGCTTCCACAAAGCAGAAATGTTGATTCCGGATACTAGTGACAAAATACAAACTTCTTGGCGTCGCTATAAACAGCCGAATGCCACAAAATTAAAACCAATGGGGCGTCTGTAATATATATATTACATCTAAGGTATTTTGATTTAACAAAATCGTTTGATTATGTTGATCACAAAATATTGTTGCAGAAGTTGGAACATTATGGAATACGGGGAGTAGCCCACAACTGGTTCACCTCTTACTTTAATAATAGACAACCGAAGGTAATTCTCCGCAGTGTAGGAAATGGCTATGACGTGCAATCCCAATGGTGCACAATTAAGTATGGGGTGCCCCTAGGGGTCTGTTTTGGGACCATTGCTGTTTCTTATTTATATAAATGATATGCCTTCGAGTATAACAGGTGATTGTAAAATATTTTTATTTGCTGATGATACCAGCTTGGTAGTGAAGGATGTTGCTCGTAATATTGACACAGTATCAAATAATGCAGTTCAAGAGATAAGTTCATGGCTAGTAGAATACAAGTTGATGTTAAATCACAGTAAAACTCAGTTTTTACAATTTCTAACACATAATTTGACGAAAGCTGACATTATGATTACACATAATGGGCATGTGATAAGTGAGACAGAACAGTTCGAATTTCTAGGTGTTCATATATACAGTAAGCTGTCATGGAAAGCCCATGTTCAGGATCTTGTTCCAAAACTAAATTCTGCTATATTTACCATTAGAACAATATCTGAGATAAGTGATTTTTCAACACGAAAAGTAGTCTATTTCCCTTACTTTCACTCACTTATGACGTACGGCATTGTTTTTTGGGGTAACTCGCCTGATGCAAAAAGGGTATTTCTGGCTCAAAAACGGGCGGTTCGAGCAATATCTGGTGTAAGTTCGCGAACGTCATGTCGACCCCTTTTCAGTAGTCTGGGAATTTTGACTCTGGCGTCACAATACGTTTTTTCTTTAATGTCGTTTGTTGTTAATAATATCAGCTTATTCCCACGAGTTAGTAGCTTTCACTCGGTGAATACTAGACAGATGTCTAATCTACATTTGCACCACACCACCTTAACACTTGTGTAGGAAGGGGTGCAGTATTCTGCGGCATCCATTTTCAATAAGCTGCCACAAAAACTAAAGAATCTTAGCAATAATCCACATGCTTTCAAATCTAAATTGAAGAGTTACCTCGTGGCTCACTCCTTTTATTCTGTCGAGGAGCTCCTAGAAAAGTTAAACAATTAAGCTAATTCATTTTTTCTTTATTGATTCTTTTCACTTTGTCTTAAGATTGTCGTGTGCAAAGGACTACTTAAAATTTTTCTATTACCATTCTTGTGTAACAATGTATTGACTTGTTCCATGACCATGGAGTCTTACTCCTCAAGTGGGTCCTGTTGTTGTTATGGTCTTCAGTCCGGAGTCTGGTTTGATGCAGCTCTCCACCCTACTCTATCCTGAGCAAGCCTTTTCATCTCCTCATAAGAACGGCAACCCACATCCACTTGAATCTGCTTACTATACGCATCTCTTGGCCTCCCTCTGCGATTTTTACCCCACACGCTTCCCTCCAATGCTAAATTTACGATTCCTCGATGTCTAAGAATGTGTCCTACCAAGCGATCTCTTCTTTTAGTTAGGGTATGCCAAAAATTCCTTTTCTCGCCAATTCTGTTCAGTACCTCTTCATTAGTTATGTGATCTACCCACCTAATCTTCAGCATTCTTCTGTAGCACCACATTTCAAAAGCCTCTATTCTCTTCCTGTCCGCACTGCTTATCATCCATGTTTCACTCCCATACAAGGCAACACTCCACACAAATGCCTTCAGAAAAGACTTCCTTACACTTAAATTAATATTCGATGTTAGCAAATTTCTCTTTTTCAAAAATGCTTTCCTTCCCATTGCCATTCTGCATTTTATATCCTCTGTACTGCGACCATCGCATGTTATTTTACTACCTAAGTAACAAAACTCATCTACCACCTTCATTGTTTCGTTACCTAATCTAATTCCTTCAGCATCGCCTGATTTTCTAAGACCGCATTCCATTATTTTTGTTTTGCTCTTGTTAATGTTCATTTTGTACGCTCTCTTCAACACACTGTCCATTCCATTCAACTGCTCTTCCAGGTCGTTCGCTGTCTCTGACAGAATTACAATGTCATCAGCAAAACGCAATGTTTTTATTTCTTCCCCCTGAACTTTAATCCCTATTCCAAAATTTTCCTTGCTTTCCTTAATCGCCTGCTCAATGTACAAATTGAATAACATCGGAGAAAGGCTACAACCCTGTCTTACTCCCTTCCCAACTGATGCTTCCCTTTCATGCCCTTCGAGTCTAATAACGGAACAGAAAAAAACCAATAAAAATAAATAAAATAAAATTTTAAAAGCCTTCTTGGAGATGAAAGTTGCCTCTTTAGCCAATTTTGGAAACAGAAAGCCAGCCTCAGCTCACTGTGTCCTCTCACACTGGTGGCCAAACTCGCACTCCCCCCTCCCTCTAGCCTCTGTACTGCAGCAACGCACCACTCGGCGCGCTTTTCCACCTTTTACATCGCACCACCTCTTCTTCCGTCTTTATAGTACTGCCACACACCTTCTACATTTCGACATTTCTAGAACTTTCCTAAGCCAGAACCTCGCTACATTCCACAATTACAATATTTTAATACAAAATATTCACATGTTTCACAAAAATTAAATAAAAATTAAATTCAATAATATTGATACATAATATAGTTTGGTATTACAGTACAACACAACAAATTTCAGCACAGTTACCTATCGATAAATCGAACTTTGGAAAAAAATTACTGATTTTATTTTTAATTTTATTTTTTATTATTAGTATTACTATTTGAGATTTAAAGTGTTTTTAAACTATGGTGTATCAAATAAAGTGTGCGTTACACATTTGCATGTTACTGTTTATTTTTGTCTGCAAGTCTCCCTTAATTCTCGTGCATCCAAAATTAAGCATTCTGTTTTCTTAATCTCTATATAAAAGCGAAAGGTCACTCACTCACTTACTGACTAAACACGAAACTCGAAAAATACTTATGAAGCTGAATTTTGCGATGTAGTTTGTAGGTAGTAAACGTCAGCTAAGAAAGTATTTTGCGATAGTTGCATTGGGGAGCATAGTTCTCCTACAGACTCACGATATCTACAGTTTGATTCCGATCTTCGAAGACTTGACCTTCAAAACAAGAAGAAGGTCACCGTCTAACCATATGGTACTTTTCAACATAAAAATGTATCCCTAAATATCTTGTTCGCGTCTTAAGTTGAGAACGGCTCGACCGATTCCACATATCCTGTTTTTTGTGTTGTTTTTGTTATTCTCAGAACAAGGGTTGTATGAAATAAAACTGGAATATTTGAGAACAACAAAGTGCATTTTGCAATGTGACCATTGCATAGAAATCTATAGTTTTGTTCCGATACTGATGAAATTTTGCACACTCGTCCCTAAAAGCAAGAGGAATGTCACTGTCTGTATAAAATTTCGCTCGGTGCATGCTGGAGGGCACTTAACGGAATTTTACAAAATGCATAGTTTTTCTCAAATCTTTATGAATTTTTGGACACATAAACTTTAAACCAAGAGGAAGATCACTGGATACATAAATGTTTGTATGGTACATGACAGAGGGTTCCTTTCAAAAAACTTTTCCGAGAGAGGGAAAGGTGGAAACGAACAGAGGTGGGAGTGAAAGAGGTGGATGCAGAGAGAGAAGAGAGAGAGAGAGAGAGAGAGAGAGAGAGAGAGAGAGAGAGAGAGGTGGGGGGGTGGGGGGAAGGGGACTACGAGAGTATAGAATAAATAAACGCCGGCCGCATTGGCCGAGGGGACTGAGGCGCTCCAGTCACGGTCTGCACGGCCACTACGGTCGGGGGTTCGAGTCCCCCCTCGGGCATGGATATTTGTGCCGTTCTTAGTATTAGTTAGTTCATAAGTAGTTTGTAAGTTTAGGGACTGATAACCCCGTAGTTAAGTCCCATAAGCTATACAAACATTTGAACATTTGGATAAATAAACACCCGGACAACGCCGGGTTTACGGCTAGTATTCAATATAGAAAGTCCGTGAAAAATTTGACCAAAATCGGTCAGACTCTCTCCTTGCGAGGTCCATTATTTACGAAGTCTTTGAACAACTTACATGTCAGCGATTCTATTGAACACGCCCGCACCTTCTTTAGTAGAAAGCAGAGAGGGAACGCGTTAAACGCCTTTTGGAAATCGAGAAATATGCAGTCTGCCCGTTGCCCTTCGTCCATGGCTCGCAAAGATAAGGGCAAGCTGGTTTTACACAAGTGATGCTTTCCAAAGCTGTGCTGACGCTTGCCGAGAAGCTATCCTGTCTAGGGAAAATGTTCAAATGTTTGTTAAGCTTAAGAGACTTAACTGCGGGGTCATCAGTCCCTAAACATACTAACTATTTATGAACTACCTTATACTAAAGACGACACAAACATCCATGACCGAGGGGGGATTCGAACCCCCGACCGAAGCGGCCGTGCAGACTGTGACTGTCGCGCCGCAGACCACTCGGCCACTGCGGCCGGCGAAATTTACAATATTGTAACTAAGAATATACCTTGAGATCCTGCAACAAATTACCGTTAATGATATTGCTCTGTAATAATGCGTATCCTTACTTTTAACTCTCTTATAAACAGGAGTAACCTTCGCTTCTTTTCAATCGCTTGAAACTCGCAAACTAAATACGTGGAAAATGCCGTATCCTTCTTAAAGCCGGGCTGGGATTCCATACTATCGTCTCAGCTATTTCACTACCCCACTATTAATCACTACCCCACTATTAGTCTACGATTATGTCTTTCACTCCGAAGTCTGCGATAATCCGATGTGTTTGCACGATATTCTAAGCCAGTGTTTTCCAACCTTTTCGAATATGCGATCCCCTTCCAAGTAAAAATATTCTGAGAGTCCATTTCAAATAAAATCTCTCTACTTCGCGAACTGTAACAGAACTGTTGTCTCAAAGGAAACAAATTTAATTTTCTTTCTTTTGGTTCAGATTTATTTAAAATTATTGGACGAAGTTTCTTTGTGTATTTTTGAGAATGCTGCATATTGTGCAATTTTTGCATAATCCCCGACAGAAAAAGTATTTTGCTTAAAGAGAGCCTTTCAGGGAAGACTCAAAAACTAATTATGCTCATTAAGGGGAGATGTAGGCAAAATTGGTAAGAAATGATTAAAAAAATTTTGCCTCCATATAATTCTGTAGCGTATTAGTAATACTGTCTCCACAGATTAATTCGAACTACAAATAATAAAAAGCCGTCTTGTTTCAATCACTGCGCAGCGCCAAACCTACTTTTCTAGACGACGCTCTCCTTGTTTGCGATGTTTTGTTACTTCCTGCTGTCATAAAAGCATCGCAAAAGTATAGAAGGCTGTGGGCCCGTTTATGTCGTGCTATCTTTGCCTTCCGCTAGCTATCTTTGGAAGTTTGTTGAACACAAAACTCGAACGAGAAGATATTGAAGAAGGTAGATAATGAACGTGTTGCAAGATCCGTAATGTCTGTGAAGGATATAGCCAAAAGGACACGCCAGAAACATCAGTTACAAAGAAAACATGTCAAAGAAGAGCAAGACGACCAAATGTATGGTCATGGTCAACATTAAGGCACTATTTTATTGTGTAAACTTTTATAAAATCTTTTATGTGCGTTTCCCATAACTTTCATTTTTCGGTGAAAAATTTTGAAAGAATTTCACAATGTAGCCTATAATATAATTATCTCAAGCGCAAAAATTTGGTTCTATTACTTTTCAATCACCGAAACTGTGTTAGATTATGTAATCACGTCCATTTTCTCCTAGGTCCTCCCACTGTATAGACAATCTGTAAATAACTACATCTTTTTTCGATGTTTCAGAATTACTTATTATATCCAGTTGTTTTAACTATCGATTGGTTCCTGAGAACAGATTCCAGACTTTGCTCTTATTCATCATTAACTCACTATATTATAAAACAATCTTAGACCTTTCATATTCATGGAATATATGACATCAACTACGTTTGGGAAAAGCCGGAAATGTGTACCCAGCCAGGATTCGAACTCGAGTCTCCCGCTTTCTAGGCAGTTGCGCTGACCACTACACCACCACTACACCGCACCTGCATGGTCTACCTAAGCGCCTAGAAAGTGGGAGAGTCGGGTTCGAATACCGGCTGGATACATATATTCGGCTTTTCCCAAACGCCGTTGGTGTCATATTCTGTGAATATGAAAGAATAACAACTGCAGGATCAGAAGTGAAGACTGTTCTTTCGGAACACTCACTCACTCATATATATGCTACTGGCCATTAAAATTTCTACACCAAGAAGAAATGCAGATGATAGACGTGCATTCATTGGACAAATATATTATACTAGAACTGACATGTGATTACATTTTCACACAGTTTGGTTGCATAGATCCTGAGAAATCAGTACGCAGAACAACCACCTCTGGCCGTAATAACGGCCTTGATACGCCTGGGCATTGAGTCAAACAGAGCTTGGATGCCCATGCAACCTCAACACGATACCACAGTTCATCATGAGTAGTGACTGGCGTATTGTGAAGAGCCAGTTGCTCGGCCACCGCTGACCACATATTTTCAATTGGTGAGAAATCTGGAGAATGTGCTGGCCAGGGCAGCAGTCTACCAGAAAGGCCCGTACAGGACCTGCAACATGCGGTCGTGCATTATCCTGCTGAATTGTAGGGTTACGTTGGGATTTAATGAAGGGTAGAGCCACGGGTCGTAACACATCCGAAATGTAACGGCCAATGTTCAAAGTGTCTGACCGAGACGTGTGATACGAGTGATATGCCACTGTGACGATGACGAATACACGCTTCCAATGTGCGTTCACCGCGATGTCACCAAACACGGATGCGACCATCACGATGCTGTAAACAGAACCTGGATTCATCCGAAAAATTACGTTTTGCCATTCGTGCACTCCGTCGTTGCGTACAACATCGCAGGCGTTCCTGTCTGTGATGTAGCGTTAAGGATAACCGCAGCCAAGGTCTCCGAGCTGATAGTCCATGCTGCTGCAAACGTCGTCGAACTGTTCGTGCAGATGGTTGTTGTCTTGCAAACGTTCCCATATGTTGACTCAGGGATCGAGACGTGGCTGCACGATCCGTTAAAGCCATGCGGATAAGATGCCTGTCATCTCGACTGCTAGTGATACGAGGCCGTTGGGATCCAGCACAGCGTTCCGTATTGCCCTCCTGAACCCACCGATTGTATATTCTGCTGACAGTCATTGGATAGCGACCAACGCGACCTCACCAGGCAATGCAGGTCAACTGCTGTTTATGTATGAGAAATCTGTTGGAAACTTTCCTCATGTCAGAACGTTGTAAGTGTCACCACCGGCGCCAACCTTGTGTGAATGCTCTGAAAATCTAATCATTTTCATATCACAGCATCTTCATCCTGTCGGTTAAATTTCTCGTCATCTTCGTGGTGTAGCAATTGTAATGGCTAGGAGTGTATAAAGGACATATTCAGTTTATAATGATAGTTACACAGGGAAGTCCGAAAGTTTAATGTATTTCATTTAGGCCTACGTTTTCTATTACTGAACCCCCGTTATTTTATGGTGCAAGTGCTTCCTCCTATGAATGCGACCTCTCCCCCTCCCCACCCCCCGATTAAGGGTTTGGGACCAAAGTAGATCGAAAAACATTTTTTTAGGGTATTTGGTGTTGCTGTCTCGTCTTACGTTAAACTAAGGCTTATTGAAGAAAGAATGTTTGTAGAATTGACAGTACAATATTCACCCAAATATAGTCCTTATATTGACCTTTTGAGTCTCTCTTGTCCTGCGAAAGTGATTGGAGTCAATCGCGTGACCGATCCGGCCTACGGGCAGCTGGCTATACACCTTTTCTGTAACGCAGAACTGTAATTTTAACCCTGAAGATTTGAGACACTAATGAAGTCTGCATTAATTGATTTACGAGTATGAAGTGGTAGATGTACTGCTTGAAGGTATGTTGAATGAAACAAACCCAGCTTACGAGCACCTGCGATTTCTCTGCGGGTTACGGCCTTGTGTGTCCGCCTCACGTATTTAGCATAAGAGCTGTAGCGTCTCGGTGGCTGCTCTTGGAGCATAGGGAGCGTCTTCTGCAACCACGGCTACCAACTTGCCGCATACTGCGTGACCTCCACTCCGCCGGCTTCTCGACAGAGGGGCTTTGCAGGTGCAGCCGAGAAAGTTTGATGCGGTGGTGTGTTTGCACTGGGAAGCAGCGAGAGTACCCAACAGCTAGGCTGGAACAAGCATGCTGGTTCGGGGAGCATGTAATGTCCACCAGAAAATATATATTAATCGTCAAATTTTCACATAGCTGTATGTTAACAGCAGTAATATAATTTTTAAAAAATGCATATGTCAACCATCAGGTGTTATTGTATTTAAATCTTAACCGGTTTCGGACTGTACAGGATGACCAGCCAGGTTAGGAAAAAATTCAAAAAATTTATTTCAAAACTTCGCCTAAGTTTTACAAGTGTTCTTCCGCCGCGACATACGCCTTAACAACGTGACCAAGGCTGTCCACCTTGCAGGACAGAGCCGGCCAGAACCAGTATTGAATGCTGATTCTAAAATCACGCCACCCTTCTGGCGTCCGTGCTGAAACTACTGACGTTTCCATGCTACCGTGGAGCCAATAGCAGACACCCGCGTTTGATCACGTGTGCTACTGCTGGAGGACTCAGAGATGCGAGCATCAGTTCCTTGGCTCTCTTCAGTTTGAGTTCTCGTACAGAACAGACGCACTCGAGAGGCCCAGCCTCGGTGCGGGGCGAACGGCCGCATGCCGTCCGCTCCCGCCTAGCGGCTGTTCGGCATCAGCCACCAACTGCGTGAACCGTAACCATTACCGTAACCTTTTCCATTTTCTAATCCGTTTAGACTGGCACTCATTCATTGCATCCGTACCCAGGGCGAATCCTGATACGTATCCCGTATTTCAGAATATACCAAATATTAACTTCAATTCTACCTTTTATTTTCCATTGAGCCACCCTTTCCTAGGGTGCCCACAAGCCTTCAACGTTCCGCCTTCCATCCTGACAACGCTTGCAACCCATTTTATTTATGCAGCACTGGGATGGGTTGTATAATTTTCCAATCATCCGTAGGATAAAGATCAAGTGCTGAACAGGACATTACCCTACATCAGAAAAGTCTGTTAAAATTACAATAATGAATTATACACTAGATACAATGAAATATGACATAACCCAGTAGTTTCATTCAGAGAATATTTACAAAAGTAAACAGACTGATAACACTGGTGCATTTTCTGTTACCATATCTATGTCAAACGATAAAAGATACGTAAATTGTCTCTAGACATTAGATCTTAATGATAAATAACACAATAACAGGCTGCGTTATAGTGAGCCAGTGTCTAAGAATTCAAAGAGTAATACACATATTGAGAACTACATAGTTTATCTAATAAACTTAGCATAGATAGAAGTATTCATTGTGTGAAAGTAATATATCTTTGCACTGCCGCCATCACAGGATATATCTTTGACGAGGTGTCATGGCGGCTGATACAATGGAGGGTTATAAAACATTACGGGAAATGACAGTGTGGGCCGTGAAAACAATAAATAAACATGTCCCATAACAACAATTGTTTGCGAAAGTAAAAAGTAAGGTAATCAAAAAAAGCACAATTCTGCCAAATTTCCTCACATTACATTTTTATGCATATTTCGCTTACCTTATTTTATACTTTGACAAACAAAGGTTGTTATGGGACATGTTCATTTATTGTTTTCACGATCCAAACTGCCATTTTCCGTAATGTTTACATTACAATCTCTGTGTCAGCCACCAAGACACTTCATCAAAGATATATCCTGTGATGGCGGTCAAAGATATATTATTTTCACACCATGAATACTTCGATCTCTGCTACGTTTATCAGATCAGATATGTAGTTCTCAATCTGTTACTTATTCTTTGAATTCTTAGACCCTTGCTCACTATAATGCAGCCTGGTATTGTTTCATTTATCATTAAGACCTAATGTCCAGTGACACTTTACGTATCTTTTATCGTTTGACATTGATATGGTAACAGAAAATGCACCAATGTAATCAGTCTGTTTACCATTGTAAGTACCTTCTGGATTAAACTACTGTGTTATGACATATTGTAACTTATGTATAAATAATGATTGTAATTTTTAACAGACTCTTCTGATGATGGATATAATCCGAAACCGGTAAAGTTCTAAATACAATAAAGAGCTGATGGTTGACAAATGCATTTCTTAGGGTATATTAATCGTATTTCTACTCCACCATATGAATGGCAATTTTTATTGGTTTGTGTGCTTATGGAATATCGCCACAGTTGTGCAGTTGGATTCGTGATTTCCTGTCAGAAAGGACACAGTACGTCAGAACTGACGGCAAGTTATCGATTAGATTAGGACTGATATCTGGCGTATCCCAGGGAAGTGTTATTGGTCCCCTACTGTTCCTTATTTTTATAACCGATTTAGGAGACAATCTGAGTAGCTCTCTTAGACTGTTGACGACATTCATCGGTTAGTAAATTCACCAAAAGATCATAAGCAAATGCAAAATGATTTAAATGCGATATCTGCATGGTTCATAAAATGGGCCCTTAATAATAATGATAACTGTGACGTCAGCTACATGAGCACTAAAATAAATCCGTTAAACGTCACTTACACGATAAATAAGTAATATGTACACGTCATTAATTCAACTAAATATCTAGAAATAACAATTACGAAAAACTGAAATTGGAGAGAACACATATAAAATATAGTAGGGAAGGCAAAACAAAGGCTACGTTTCATTGGCAGAACACTTAGAGAATGTTACAGTTCTACTAAAGAAACAGTCTATACTAGACTTGTGCGTCCTATTTTGGAATATTGTTGCCCATTTTGGGGTCCGACCAAATGAAACTGACGGATGATATACAGAAATTTCAGAGAAGGGTAACTCGTTTTGTATTATCAGGGTTTAGGGAAGAGAGTATCAGGGAAACGATGCACTAGTTGTGGTGAAAATCATTAAAAAAGAGCGTTATTGCTTACGGCGAGCTCTATTTGCGAAATTTCTTTCACCAACTTTCTCGTCCGGATGAGAACATATTTTGTTAGCACCTAACTACATAGCAAGACATGATCATCATGATGATGAAATAAATCAGATCGAAAAAAAGAAGATTTTTTTCCCACGAGCTATTAGAGGATGAAACTGTAGGTAAATATCATAAAAGCGATTGGATGAACCCTGTGTCATGTACTTAAATGTGACTTGCAGAGTATTTATGTAGATGCATATGTAGATCTATACACTTGTTAATGAAGGTGTGTAAGTATGAAAGTCAATGGAATGTAAAAAATATAGATTGCTAGACACCATAGTATTATTGTTCACATGTTGTGTATCTATTATCATTAGTGTCTTGGAGTCTGCCTGGTCGTGGCTTGGATGCGGTATCAAAGAAAACAATATATATCGAGTCAATATTAAATACAGACGTTAGATTGATTCATCTTCTAGAGATTAAAGAGGTCTGTACTGTTAATAATTGTACAAAATACTGTTATCCAATATATAAGCATTTAAGATAAAAGCTTTTTCATTACGCACAGTAGATCTACCCTGCAATTTTCAGCTATTTTAGCATCAGCAGTGGTGTTTCAATTGTCGTCGATGAACAGCAGCTATGCCACACCATTGTTCGGCACATTTGAAACTAGTTATAATTTAAAATACCTCAAAGCAGGGTGAAAGAGAACTCTATTCAACATTTTCTTTCTGTGCATGAACAGAAAGTGTTATTTTGGAAGAGGAAAGGAGTAAGTACGGACTAGTGACGAAACTGAGCGATGTGAATAAATTACCTTCACTTACAATAATTGTTTCTGATTATAGGTGCAAATGCCGATTTATATTGTTCGGACAGTTTAAGTGGCTTTATTGTCAGTGTTAGACGCATGGGTGCATAATATTTGCATTCATATCTAGTCTCATGTCAAATCAAATAAACTTTGGGTTAGTATTTTTGACGATTAAACGAAATTTCAATTTTAAGATAAACATTCATTTTAATATTGTATCAGAGACATCTAATTTAGAATAATTCATAAAAGAGACTGATGTTAATAGGTATTGTGGGAAGTGATTTTATGCTTTACTTTTGTACATCTATTTATCCAAGTAACTTTCAGAGACGCAGCATTGAAATACTGTTATTTTCAAACAAAATGCACACAGCACACACATCTGCAGTCATACATACTTTTTACTAAATCAGTAAACCATTCGAAAATACGAACAGCTATTAATCCACAATTATACAAATTAGAGCCATATACACTACTGGTCATTAAAATTGCTACACCAAAAAGAAATGCAGATAATAAACTGGTATTCATAGGACAAATATATCATTCTAGAACTGATATGTGACTACATTTTCACGCAATTTCGGTGCATAGATCCTGGGAAATCAGTAGTCAGAACAACCACCTCTGGCCGTAACAACGATAAACCGCAATCGCGATAGGCTACAATCCGACCTTTACCAAAATCGGAAACTTGATGGTACTCATTTCTTCTCCTTACACGAGGCATCACAACAACGTCTCACCAGGCAACGCCGGTCAACTGCTGTTTGTGTATGATAAATCGGTTGGAAACTTTCCTCATGTCAGCACGTTGTAGGTGTCGCCAGCGGCGGCAACCTTGTGTGAATGCTCTGAAAAGCTAATCATTTGCATATCACAGCATCTTCTTCCTGTCGGTTGAATTTCGCGTCTGTAGCACGTCATCTTCGTGGTGTAGCAATTTTATTGGCCAAGAGTGTATTTATACAACTATCTCTAACGTCATCATTACACACGGACGCGAAAAGCGAAACGTAACAGTTTCAAGAGCCTTGCTTGTAGAAGGTTGTTAGTATTCTAGTAACATTTCGCAATGTAATCACTTAGAAATATAGAGAATACAGTTACTAACGGAGAACGTTTGTAAGGACGGCAGTTAAATACGAAAAGAGAGTAAAGTCAAACATTAAAAATTCCGGAAATGGGTTACTCACTGAAACAAACAAATTTAACGTACTACGAATACAGTGAATTAAAGGTCCTTTTTTATATGAATAGCAAACCTGACAATGCTTCGCAACTGTAAATATGTATGGGAATTGGATATACATCCGACACTCCTTCCCTGTCCGCTCACATGTTCCTCCATCTTTATGTCTATTTCTTACGTTCGTCCTCTTGTTCTTCTCTCTGTCTTTGGTAGCTGAAAACACGGCGTTGCTCGAGTGTTTGATTACTCCTGTAGTCATAAATCCATGTACTCCTCTTGCTTTACCTCCTCGTGCCTCTTCAATCTATCCGTCTCCTCCCCTCCCTGTCCGTATATTCCTCCCTCTCTACCTACATCTTCTTCTCCACTTGCCTATCTTCCTCCGCCCACTCTATACCCATCCATCTGTTTCTTTCCTCCTCAATTCCCTTTCTCCCATTCTTCATCAGACTCCTCATCTTCCCTCTGCATCTCCTTCTTCCCTTTTCTCTTCCCATCCCCCCCCCCCCCCCAATCCGTCTTCTCCATCACCTCTCAGACTATCACCTCCATCCTCTGAATGTAAAAATATAGCCATCGTGTTCTTATTTTTAACATAAAGCATCCTAAACTTTATCAAGATCGGAGTAATACTGTACTGTCGTCGACGCCTGTCGTAAAATACCCTCCATCATGCTCCGTACTATTTTTATGTAGCTACCGACTTTCCTCTTGGTTTAATGGTCACTTGTGATAAATTTCATGAAGACCGGAATAAAACTGTATAGCTATATGCATTTCAAAGAAACAGACACTATTTTTCATGGCGGCATTTTACTAAAATTAATGCGCAACACAATTGGAATAAAATGAAAGAAACGAAAAAATTAAAAAAAAAATCACGATTATGCCGTATGCAAATATGGAAAACTCGTGTAACGTGATTGGATTAGATTAATACTTGTTCCATAGATCATAAATACGACATTTCCCAATAAAGTGGAACGTGTCAGTTTAATAAATGGTGTCTATAAATGACGCTCAATATTTTAAGGGTTATTTATTATTAATTTTTTAACGAAATTATTAAGTTTTATCTAAAATTTTTCTAACGTGTAGCAGGAGTTGCCATTCATTTAATTTTTTTTTAATACCAATTGGCTGTTTGTCAGACTTTTGTTTTGTGCCGTAGTTAGATTTAACCTCGAACAGTGAATATCAACCTTTCTCTTCGTGTTGTGGCTATGCACATTGCTATTCTTTTGAATTGGGTCGGATTGTTAATAAAAAATTTCATGAGTGAATATATATTATATTGTGAAGCTATGCTAAGGATCCCAAGATCCTTAAATAAATGTCTGCAGGATGAGGTTGGGTGGGCTCCAGCAATTATTCTGATTACACGCTTTTGTGCAATGAATACTTTTTTACTCACTGTTGAATTGCCCCGGAATATGATCACATATGAAAGCAGTGAATGAAAGTAGGCATAGTAAGGTAATTTACTGAGATGTATATCACCAAGTTTTGCCATGACCCTGATACCATAAGTAGCTGAACTCATAAAATTTAAGCAGATCTCAATGTGTTTCTTCCAGTTCAATCCCTCATCAATACAAACACCTAAAATTTTTGAATATTCTATCTTAGATACAGAAATAAATTGCAGCACCAATGAAATGTTTGAAATCGAAAGACGTCGCCATTAATTGAATACTTACGTAGACTACATAAAAACATTAAATCTCTATATATAAAAGGAAGTGTTCCGATTGACTGACTGACTGATTGACTGACTGACTGACTCATCATCGCCCAGCTCAAACCACTGAAGATAGAAACTTGAAATTTGTGGAGGGTGTTGATCTTACTCTGTAGGCGTCATTTAAGAAGCGATTTTTCGATATTCTCTCCATAAGGGGGTGAAATAGGGGATGAAACGTTTTTTGAAAATACGTAGCTTCTTATGCAATTTTGAAGCTAGAACTACGAAATTTCGGATTTTAATTCAGGGTTCGATTCTAAAAGACACGAGTTTCGGCATTTTTTGAAATTCGACCAATAAGGGGGTAAAATAGAGGACGTGAAAATTGATTTTCAAAAATATGTTGCTGTTAACTCAAATTTCAAGCTATAACTACGAAATTTAGGGTATGGACTCTTGGTCAGGATTAAAAGGACACGAGTTTCGGTATTTTTGGAAATTGAAAAACTAAGGGGGTAAAAGAGGGGATCACAAATTCTTTTCGAAAACACTTTGTTGTCAAGACAATTTTGAAGCTATAGCTTCAAAATTGGTATTTGTATTGTTCGTTATGGTTTAAAAAATACGTGTTTCGGTATTTTTGGAAATTCAACCATCAAGGGGGTTAAATTGGAGAGGTGATGTTCTTCGAAAATCTGTTGCTATTTAGGCAATTTTCAAGTTAAAATTACAAATCTTCGCATTTGGATTCGGGGTTCGAATTTAAAAGCCACGTGTTTCGGTATTTTTGGAAATTACACTAATAAGGGGGTGAAATAAGGGATGCAAAAATTGATTTTCAAAAATATAGTG
Organism: Locusta migratoria; assembly: GCA_026315105.1. Classification (NCBI taxonomy): domain Eukaryota; kingdom Metazoa; phylum Arthropoda; class Insecta; order Orthoptera; family Acrididae; genus Locusta; species Locusta migratoria. Next base: position 88,219,290 of record CM048749.1, on the reverse strand, counting down.
CTGTTAACTCAAATTTCAAGCTATAACTACGAAACTTAAGATATGGATTCTTCATCAGGATTAAAAAGAAACAATTTGAGCAGACCAACCAGCCTATGCCTGCGAAGCAGCGGGGTTCAGCTAGTTTACAATAAACGAATTGAGGACATTAATTAGGGTAGAACCTATTCTATGTTTTAAGTTGGTCCAAATCACGCACATTATTAAAAACTTCATTAAGGTCAGTCAAGTAGTTGTGGAGGTTCTCGTGAGTTTTTAGCGTATGTCCAAATGTTTCATAAACGACAGGTACACATAGGGGATTTTAATCAATAACACACCTCCCCTCACTATATATTTTTGTAGATTAATGGATTTATTAACCCAAGAGGGTTTTCCTGAAAATGTAATACCATTAAGGTGTAAAAGATCCTCCTTAAAATGAGAAAACCTTTTCTTCTCGTGATTTTCCCTCGTTTGTGTTTATGCCGAATGCAACGTATGCTGCGCATGTCCTGTGACTGGCATCGTATGCCGCTTACATCGCCGTCTGTTGAGAAAGCAAGGAACATTTTTATTGTTCGTTTATGCCATTGCGCTTCCCCCTTCGTCAAGTACGCGATATGTTGTTGTGTTCAGTGGCCACACAGCTAATTTTTTGAATTGTAGGTACGTATTACGCAACATATTCATATTGTGACCCCTTCCATACTTGGATCTGTTGTTAAACATGCTGTTTATCGGTTTCAACTTCTAGCGGAAAATGGTGGTTATTTTGTACAGCATTTTGAAAGTGGGACTTTAATTGTGGACACTCTTGTTCTTCATATATTTCAATTTGTAGCCAAAACTGTTCACTCTATATCAATGGGGTTTATGTATGGGAGCAGCCCTGAGCATGGTGCTTTGGTCGCAGTGCGTGGCAGTCGGTGAGTGTGGGGAGCAAAAATTCTCGAAATATTAAATACGCATAGGAAAAACTGTAAGCTCTTTGAAATGAGCAAATATGGGCAATGCAATTTTGACACTTGCATTGTGCACTCTGACGGTTCGCTTAGTCATGGATGTAAGTGGATGAAAGTTTACAGTTCATCAATATTTCTTATAGTCACCAGAACAATCAGTTTGATAAGTCTTGGTTGCAAAATTTTAACAAGAATTATCTACAGGAGAATGGAAAAGCTGGTAGAAGCTGACCTCGGGGAAGATCAGTTTGGATTCAGGAGGAACGTAGGAACACGGGAGGCAGTACTCACTTTACGTCTTATCTTAGAAGATAGATTAAGGAAAGGCAAATCTACATTTTTAGCTTTTGTACATTTGGAGAAAGTATTTGACAATGTTGACTGGAATACACTCTTTTAATTCTGAAGTCAGCAGGGGTAAAATATAGGGAAAGGAGAGTTATTTACAACTCGTACAAAAGCCAGACTGCAGTTATTAGACTCGAAGGGCATCAGTTGGGAAGGGAGTAAGACAAGGTTGTAGCCTTTCTCCGATGTTATTCAATTTGTACATCGAGCAGGCGGTGAAGGAAAGCAAGGAAAAATTTGGAATAGGGATTAAAGTTCACGGGGAAGAAATAAAAACATTGCGTTTTGCTGATGACATTGTAATTCTGTCAGAGGCAGCAAAGGACCTGGAAGAGCAGTTGAGTGGAATGGACAGTGTGTTGAAGAGAGCGTATAAAATGAATATTAACAAGAGCAAAGCAAAAATAATGGAATGCGGTCTTAGAAAATCAGGCGATGCTGAAAGAATTAGATTAGGTAACGAAACAATTAAGATGAGTTTTGTTACTTGGGTAGTAAGATAACATGCGATGGTCGCAGTACAACGGATATAAATTGTAGAATGGCAATGGGAAGAAAGGCATTTTTGAAAAAGAGAAATTTAAGGGTAAAGAAGTCTTTACTGAAGATATTTGTGTGGAGTGTTGCCTTGTGCGGGAGTGAAACATGGACGATAAGCAGTGCGGACAGGAAGAGAATAGAGGCTTTTGAAATGTGGTTCTACAGAAGAATGCTGAAGATTAGGTGGGTAGATCGCATAACTAATGAAGAGGTACTGAACAGAATGGAGAGAAAAGGATTTTTTGGCATACTCTGACTAAAAGAAGGGATCGCTTGGTAGGACACATTCTTAGACATCGAGGGAGGTGTGTGGGGTAAAAATCGCAGAGAGAGACCAAGATACGCGTATAGTAAGCAGATTCAAGTGGATGTGGGTTGTCGTTCCTATGAGGAGATGAAAAGGCTTTCTCAGGATAGAGTAGGGTGGAGAGCTGCATTAAACCAGTCTCCGGACTGAATACCATAACAACAGCTACCGACAGTATCATAGTACTCCATACAACCGAAACGTCTGCCTAGCCGCAACTCTTACTGACCATTTGCTACGGCTTAGATTTGACTCAGATATAAATTAAATTCATGATTTTGAGTAACAAAATGATAGAGGTAGTTAACTTAGTGTTCTAAATTTAGTAACAAGGAGTACAACAATTTCTTGGTTAACTTCTTCACAGTGGGAATACGTAAATAGTATTGGCGGCGTTGTCTGAAAGAGGACAAACGTGGTGAAACGCACAGACAGTTTCTGTACCAATATCTGATGATTAATTATATGGGCGCGACATTCATTGCTGTGAAGGTGGTTACCATATCACAGTTACAACAATACCGGCGCCCAATAGTGGTTGGCAAACTGATGTTTTATTCTCGTTATGACAGAGTTTCTTTGACACTATCAAGTTGGTATGGAGTCTAATGATGCGCACTTCTTACAGTTAACACGATTTCTTATCTAAAATCCTTCACTCTAATGTGTCTTTCTGCGAATATTTCCTCATATCGACTCAGTAATTGGTATAATTCTTTTTAGGTCAGAAATATCTTTTTATTATTATTATTATTCGGTCAGGCATAGAACTACAATTATCCCAACCGTCAGGAATGATTGCTTGGGCAATTCACCGATCTCCAGCCTAAAGATATTTCAACTTCACTTTTCGTCACTTACATTCTAGTTCAAATTCTAGACACAGTTAAGAGAGGTTTTATATTTACGTAACAAATCAGAGCCCAATTCGACATCTTTTACCAGACCATGCACTACAAAACATTTCATGTTAAAACAATATCTACCATAATTAAATTCTAAATGCATTTCATGTATTATTAGTTTAATTAGTCCACCTACTGCAGTATTAATCTAACTATTATTGACAGAAAAAATACTGATTTTTCTAGTCTTATTTCTACTTCCAAAGTTATCTGAAATAGCCGACACATTGCTATCGGAATCGAGATGTGCATTCTTAATTTTATTATCCACCTCAATTTCTATGATGGTCCGTACATTTATTACATTCTTCTCTCTCTCTCTCTCTCTCAAGACCGTTCTCTCAAGAGATCGTCCTCGATATTCATGGTAGACATCATGATGTCAGATCAACCCTCGATTTCACTATCTCCAGTAAGTAAGTCATTAAGAACTCTCTTTGTCCCAATCTCATGTTTCCCTTTAACAGAAAACTCACCAATCGGTATTGATCTCATCACCCGATATCTGTCTTATTACTGCATAAATCTTCTTCCTTTGTAACCTCCGTGTCATTGTCCTTCCAGACTCAAATAAACTATTACATGTTGGAAAGGTGACGATATCAGTAACTGCAATGGTACATTTATTCCCATAATTTAAAATTTCATCTCCCTCAGACGATTTATCATTTACTTATCTTGATGCAGGAAAATTTTACAATAAAAAATTCAACATCCACATATTTACTCAAAACTTCACTACATGTAACACCTCTTACATTTGAAGATTTACCACATAAATAACATTTCATAACATCATCAACCTCCTTAGGTATTCCGCAAGCTTTGCCGTTACTGCATTCCATCTCATCAGCATTTCGAGTATACCGTTAACTTTTCGTACCCATTTTATTTTGCCATAGCCGGAACCTAAATGCGGAAAACTCTAGTTTCTTGAAGTCTTATTCTGATGTGGAGTTTCGTGGATTGCGTTCCTTGTTTTGATTTGCATTTTGATTATTATTATTATTACCAATACCCCTTTGAAGATTATTTTTGCTTATCCGATTATAATTCTGATTTCGATCATGATAATTACTATGGAAATTATTATGATATTCGTTCTGATTCCCATTTCCCGGTCTATTGCCTCCATAATAAGGCTTAAATTTGAATGCTTTCACCAACCTTTCCACAAAATCCAAAAATTCATCAGTTAAGTTGGTTGGGGCTGTGTTCCAAATCCCATTGTAAATATCCAGGCAACCGTCTTTTGAGAGTTGTAATCTCAGTCACCGCTCCCAGCAGACGATTTATATCCGTCAATTTAGCCAGTTCATGCACTTAAAATTCACTCACCGACCCACTTCCATGTTTATATTGGTCCCTTAAAGAACTACGCCGAAGTTGCGTTTGCTTCACTTCAGTACAGAAGTTGTTCAGGAAACATGTCTCAAACACTTCATAGGTGGTAAAAGAATCCGCTAATTGCCCCCCCCCCCCATTTCGCCAGTTTAATTTTAACGTACTCCGACATTCATCAAAAAAAAAAAAAAAAAAAAAAAAAAAAAAAAGAAACCATCTATACGAGCAGCAAGAAACTTCACTTGACTGTACTCATTTTGTTGTTACAGTACTCAACTCATATATGGAACACTTATCACTGGAGTAGCCTGACTTGCTGCTATTGAATTTAATTCAGTCGGTACATCTCGAATCTTCTGTACGCGCTGCAAGATTTCGTTGTTTATTTAAAATTTTTGTCTATTTTTAATCACTTTTATCTCATACTTTACCGCTCTACAAATAATCAACAGACTTAGTTTTTACTTCCTCTAATGTTTTTTACCTCTGCATATAATCTTTTATACCACCATCCATTTCTTCCTGCAGCTTTTCCCATTATCGCAGAAATCGTTTCTACTACATCAATTATTATGTTAACCAGGCCAACCTCTTCAGTAATTTTACCCGTATATTTCTCTTTAATCTTTTCTATCTCACTTTGTACACTATTTATATTCGTATTTAAACGTGTTTATAATTATATCTGATTTTACATGTCTCTACCTTTTCATTTTTGAACCTAGATTATTATTATTTAAATTAACACTATCAATTCTGATTTTACACTTTCTATATCCCTTCTTCAATTCGATTACAATTGTTACAAAATCCGCACCTTCTGTGCCTTCAAATCACCTGTAAGATTAATTTCCAACACATTCTGGTGATTTCTTAGTCGTTATGAACTCTGTCACTGACGATAATCTTGTACATTCACACATATTAACAGTATCGGCGCCTGTACATATTAGTCACACTGGATACTGCTGCAGTACTGCGTGAAAGTGGTTACTGCTTCTGTTTACTCGATGACTTACCGTCTACATCTACATAGATACTCTGCAAATCACATTCAAGTGCCTGGCAGAGGGTTCATTCACCACTTTTGTAACTTTTCTCTACCGTTTCATTCTCTAATAGCGCGCGGGAAGAAAGAACACCGAAATCGTTCCGTTTTCGATCTGATTTCTCTTATTTTTATTGGGATGGTCATGTCTCCCTAAGTAGGTGGGTGCTAGCAAAATATTTTCACATTCAGAACTAAAAGTCGGCGATTGAAACTTCGCAAACAGATCACGCCGCAATGATTTACACCCCAATTCGTGCAACATTTCCGTGACGCCCCCCCCCCCCCCCCCCCGGAACGTGATAGAACAAAACGAGCTGTCCTTCTCTGAACCTTCTCAATGTCTTCCGTCAGTCCCACCTGTTGAGGGTCCCACAAGGGGCAACAGTACTCCAGGAGAGGACGCACAAGTGTGATGTAGCCAGTCTCTTTGGTGGAGCTGGTGCATCTTCGAAGCGTTCTGCCGATGAAACGTAACCTTTGGTTCGCCTTCCCCAAAATATTTTCTATGTGTTCTCTCCAGTCAAAGTTGTTCGTAATTGTAACTCCTAGGTATTTGGTAGAATCTACGACCTTAAGGTTTGACTGATTTATCGCGTAATTGAAGTTCAGCGGATTTCTTTTTGTGGACATGTGTATTACTTCACACTTTTCTTTATTTAGCGTCAATTGCCGGTTTTCGCACCATGCAGAAATTTTGTCTAAATCGCTTTGCAGTTGCTTTTGATCCTCTGTTGACTTCACTAACCGATAAACGACAGCATCATCCGCGAACAATCTAAGGGAGCTATTCAGATTGTCTCCTAAATCGTTTATAAACACGAGGAAGAGTAGGGGACCTATAACCTTCCCTGTGGAACGCCAGAAATCACTTCTGTTTTACTCGCGATGACTTACCGTCTACATCTACATAGAAAACTGCTGATGCCGACAATCAAGAACTGGAACTTGTGGCCGTGATATGGGTAGTCTGCCAGTAGATTCTCGTAGACTGCTCCTGACTGCTAATGACTAGCGTGTCACGTCTGTTCAGAGCTTCTCCTTCTTTCTCCACTCTTGAACTCCGCGCCTTACTCCCCACAGCTAATTACGGCTACCAATTATCACGTATGCAACTGTTACAAGAAACCCAAGAAAACTGCCTATTATGCAATAGGGGATATGGGTCACACATTATTGTAACGTGTTAGCATTACAACTGAAAGTCTAAAGTACTTAGATACAAATCCTAAACTAGCCCCAATTGCAATTTTATGTCGTCTTTTTGTATTGACTAAACTAATCTGTATTGGCCAAATACAATATACATGTATTGGGATATGTATGGCTCTGTTTAAGAAATATGGATCAGTTTAGTCTAAGCATCGAACTGTACACATCTACTTCCATGCCCAGCAGCTACTTTAGCTGCAAACATTATCTTGTACCTGTGATCCTACAGTCAAACACTGTGTCGATTGGCTATAATTTGCGAAACAATAATGTAATATAAAATGAAATTAAATGATTAATTAACAAAAGAGATCTTATTCGAAGGTTTGGAAATGATGTAGGTAATGCCAGATAACTCATTTGAATAATATTTAGTCAAACAAATGCATAGAAAGTTGCCCTATACAAACAAAAGTAATAAATTAGAAATAAATCTTATAAAATTAGCAGTTCAGATGCGTTAAATACGTTATCATTTATCCGCGATCACACAACACGAAATAATCGTCAGCTAAAAATTGTTCAAATCCTAATCTGACGAATAACGTTTTAACACTCTTAAAATGTCGTGTGAAACCAAATATACTATTCAGTTACAATTCCGTAATGAAATCGGAAAAAGTTAAGTGGCATTGCTTACTCATTGCCAAAGTCCCGTTTACCACGCAGATTCTAAGACAGACCAGTGTGATATTAGTGTAAAAAAGTGTCACTTGTGATTTGTATGACTGATATGGTTTCCTTATCCAAAATGCAATGTGCCAAAGAGAAAAAACTTGTTGTCTATTTTTTTAATTAACACTTATCCTAATTGTCCTTAAAATAGAGCTTTACTACTATACTCTACTACATCTGCCTAAATATTTAATAATATTTAATAAACCGAACAGTGCAAAGCTTTAGAGATAAAAAATATATAAATTAATGAATCACAGCACTCACGAACTATATATATATATATATATATATATATATATATATATATATATATATATTGCAGTAAAATACTGTCGAAATCGCCTGTCTGGACAATTTATAAAGTGAATAATTGGTTACCAATAGTTTTGTTGATACAAGGGCTTGTGATTTGACATATTTGTTATATATTATGTTACTCTGCAGTTCGATGTCAACCACGTTAAACAAGTTATCGCAACTGTATTATAGTTGTCCACAATCACATTGGTGTCCCCTGTGCAGTCTCCTTGCATGCGAAAGTCGTGGTTGGATACCAGGTACTCGCAAATCACCACTTTGTTAAAAGTACCCGCAAGATCTTGCGTGATGTTCAAATTCAGGAGATGGCTGCCACACCGATGCCAGAATGTAGACGAAATGGCAACTTAGCCTTACTGAAATGTCTCGCAATGACGAACTTCTCGAATTTTCTACGCAGGTGGGAGTTGAATGACCCACACATTTTCTTCTTTAACATATATGATAACCTCTTTAGAGGCTCAAACCACGATCCATTCGTTAAGTCTATTACAGTCGTCTGAATAAACACTTTATAAAATCGATAATCTCGTTACCTTCATCTTTGCTAGCACCAGAGCACTTGATTTCACATATAAATTAATTTCATATTTTTTACTCGGCGATTCAATGTGAGCCACGATAAACAATCGATTGCAACTGTCTTAACGTTATTCAAAATCACGATGTTGTTTGCTGTACGTAGTCTCGCACATATTCAGTTTGTTAAAAATCGCAGTAAAATCTTGCGCAACGCCCATATCCAAAGAGCGGTGGCGGCGGCTATAGCCCGAAGTAGCTCTCCTCATGAACAGTTCAAGTATTTGATTTGACCACATCAGTTTCCTGCGCTAGCCACTCTCTCACTGACAGACTGACATCCCCTCCAAAAGTAACAGAGTTATTAAAATGGAAGACTTATTTTTACTTAACGTCGACCACTTTCGGATAAAATTAACATTTGAACAATATTAAATAGAAAAGTTGGAAATATTCAGTCTCCTTGGGACTTCTTATCAGCGGTACAAGTAATGTATGAAATAAATAAACAAATAAGCCAAATGACCGGGTCATAATATATAATATACTAGCTGAACCCCCGCTGCTTCGCATGCGTGGGCTGTTTGGTCTGCACCATTTGTTTCTTTTTAATCCTAACGAAGAATCCATATCTTAAGATTCGTAGTTATAGCTTGAAATTTGAGTTAGCAGCACCAAAATTGGCTTAGTATCAACGTATTTTCAAAAAATGTTTCACCCCTATTTCATCCTTTATTTCATCCCCTAATTGATTAATTTTCTGAAAATACCGAAACACGTGTCTTTTTAATTCTGACCAAGAAAACATATACCAATTTTTGTGGTTGTAGCTTCAAAATTACCTTATTAGCAAAAGATTTTTGAAAAACATACCCTCTCCAATTTAACCCCCGTCATGGTTGAATTTCCAAAAATACCGAAACACGTATTTTTTAAATTCTAACGACAACACAAATGCCCCTTTTTGTAGCTATAGCTTCAAAATTGTCTTGACAACAATGTGTTTTAGAAAAGAATTTTTGATCCCCTCTTTTAGCCCCTTAGTTGTTGAATTTCCAAAAATACCAAAACACGTGTCTTTTTAATCCTGATCAAGAGTCCATAACCTAACTTTCGTAGTTATAGCTTCAAATTTAAGTTAACAGAAACATATTTTTGAAAATCAATTTTTTGCGTTATCTATTTTACCCCCTTATTGGTTGAATTTCAAAAAACACGCTTCTTTTAAATTCGAATCCCGAATCCAAATCCGAAAATTTGTAGTTCTAACTTCAAAATTGCCTAAATAGCAACATATTTTCGAAAAACACCCTCTCTCCTATTTTACCCCGTTGATGGTTGAATTTCCAAACATACCGAAACAGGAATTTTTTATCGTCTAACCAACTATACAAATATCAATTTTTGCAGCTCTAGCTTAAAAATTGTATCAATAGCAACGTGTTTTCAAAAAGAATTTTCATCCTCTATTTAACTCTCTTACTTGTTGAATTTCCAAAAGTACTAAAAATCATGGATTTTTAATCCTGACCAAGATTACATATCCGACGTTTCGTAGTTGTAGCTTAAAATTTGAGTTAACAGCAACATATTTTTGAAAATCAATTTTTTGCGTCGTCTATTTTACCCCCTCATTTGTCGAATTTCAAAAAATGCCGAAACCCGTGTCTTTTAAATTAGAATCTTGAAATAAAATCCGAAATTTTGTAGTTCTAGCTTAAAAATTGCCTAAATAGCTACGTATTTAAAAAAAAAAAACTTTTCATCTCCTATTTCACCCCCTTACGGACGGAATATCGAAAAATTGCTTCTTAAATGAGGCCTACAGAGTAAGATCAACACCCTCCACAAATTTCAAGTTTCTATCTTCAGTGGTTTGGGCTGGGCGATGATGAGTCAGTCAGTCATTCAGTCAATCGGTACACTTCCTTTTATATATAGAGATTTCCTGCAACTTAGTGGCAAAATAGCCACGTATTCATTAACTAGTTACACGAAGATGAGATGTATCAAGCAGCTTGCAATTGCTGAGTTACTGCAGAGGATGAAATGATCTCTGTTTCCGTGCAGTCTTATCGTATCGCTGCACACCGACCAGCACAGTAACGCCAGCAACGCGACAACATCTAGCAAGCGCCGCCTTTGAACTACAGTAAACATCTACAGCTACTGTTTCGCGTTCCAACGTTCAGCCTCTGACTTTGATGTGGTCTGATCGTGTCTTGGCACTTTGGCACCACGTTGCTGGTCCCGTCTCATATATATAGTGTGTTTCACTAAGTGAATTTGCCTTTGTAACTTATAAAATAATAGGTGACGGGAAATTTTAATGCGGCATGTCAACACAAGAAATGTTACACTTTCTGCGGAGCTATGAACATAGTTTATTGTATCATTTTCCAAAGGGTTACAGCACAAAGATATAATTTTTTAAATGGAACAATAGTTTTTTCTATCGTGCATTGGATTCGTTGAAACCAGCTGTGTCCAAATCAATTTAAACTACATTCCTAACACTGTTAGTTTGGGAGCTGCAACCATTCGAAGTTTCAGGGGCAGATACCACAAGCGCTGCGCATAATGCAATGCGCCTTCTAAATGTGGTGCGGCCGAGTTGTAACGTCGCCGGTGTCACGGAGCGAGAAGCTTCCTCGATGCGCTGTTAGACTGCCGACTGTCGCCGCACACGGCGTATACCCGACAGTTGGAGGCACACAAACAACCGGGGCTCAATATACCACAGTTACTGACATCGGATGATAATGGCATACACCAACAACAGTTTCTGTTTGTCACGTCATGTCTTCCTTTGTTACTCTTCTCAAACGCAAGGAGAAGTATCTGTTTTTGTTCTGTGAATAAATTGTTCTAATAATCAGTAAGGCTTCTCAAGCATTACTCCTGCATCAGCATCCTCGTATGAGTACCGACTGCTGTTACATCTCGCTGTAGTCGACACAACGCATGGCGACGAGAATATCCAACAATTCCCTTAATAACAACTGTCATAAATCCTTAAACAAATAATTACAAATATGTTTTTTGCTCTAATAATGACAAGGCATAGTTTATTGAAATCCTTAATGCATTCATAACTTCGTAATTTTGCTCGTAAGTTTAATTTTGCTATGTGTTTTGTGGAATTCAAAATATTAAAATATTGAAATTGTCGGTTTCTTGACGTCGTAGATTCCTACCGAATAGATGGAAATATAACCCCGGGAACTATTATTTATTTCTAACTTTATTGTCAATCTTCTAAGTATCTTCCAGAGCGTTCTTTAAGACCTCTCCCTTTCGCCTCAGCTCCCCTTGCAAGGGTTTACGCATTTCCCATTGTCTGCTTGGGTCTTACCCGACCTTTAGCGGTTGCTGGGGCGGGACACGGCTAGCTGATGGTTGACCTAGCGTAAGAAAATTGTTTATTGGAGGTCGTCAAAAAATCTCAATATTCAGAATGTGTAATAATATACTCTAGTAATAATAATTTCGTTTTTGAATGTTGCAGCAAATCACAACTAATGGGTCGCGACAACACGTTTCAGTGAAAGTTAAAATTTTGAATAAATAAAAAATGATATTAATTAACTTGAAACAGTCACTGTGGTGATTAATTAAGCTTGGCCCTATCTGACTTAGCATTGACTACAGCCTCCAACTAGCACCTCTTACGTTTCACGAACAGCACAATTTCACTAATAAATGTGTCAGAATTCATGTAGTGGTGATGGCGTGTTCGTGTTATAATCAAAATCGTAATAGCTGATAGACTCTGATTGCAATGATAATAGCTCAGTACAGTGAAACTCCGTGGTGCAATGAGCTTCACAAATACTACAGTGATAGTTCCCAATAATTTTGATAATATTCTTTAAAGCATTCAAATTCCTTATAAAACTTTACGTGAACTATTTTTTTTTTTTTTTTTTTTTTTTTTTTTTTTTTTTTTTTAATTGGTTCCAGGGCCTGGGTAGCGTACGCGCGTAACTGGCTGAGCAGGGTTTGGCATTTAACATATTTCATAAAAAAATTTACTTCCATCAAGTCTGGTTAATCAACTGTAATACTTTCACTGCTGTTAGCCTGGTTACTTTCTACATAAATGAAACCAAATTTACTTTACGTGCAATCTCTCTTGCAAGTTAAAATCTTTGGCTTCATAACTGGTTGCACAACTTAGAACAGCACTGCACTTTAATTACTAGTGTCTGTGATTGTAACACGTTTAGCAATTCTTTAACTCGTCTAGCAATTTCTTTAAAAGTGATCGTAATTATTTTGAAAAATGATTGATCTTGTTAGTCAATGTACAAGCTTGCATAATCAACATAATCTAATAATGGTGAGAATGGGGTGACAACTACTTACAAAATTAAGACTGGTTTCAAAATAAGTCATATATAATTGAACCAAAATTCTGATTGGGTTGACACTACATATACATGCATACAAAATAAAATGTTACAATAGTACTCATCTGTTTTCGTTGTCTTCGTCGTGAAGTCAAAACAAGTCAGATATGATTACAATAGGTACTCTTACTGCTGGTTCAAAATATTTTTATCGACAACTCTTTGTTCAGCTCGTCTGGCTGAAATCTCCATGCATTGATATCTCCTCGATACACCTTCTAATCTCAGTAATTACAACAACGATCACACTCGGTGACAATAGACTTGATAACCAAACAATTACTTTTCTTGCACACATGAAAAAACTTTACTCTGATCACTTTCGAGTATAAATAAACTTATCTCGCACTTCCTTCAATACATTAAATAGTACGGCTCTCAGGCTTATTGCAATTGCATTAAACTCGCTCCACACTGCGCCTACCGTGCCTCTGCACCATCTACAAAACATTTATGTGTTTACTATAGTAAGTCCGCTCCGCGACTGCTTCAGCAGCGCGACACTCACAGCTACTACTACTGTACCAAAGACAGTCTTTACAATAGGTTCAACATTTTCTCTGGCGCATTGCCAACTTACAGGAAAAGAATGTCCGTGCATTCATACGGGTTTACACTTATAGTACATGTTTACACTAAATGATTCAATATAGAAAATGACGTTGCATAAGAAATATATCTAGCATACAAGAAATGAAAAATACATGAAATAAACAAATTTAAGACAATATATACATTACGTTAAATCAAACTGTAAGATACAGCGACAGGTGTTCTCTTACACTAGTTCTCTGAAACGGAAGCAGCACGTTTCGCGCCAACTTGTTTGTGTGTTACCCAGCCTTCTGTACCATTCCAGAAATAGAATAACTACGTGACATATGCAGTATGTATCCGTTACGTCAAAAACAGCATATGACGTCGGAAACTTTCGCATTTCTGCGCTTGGCATCCATATTGTAGCGTCTACTGCTACTGTCGTGTCAACTTCATGGGCATGTGACTTACACGGTACGTTGTTGTTGTTGTTGTTGTTGTTTTTCCCCATCAGATTGGATTCGGCTTAACCTTCGAATTATCACGATTGGTTAAAAGCGCTTTTGTGATACTTAAAAATATATGACAGGTACTTCTGGAGATTACGCAAATTGAAAATGCATTTAAATGCTTCATTATTAATGGCCTGTTTGTGCTACACTTCACATTTATTGGGTCATCACTGCTTTCGTTTATTTTTACGTTTTTTGTTCTCATTATAATTTTATTTTTTGTGTGAAAATCCCTGTAGCTCGTAATACCAAATGCTGTACGCTTTCAGGTAAGTGCCTTCACATTACTTAAAATTATATTGCAATTTGATATAGAACAAAACATTAAAGATTAATGGAAGATCGAAGGTACATCTGTATGATGAAAGCGAAGAAACGAAATCTCTCATCGGAAAAGCATTGGTGAATTTATAAAATTGAAAAATGCGAATATTCAGACTATATGTGTCGCCCTATGCATATGAAATATGGAAGAGCCTACAAAATGTTTACGATTTAAATTCGTCTTAAGCAGTAACTTGTATTCGTTCATCGCCATAAAACAATTACTAGATTATCGGTTATGATAGCAGATGGAGAGGAAAATTTTCCCCAGCAGAAAGGTGGATGTTTTTTTTGAGTCATCAGTCTGATGCCTAGTTTGATGCGGCCCACTATGATCTCGTCTCCTGCGGCATTTTTAGAGGTTCCACTCTTTGGAACCATTTGTAATATCACTGTTAGTAACAAATTTATGTGTCCAGAGATTGTACATTATGTCAGAGAAGTTGCAGCTACTGCTGTGGTAGCAGCAGACAATCACAGTGGTAACATACCTTAAATATGGAGGCTGACTCAGCAAGTAGTGGAGGCAGTATTATTAACAAACATTTAGTGCGGCTCTGTAGCACAGTGGTAGTGTCAGACTACAAATCCAACAGTCCTGGGTTCAATCCCTACCAGGTCCGAGGACTTTTATCTGTCACTTTCCACTTCTTTCATCTCTGATAGTGTTGCTGATATGAAAAATACCGAGTAGCACCGTGGTTCGGAATCCACATTAAACTGTAGGTCCCCCCTATAACTGGCTGGGTAAATCAGTTCGAACTCAAAACGGGAGTGTAGTTAGTGTAGAGCCAACAACCTTGTTGAACCTTTAACTAGTGTCAGTAACATGGGAAACTATTGAGTAAACAGAACAGGATTATTTTGGTTTAGCCGGCCGCGGTGGCCGAGGGGACTGAGGCGCGCCAGTCACGGTCAGCACGGCCTCTACGGTCGGGGGATCGAATCCCCCCTCGGGCGTGGATATTTGTGCCGTCCTTACTGTTAGCTAGTTCATAAGTAGTTTGTAAGCTTACGGACTGATGACCCCTTAGTTAAGTCCCATAAGCTATACAAACATATTTTGGTTTACATACTCTGTTATTAATATTCACAGGAACCTTTTTATGTCAACAAATTATTTTCACCCTGCTTTGTAGAATTTAAGCTGTTTCTCAGCAAGGAAATAGCATCAGGGAACTTATTTTGTTGAGGTGATATGCATTACGGTTTTCTTATAAGTTGTGTAATTTTGATATATCGATTATAGCAATGTCTTTGGTGTTGCAGTAGGACTCTCTCTGTAATTTAGTTTATTTTGCAAACACTTGCTCACTGTCATACAGTATCTACATTGTGAGACTTTTCTTAATAAATAATGATTGCCTCCTTTTTACCATCCCAAGTTTTATATATATAGATCGTTCTGTTCGAGATAATTCATAATATTTGAATACAGGATATGTTCCAAAGCCCTGCTGCAAATTGACGTCAATGAAATAGGCCTGTAGTTTAGTGGGTTACTCCTACTGCCTTTCTTGAATATAGGTGTGACCTGGGCAACTTTCCAATCTTTTGGTACAGATCCTTCTATGAGAGAGCGGTTTATATGGCTGTTAAGTAAGGAGCTATCGATTCAGCATAATCAGATAGAAATCTAATGGGTATACAATCCGGACCGGAAGACTTGTTCTTGTTAAGTGATTTCAGTTGCTGCACTACTCCGATGATATCTTCTTGTACGTTACTCATTACGGCCTGTGTTCGTAATTCGAAATCTGGAATATTGGTTTCGTGTTCTTTGGTGAACGAGTCTCTAAAAGCTATGTTTAGTAACTCTGCTTTAGTAGCGCTGTCATCGGCAGGATCGCCATTACTATCACGTAGTGAGCGTACTGTTTGTGTTTTACCCCTAGTATATTTAACTTATGACCGAAATCTCTTTGGGTTTTCAGTCCAGTTTCTTTGTAATAAATATTGTAGGCGTCTCGCATTGAAATCCTCGCTCAATTTCGAGCTTCTGTGTAGGATCGCAAATCCTGGGGATTTTGTGTTCGTTTAAATTTAGTATGCCTTTTCCTTTGCTTTTGCATCAGTGTCCTGACCTTTTTTCTGTACCAAGGGGGATCGCCTCCTTCTTTTGTTAATTTACTAGCTTGAACGCCTACTGCGTCGCATGCGTAGGCTGGTTGGTCTGCACCAGTTGTTCCTCTCTCTTAATGTAAATTTTCATAGATGTAGCTTAAGTACTAAAAAGGTAAAGCAGTCAACAATCCGAAGATTGGTTTGGACACCACAGTGCTTTACTAGGCATAGTCCTGTTTGGAGGTGGTATGCCGTTGCCTTCCTCCGACTTTCGAACTGACTTACATAGCCAGTTATAGGAGGAACTACAGTTTAACGTGGGTTCCGAACCACGGTGCTACTCGGTACTATCAAACGGAAATGTTGTGATACTACTTGTAGCCGCGGCAGAATGGCCGTGCGTATTGAGGCGCCATGCTGCAGTAAGCGCTGCTGTTCGCCATTTGGGGATTAGATTCGCCCCTCGGGCATGGGTGTTTGTGTTGTCCTTAGCATAACTTAGTCTAAGTTAGTTGAAGTTAGTTTAATTAGTGTGTAAGCCTTTAGATTGAATGTTGGATATGCTTCTTTGTGAATGGTACAACAATAGTCTTCTTAGGACTAATTCCCAGATCCTGTTTTCTGCGCCAGTCTTGCACAATGTACAACGCACTTTGTGCCATATTCTTCACTGTGTCAGCAAATTTGCCAAGTATTACTATGACAAGATTATCTGCGTATCCTTGGAGAAAGTACTGCCTAGAGTTTAATTCTCCAATGAGATCATTCACCACTAGATTCCACAATAAAGGGGAAATAACTCCTCCTTGCGGGCAACCCCTAGTGGTGTTGATTACCATTTTTTTCATTCATCATGGTAGCCTCTACCTTTCTTCCACTGCTGGTATACTATGGGCAGGCAATTAGAAATAAAGAAAATCTGGAGGCAATAAAGAGAAATGTTTGGGCCATATTCTTCCATAAGTCCTCTACTGATCATAAGCCATCTCATGCATTGTGTCCATCAGGTTACAATAGGGCTCAGGCAACTGGAGAATCTTCTTCTCACCAGCATTCTCTTCCTGCTGCTGTTATTACACCAATTAAACCTATTTTAAGAGACTTGGCTCATCCTGACCTAAGGAAATGCGGCAGATAAATAAATGTTGGAACAGCATAATTTGGAACCGGCTTCGTAAAACTATGTTTGTAGGCATGCATACAATGAAACTAGGAGTTCATGACGCTATTATTACATTCGATTGTGGTAATATTGGTAAGTATTGGGTACTGAAAAAGCTGGGAATTAATCGTAGTGAAAATATATTCACTCGGCTGCAACATTGCGATAAAATGAGGATAGCTGATGCAGACAGGTCTCCATCTAATATGGCGAAGAAAGAAAGACAAACAGCCAGGAAGGTGAAAAATAAGCTGGAAGACCTGCTAGAGGCCAAAGAAGGGCCATCATATGCAGAACAGTTTCACTTCACTGTAAGTAACAAATTTCAAAAGTTTTTCTTTAAAGTCAATTTCCTGCAAACTAAAATTTTCAGTACATATGTCCCATTATATCAGAAACTATCATAGATAAATGAATGAAATTTTCAGAGACTGTGCATAACAGAAAAAGCTACCTCTGGTACTACATTCATTAATGTTCCCCCATTAGGAAGTCCGCAAAAAAATAGCAAAAAATTAAGATTTCTTGTTAATTTAAAAAAATATATCATAGAAGCTATAAAATTTATAAAGTAGATTTTAGTACTAATCATAAGCCATCTCATGCAGCTTTAGATTCCAACTTTAGTGTTGAATATGTTTGTTTGTGAATGGTACAACAGCAGTTTAAGTTTACGTTTGGTGTTAGTAAGGCCCGAGTTGCTTCCGGTGCGTACGCAGATGCCATTCCGTTACGGCGCTGAGGGTAAGCGCTGCGTGGCGAGCCGCCAGCTATGCAGTGTGCAGCCAGCCTGCGTCGCCGCGCTCTGTTCCAGGTGATGCACACTCCGGGCGCCGACCCCCGCCCGCATTTCTCACCGGGCTCTCAATGGCCGCCCTGCCAGCGACTAAGCGATGGCGCGTAGCGGCGCCAGGCCACCGAATACCAGAGCGCCGGAGCGCACGCGATGGTGGGCACAGTCGGCTGCGTGGCGTCTAAATCACAAGAGGACGGGCGCCGTTCTGCGCGTAGCGGACGCGTCTACATGGGATACTCTGCAAATCACATTCAAGCGTCTGGCAGAGGGTTCAGCGAACCACAATTATACTATTTACCTCCCATTACCATTCTCGAATAGCGCGCGGGAAGAAAGAACACCTGAATCTCTCCGTTCGAGCTCTGATTTCCCGTATTTTATTCTGATGGTCATTTCTACCTTATGTAAGTCGGAGTCAACAATATATTTTCGCATTCGGAGGAGAATGTTAGCAATTGGAGTTTCGTTAGTAGACCACGCCGCAGCGATAAGCGCCGTTCTTGTAATGATTCCCATTCCAGATCCTGTATCATTTCCGTAACGCTGTCTCCCTTGTATCGTGACAATACGAAACGAGCTGCCCTTTGCGAAGGTGAAGATCGGGGTGAGAGTTTAAAATAGGGAAAGTTTAATTTTTTAAAACTCACAATCACCAACTGCGAACCAAATTCCTAAACATGCAAAAACACTGGAACTGTGATTGCTAATGTTTGACTCGTTTTCTAGGGGATGATATCACACGTTCTCAGCTTTCCTTCCCTGCATATGATTAACAAAAAATTCATAATAAAGTCAAGTTCATGAGAGAAAAGGGTGTACTAACTACTATTTTTGAAAACACGTGAAAGTTCACTTTATGTTATTTATTTCACAATATTAGAACCCTGTGGCTGATACGTCTGTACGTCAACACATTTATCAAATAAAGTTATAGCTTTTCAGTCCCCAGACAAAATGAATATTTGTCACAAATTGTTTTAACACCATGTGGCTGTCTCAAACACCGTTTATGTTCATGCCTATGCGACGACGCATGTTACATTAACAAAACACAGACACTTTAATTTAGTGCGATGCACACCATGTTCCACCAGCTAAATATTCACAACACACAGTAGCACTCGATACAACTTGGTGCAGTCTACGACGAGCAACCACACTTGGCAATTGCCACACAAAAATCTGTAGTCTCCACCTGGAGATCCACATGCCGACTGATACAGAACGACGCCGCCCGGCCAGCTACCCCCACCTGCTCCCGACTCGTCACTTCCTGCCCTCGCACGCGCCAAAAGCCCAGCTGCCCGGTTTTTTCCCTACGTCATCAACTTCCCCATGTGAGCTGTTCTAACCGACTTCCAACGTACAGCGCTCAGCCAATACATTTCTAAAACTTTACTTAAAATCAAAATAATTACACTACACATTAAACTACTTTCTTATGTTTTTATATGGGTATACACATCCTTTGCACTATTTATTACAATCGTGCAATTTCTTATATCACAGATAAGTGATTTAACTGAATATTTCAAGTTGTTTAACTGTCTTGTATTCATTGGTAATTTATTACCTTTCATTGTCAATTAAACATATTACACCAGATGTGACTATATCAGCTAATGTATTGTTTATTTATCAACAGGCTATTTTGTAATGAGGGCCTTAAAAGTTACTAACTGCAACGTATTACTTCAAATGCAAGTAGTGTTAGAATATTTTATTTCACGCTGTGCACTGCACTGCACCGGGCACTCGCTATTGTCCTTCTCTCCCCTCACCGGAAACTAGCCTGGAAAATCCTAAGCTGGAACAAGCCACCAACGTCGGCCTGCTCGCTGGCCTCCCGTCAGCTACAAGCACACAGCAAATCTCAACGTGGAGAATTTCTGCCTATGGCCTAACTATAAATGTTGTCACCCAACTGCGTACATACATTGCTACCATAATTAATAAGATTAAAATTGTGTAGCATTTAGTGCATTGGCATGGTCAATGTTTGCAGTGAACTTCATACTGTTTAATTATCAAATGCTATTAATTACCAGTATTTCTATTGGGCGGTAATATCACACCTTCATTGGACTCTTTCGATGTCCTACGTCAAACCGACCTTATAAGGATTCCACACTGTACAGGAATACTTCAAAAAGGACGGACAAGCGTAGCATATGCAGTTTCTTTTGTACTTCTGTTACATGTTTTAAGGGTTCTGCCAATAAAACGCAGTCTCTGGTTCGCCTTTCCCACGATATTATCTACGTGTTCTTTCCAATTTGAAGTAGTAGTAATTCCTAGGTATTTTGTACAGTGTACGGCCTTCACTTTTGATTGATTTATCTTGTAAACAAAGTTTAATGGATTTCTTTTCGTACTCATGTGGACGACTTCACACTTCTCATTATTTAGAGTCAGTTGCCAATTTTTACACCATACTGATATCTTATTCAGATCGTTCTGCAGTTGGTTTTGATCTTCAGACGATTTTACTAGACGGTAAATAACTGCGTCATCTGCAAACAACCTAAGGGAGCTACTTAATTTTCCCCTAAATCGTTTATGTAAATAAGGAACAGCAGAGGACCAGTAACACTACCCTGTGGAACGCCCGATATCACCTCTGTTATAGTCGATGCCTTACCATCGATTACTACGAACTGCGTCAGTAAAGAATGCACCACGTTACCCTATTCCAGTTCCGTGGTTACAAAGGATGGGTACCGAATGATAACTCTGTGCGCAGTAAGTCAGCAACGTTACTTTCTGGGGGGCAGATCTTCTTCTTCCGTGTCCTGTTACACCAATTATATTGTCCCTTTCCAGTAATCAGCAACAGAGATTGCTTTGTCGTTTAAGAATATCGTCCATAGTACATGGTATTCACATGTTTGGACAAGTCAGTAGATGGTTAAAATCCTGTACTGCCCCGCATTCACAACTGTTATCATCACTATATCCCCATTTCAGTATGTCTGATTTTCTTCTAGTTACTGCTGTGCAAAGCCGGTTTAATGTCTTGCATGTTGGAAATGGAAGCTCAATTTCTGGAGATCCCTCCTCACGGAGGTTGTAACGTTTCTGCTATGTTGCACACTCCATACATAAATCAGTTGCCAACATAGAAACACAAAATATCTGACACCTAAAATAAAACTTCACTACCGGACATATAAAATATCACAATTTCGCCTTCAGTTTGAAATTCTATTAACAGTATTAGTAAAATACCTTTAAGAAATAGTACATTGATTTAAATATAACTTTGCCTGTCCTTTTACGTAATTTTCAATTTTTAAAACTTTGGTAAATAGTAGCTGCAAACACTAAAAATGCATTACGCTTAGTTCCAGAATTCCTGAAACTATATAGATACTAATTTGTATAAAAACAACAATACTACAGGTTATAACTATTGCACAACATGATTTCATATATACCTTTTGTTTAAATAAATTAGGGCAGACCATGTTTTATATATCACTGGATCCTAAATTAAATACTGATAATCTTTCATGTACTAAAATTAATAATCCGTTTGGTACTAATAAACTATCTTCGAAATTAACAAAACTACGACAACCATATACAAATCCGTATTAATAAAAAATTTGACCGCAAACTGAAATACTATGTCACAATAATAGTACGCCTACACAATATTGGCAATACAAATATGTGTGCACTTCGAAAACACAAATAATGTAAATAATTTGAGCACTGTAAACACTAGTCAAAGGATGACTTTAAATTTGTGTACCACATTAAATACAAATTTCTTGAAACATGTACATACATTGAGATAAATAGTCAAAGCTTAAATGTAATGTTTTAATTTCTGTATTTTGGCATTTTAATCTAAAAGAATATTGTTTAATTGTGAACTACAAAACTTTGTCATCAATCTTATTACGCGGTTACGTAGAAAGATGTTTGAGAGAAACCATGTTTAGTTAGTCTTCTAGCAGTCACAAACCTGTAAGCAGCTCTGTTGGCTTGCCGTTGCGTTTTTTGTTTGTGCAACAACGTGATTGATTTAAACAGACTGTGTTTAAACTTTATTTAAGTGGAAATCAAATCGTTTCCATATCAACTGACATGTTTATGATTTACGTAAAGATCCTGTAACATCAAATCTTTTAGTGAATGCCGAAGACAGCTCACAACGCAATGGACGTCAGCCAGCATGTAAGATAAGTTCAACTTCATCTACAGTGGAATGACTTTGTTATAGACTGTGAACTAATAAAACTTTCCGTGATTCAGGAAAATATTAGGGCTCAGTTTGAGTCATTCCGAAAAGGGGTGACGGGCGTTAGAAGGTCCATCACGGAGTGTGGCGCCGTTTCTTTCCTCAAAAATAAACTCCTTACGCTGGGTTTGATAAAGAGCTCTTCAGTTATGTCAATGAAACTCTTGCGGGACTTCGAGCGGACCCCTTGTTTGCGGTGCAAATGCATTGGGTGTCGAGGGTCGTTCTTTAGTTTTGACATTTCTATCTCGGCGGAGACCTTCCTTCGAACAGCAGGTAGTGCTGTGCCTATGATAGGATAAATTTTGGCTGTTGGAGTTGGCTCGAGGCATCCTGTGGCGATACGTCCTGTTTCATTCACAGCGATGTCAACTTGTTTAGCTTGCGCCGAGTTCCTCCACACTAGCGCCGCATGTTCCGCTACTGAAATACTGGGCGCTAGTCCGGTGGTGCGCAGAACATATGGCTGAGCTGCCCACGACGAACCTGTCAGTTTCCGCAGTACGTTGCTCCTGGTGCAGACCTTTTTCTTGGTGTTGTGACAGTATTGTTTGAAATTAAGGGCTCTGTCCAATGTCACTCCCAGGTCTTCCGACTATTTGTGTGCCTCCAGCTCTTCCCCTTTCCACATGACGTGGAGTTTCTGGTCAGCTTGTTTGTTCCTGAGATGGAAAGCGGAGACTTGCTACTTACGGCGGTTCGGTTTTAGGTTGTTATCTTTCATAATAGGTTGCTAATTCTGTTAAGGCTCCGGTAAGATTTTCCTCCACTTGTTCAAAGGTCTTATCCTGTGGCCACAGCTGCATCATCAGCATAAATGAACATTCTTGTCTGTTGGTTGATAGGACGATCGTTACTATAGATGTTGAAAAGTATTGGAGCCAGAACACTGCCTTGTGCAAGTCCATTTTTTGTTTCCTCCATCGGCTGTTTTTGATTTGCAAGCTTCACATAGAAAAGTTTATTCTGTAACATGCATTCCATGAACATAGGGTGTAGTCCTTTTGACATTATATACTTTCTGGGTAAGCAGCTTATGGTTGATTGTGTCATATCCGGCACTGAGATCCAGGATGGGGCAGATGACTAGTATATAAATAAAAATCAATTGTCGCAGGTATGTAAGAGCGTCACTCGGAAACGTCTCGACCGATTTGACTATTTTGTTGCGTTCTTAATTGTCAAGACAACGTTTGTATGAAAGAAATGTTTTGGAACAAGCAACGGAAAATTGTAAAATTTGAGAAAAACCGGAAGTGTCTTTTTCTCTGTAACTCACGATTCAGATGATGGAGACGATTAATTCATTTCTTTTTCATTTTTTTTTGTTCGATATGGTCCTGGAAAAGATTTCAGAAAAAAATTCTAAACATTTACAAAGAAAAGTCGGAAAAATCCAACAATGCGCAGAAAGCATAATTTTCTTGTATGTACTACTGTATCTGATAGCAGGAATGAACTACTTGATTTGACCGATCACGATTATGTATTTGGCATATTTCGGTATTTTTATCAACGAGAAGGTTTTTATTCTTCACAATCCAGCGTATGGTCCATGCCGGGGGGTACCTTGCGATACACTTCACGCAATTGCACCGATCAATACATTTCATCACTGTTTTACCTATGACCATGAAACTTGACACACTTGTGTATTATTTTTTTTAATATAAATCGTTTTGCTTATAAGAGAAGCAGAGGTGAAGGAGGTATACAGAAACAAGGGGTACTGCATGGAGATGTAGGAGGAGGACGAGGTGGAAAAGACGAAGGCAGAGGTAGCTGGAGAGGAGGAGACGAAGAGAGTGTGCAGTGAGAGATGTAGTTGGGTAAAGGTAACAGATATACGGCGAGGAATAGGAAATTAACAAAGCGAGAGGTAGTAGGTGACCCACAGACAGAGTGAAGAGAAGAAGACGGATAGGCAAAATCTGGGGAAAAACTATATTACCGTGTATATCCAATTCTTGTACATATTAACAATCGCGAATCATTGACGTGTTAGTACACACACACACACACACACACACACACACACACACACACACACACACACACACATATATATATATATATATATATATATATATATATATATATATATATATATATCCATTTCAAAATATGTTACCTTAACATTTTCCCCTGCTGGAACAAAAATTGAGTCTTTCCTCTTTGCAATAGCAACTTGAAACTTGAAAAGTACGCATTTTCAAAAAAATTCAATTTTCTATCGGATAAAATATTTTACAAACCATATAATTTTGCAGTGTATTTAAACAAAGTACACAATAAGTAAAATAAATGGATGAAATATTACGTGGTGTATATTGTAACGATACTGCTGACCCCCTCATCTCAATGTACCATACCGTCTGCCTGGTCCTCTCATCTCAGTGTCATCCTACGATACCGTCTGCTTCGGATCCGGAATCGTGTGGTTCAATAGTAATAAAAGTTGCGTGTGAAGTTAGTTAAAAACGATATAGCCAGCTTAGGAATCAGTGTAGGACAGTGTCTCAGTGATACTGCTATTAAAACAAGTGATAGATTTCATTAATTAAGAGATGCATATATTTTCTTTCCAGACAGTTCTATAAACAATAGTTTCATCATTGTATGTTATTTAAATACATAAAGAGACGAATTGTAAAAACTTTTGTGAAAAATAAAGAGAAATGAAAATAAATAGCATTGTATGTATGTTAGGCTCGTAAACAAGTTGTGTTGACCAGCTAATTGTGTTATTTCGACTAATACATTAATTATCAATATTAAATTCTTTGTATATATTGACTTACGTGAGATTTTTAACTTATTTTGAGAATTGCCAAGATAATTGATAGTTCAATATATGCTAGGAACATGTGTGACGTACTCGTTAACTAATTAATTGACATTTAACATTTTGGTTTGTTGTCAAACAAAAAGCAGCGTGATTAAAACTTAAAAAGACAGGTGCGATCTAAAATTATTGTGTGTATAATTTTCATTTTTTATTGTGATTATTTTATGTACATGAAATATTTTTCTGTTATGTTTGTTAATTGTAAATCAGTATATTCTATTGTTATGAACAATGCTTAATGTAATATCATTATTGTCAATGTTATATATTTGCCTCACCGCCTTGCGTGGGGAGTACGAGTTTTGTCTTTTGTTGAGTACTTTGGAATCTGTCAGTCTGTGTTGTTGTTGTAATTTGTGTACGTTATTGAAATGTTTAAGTGGAGAAAAAGTTTAATATAAATTAAAGAAGAAGTGAAAAATTGTGTCTACGAGTATTTATTTCTACCACGACACCCCAGGAGAATAATGTTGCAGCGAGCAGAACCCCCATACATCACAATGTTGAAAAGATGAGTATCGGTAGAATGAAACTGTAATTACTTACATAGCATAGAAATGTCATAATATCCAGTATATAAAAGTGAAAGTTTGCTCATATGTTACGCGGTTCATCCGACTGCGATGAATTTTGTCAAGATATTGGTTGCACTTTCGCGAAGGCTTTAACCAAACTATATCTCTGTACGACACAGTTCAGGAGATGTCATAAATAATGAGATGCTAAGCCTCTCGGAAAGTTCTTGACCAATTCAGTAGATTTTTACATGATACTGCAATAAACGTTTTGACAGACACACGCTATTTTTTTCATACAATTTTGTAATGTCCTTGTGATAATTTCTGTATTTGTAATGAAAGCAATTTTACAGTTTAGTTCCAGTCTTGATGAAATTTTGATCATTTGACCATCAAAATAAGAGGATGGTCAATTAGTTCAAAAACTTTTGTACGGTGCATGGCGGAGTCTACTTTACTTACAGACTTCAACAAAATATACAGTTTATGTTGATGAAATTTTGCACACTTGATAATGAAAACAAGAGGAGGGTCACTAAATACATAAAATTTAGTATCGCGCATGGTGTATTTCGACACCAGTCTTCATTTTTATTCCGATCTTGAAAAATAGTTGCACACTTGGACTCCAAAACGAGAGGAACAGAATTAGAGGACGGGACAGGAATATGCAATTCGTTAATACTCAGGAAACGTCAGATCTTCATCCGGTGATGAAAATAATATTTTGTTTCAGTTTACAAAATGTGTGTAGCTTTCTTGAGCCTCAGCTTCCATTTCAAGGTCACGTCTGCATATTCGTCGGACGTTGTGGGCCAGTGAAATAACTCTTCCTAATAAGCCTCATAATCGTATGGAATGTAATTTTTTTAATTTATTTAAATAATCTCTTTTTGCCACTCACTTATTTTGTTGGGTGAGATAATGCTTGTTGACCAAGAATTACTTTTTCTTGTCTTTGTCATAAAAATGTATGTTTTATAAGGTAAGGACATTGATTGCAGTGCATATTTTATATGCCATTTATTGTTAGTTTCATATAAAAAATAAAACAATTCATTTATTGAAAATGTACCTTCTGTTCCTTCTTCGGTCCTTTTCTTACATAACAATGTTATTTCTTAAACCACACGGCCATTTGTGGCACCTTTTCTAAACTCTTCTGTGTTTTGGCCTAGTGGCGCAATTAACCTGAAATGTAAACTCTATCTATGAATTTTAGTATTCCAGTTTTTCCATGAACTCTGTAATATATACCCAAGGAGGTTAGAATAAACGAAGATGGCATTACCTACGCTGAGAACATGGATTGGTTGTTATAAAGTTTCGATTTAGATAACGTTTTACGTAAATGGTACATGCAGTATTTACCTGTCATAATTATGACGCTAATTATACATATGTATTTATTGCGTGCAGCTATTATGATCATATAATAAATCTTTTTTAGCGTTCTTATTTATTGGCATATGACAGTTTTTAATTCTTTCAAGTGCTGAAGCAAGCAGGAGTAAAATATAGGGAGCGTAAGGTTATTTACAACTTGTACAAAAACCAGACAGTGGTTGTCAGAGTTGAAGGGCATGAAAGGGATGCAGTGGTTGGGAAGGGAGTAAGACAGGGTTGTAGTCTTTCTCCATTGTTATTCAATTTGTACATTGAGCAAGCTATAAAGGAAAGCAAGGAGAAATTTGTAGAAGGAATTAAAGTTCAGGGCGAAGAATTAAAAACATTGCGTTTTGCCGACGACATAGTAATTCTGTCAGATACAGCAAAAGACCTGGAAGAACAATTGAACGGAATGGACACTGTGCTGAAAGGTGCATATAAGATGAACATTAGCAAGAGCAAAACTAGGGTAATGGAGTGCAGCGTAAGAAAATCAGGCGATGTTGAAGGAATTAGATTGGGTAACGAAGCAATAAAGGAGGTAGATGAGTTTTGTCACTTGGGCAGTAAAATAACAAATGATGGTCGCAGTACAGAGGATATAAAATGCAGAATGGCAATGGGTAGAAAAGCTTTCTTGAAAAAGAGAAATTTGTTAACCTCGAATATTGATTTAAGCCTAAGGAAGTCCTTTCTGAAGGCATTTGTGTGGAGTGTTGCCTTGTACGGGAGTGAGACATGGACGATAAACAGTGCGGACAGGAAGAGGATTGAGGCTTTTGAAATATGGTGCTACAGAAGAATGCTGAAGATTAAGTGGGTGGATCGTGTAACTAATGAGGAGGTACTGAACAGAATTGGGGAGAAAAGAAATTTCTGGCATACCTTGACTAAAAGAAGGGATAGATCGGTATGACACATTCTTAGACATCAAGGAATTGTGAATTTAGCGTTGGAGGGAAGTGTGTGGGGAAAAAATCGCAGAGGAAGACCAAGAGATGGATACAGTAAGCAGATTCAGACAGATGTAGGTTGCTGTTCTTATGTGGAGATGAAGAGGTTTGCTCAGGATAGGGTATTGTGGAGAGCTGCATCAAACCAGTCTCCGGACTGAAGACCACAACAACAACAACATGACAGTTTAGTTGAAATGCTGCATGTTTACAAAGATATTGCTTTCCTAAATTTTTATTATCTTTGATTGTGCAATAGTGTGTCTCTGGTTTTAGAGATGTTATTTTCGAAGCTTTATTCCTTGACTGTATCATCTATGGTTAAAGTTATATTCATAATTTCGTACTATGTCAGTATATGAAAAAGTGTTTCCCTGGATTTATCCTTTATTCAACGTTATAAGATCGATACAATTTTCTAAATAAATGCGGTGTTTTAAATCTGTGTGATCGTTTAGATTTTCGTTGGGGAATGCTTCTGTGTGGATGTAAATTTCTAATTCTTCCAGGATATTCATATTTTTGCCTTTGGGAATTTTATGTAATATTTTGAGTGCGTTGGATAACTGGGGTAGGCTAGGGACACGCAAGTCGCCGAAGTGGCGTCCAATTTAAAGACCAGCTCCAGCCCAATGAGCTACACGAAATCTATATATAAAAGGCTTGTGTGTGTACGTGCTGACAGACTTTTCTCCATGACCACATACTGCCACCCACTCGTGGTTGTGGTGGTAGATAGCCCTTGCTCTAATGATGTTAGTAAGGGAGTTAGGTCGCGGTGCGTGGCAGTGGGTGAGTTTGAAGAGCAAAAATAGCAAAATATGCAATAAATACTGTTAGGAAAACCTATATACTCTGTGACTTACGAACTTTACGGTACTAGTCAAAATCTGTTTATTCTTTCAATTGTCAGACAATGCGATCCTTTCAGACTTTAATAACGACGAGGAATAATAATGCGCAATGTTTTAAATAGATCACATGTTTCCGTCAACCACACATTACCGACTATGAACAGAGACACAAAACAAACATAAAAAAACCAGATACTCGTGGAACATTGATCACTGTCGTGGAAGCGTAGTGGAAACACAGACATACTTAATGAATGTCTCTTAGGCCATAGATATTGATATGCCTGTGCCAGTAAGCTCACTGGTCTGTGCTAATCAGTAATCTCTGATACATATAGCAGCGACACTCTCTGCTGTGAAAGGTGTTATCGTTTGACAGCTGGGTGATAGTCTCCGAAGCTTATGCAACCAAAAATCAGTTTAAATTAAAGAAGAAATTTCTTATGCCATACATGTTCGACTCCAGTGTCATGGCTCTAATACAATCTGAATTCTTCTGGCTGGTAAAGAGCGGAGTCTGCCACTTTCTTTTGGAATGATGCTTTCTGGTGTTGTCTTTATGCTAACCACTATTACCGCTAAATACTGGTGGCGGAATCTTTCATGTTTTCCTCAGTGTCTCTATCTCTTCAAAATTAATATTCATTGCAATATATCACAGTTTGTTGAATTTCAATGACGGTACTTAACTTTAATTTTGACGACAACACCAGCAAAAAAAAAAAAAAAAGTATCATTAAAAGTGCTTTAGTTCAGTATTTGCGAGTGTAACAAATTTCCATTGAAGATCTACATCTACATAGATACTCTGCAAATGACATTTAAGTGCCTGGCAGAGGGTTCATTAACCACTTTCATAACTTTTCTCTACCGTTCCATTCTCTAATAGCGCGCGGGAAGAAAGAACACCCAAATCGTTCAGTTTTCGATCTGATTTCTCTTATTTTATTGGGATGGTCATGTCTCCCTAAGTAGGTAGGTGCTAGCAAAATATTTTCACATTCATAAGTAAAAGTCGGTGATTGAAACTTCACAAACAGATCACGCCGCAATGAATAAAGTCTTTCTTTTAATGATTTCTACCCCAATTCTTGCAACATTTCCGTGACGCTTTCCCGCCCGTAACGTGATAGAACAAAACGAGCTGCCCTTCTTTGAACCTTCTCAATGTCTTCCGTCAATCCCACCTGGTGAGGGTCCCACAAGGGGCAACAGTACTCCAGGAGAGGACGCACAAGTGTGATGTAGGCAGTCTTTTTGGTGGAGCTGGTGCATCTTCGAAGCGTTCTGCCAATGAAACGTAATCTTTGGTTCACCTTCCCCACAATATTTTCTACGTTTTCTCTCCAGTCAAAGTTGTTCGAATTGTAACTCCTAGGTATTTGGTAGAATCTACGACCTTAAGGTTTGACTGACTTATCGCGTAATTAAAGTGCAGCGCATTTCTTTTAGTGGTCATGTGTATTACTTCACACTTTTCTTTATTTAGTGTCAGTTGCCAATTTTCGCACCATGCAGAAATTTTGTCTAAATCCCTATGCATTTGATCCTCAATTGACTTCACTAACCGATAAACGACAGCATCATCCGCGAACAGTCTAAGGGAGCTACTCAGATTGTCTCCTAAATCGTTTATGAATACGAGGAAGAGTAGGGGACCTATAACGCTTCCCTGTGGAACGCCAGATATCACTTCTGTTTTACTCGATGACTTACCGTCAATTACAACGAACTGTGTTCTTTCTGGTAGGAAATCGTGAATCCAATCGCACAATGCGGGAGATATTCCATAAGCACGCAATTTTATAAGAAGCCGCTTGTGGGGTACAGTGTCAAAAGCCTTCCTGAAATCCAGAAATATGGAATCGATTTGAGGTCCCTTGTCGATGGCACTTAACACTTCATGTGAATAAAGGGCAAGCTGTGTTTCGCAATACACTGCAATATACTGCAAGGAGGTCATTGTACACTAATTCACTAGTTTATAAATTAAATTTTTGCAGTAGATCCTACGTCGAAGATCTGTTAAGGATTTCTAACAAGTTGTCCCCCCAAAGAACCTTACATTGTAGGAGCGCCTGCAACAAGTAAACAGGCTACCCGCACAGCGCCTCAGCTCAGTGGTCAGCAGCAGTGGTAGGGGCTCAACTCCCAGAAGGAAACGCGAACTCGGCCGCAACTGCCAAGTGCACACTCCGTCGCCTTAAGCTCGCTAAGTGGCCCAGCGCGGAATATCTAGATCCACATGACGCTACCACCAGGTCGAGATGGAAGTGAGTCCCTGTTGCCCGATACAACTACCGGTCCCGCATATAAGGAAGTAATGGCCGCCCCAAGGCAACTTCTTCACTGGCTTAGTCAATGGCTGCCTCTACATTACTCGCTACCGCGAGTCTCCGGGGCGACGTATACACCGCCTAGCTCTCGCTCTGGATTGGGGTTGTTGTACCTTGGAACATCACATAGCTCTCCTCTTGGATTTCTCCTTTCGTTATATTCTGACTAGCTGAAAACCCGGCGTTGACCGGGTATTTACTTATTTACTCCTGCCATTTTTTAGGTAGATATTTATTTGTATAAGGGCTGTATGTCTATAAAATCTCCTGTGAAAACAAATTAGTAGTAAATAAGTAATAGATTAAAACTTGGTACGTGATGGGGCGGTTTTCCATAAACTGTTTATGTGCTCATATTTCATGAACTACGTGTCATACTCTGATAAAATTTAGAAGGTACATTCAAATATATGTGTGTATCTGTAAGATTTCCTACGCTACCATTTATAGTGTGCAAATTATAAATTGTAAAGTCATACCGAATGCCGTAGTTTTACTCCATAAACAGCGGAAAAGTAGTAAGCGAGAAACTTTTTTCCTTCCATCATTTTGCTATGGTTGTCAGCGAGAAAAAGTTTAATAAAGATTTGAAATTATGTTTAAAGTTTAAGTACTGTCATTCTCATACAGTGTATTTCGAAAGTCTCGCCGCATTATGCGGCATTTTTTTACGATTCCTGTTGTTTATGACGTCATATCTACAGAACCATGTGTCGTACGTGATTCTTAAACATGCATCAATTATTAACTCACGGTAAGGAATGTGTATACCAAATTTGGTTGAAATCGGTCCAGTGGTTTGGGATAAAATGAGCAGCATTGTCGCTAAATGCAGCAGTTTTTCGCGTATCTCGTTGTTTATGACGTCATATTTCGTGAACTATGTATCGTAATTGATTCTTACACTTACGGCGGCCGTCCTCATGGATTGAAGTTAACGTATACAAAATTTCATAAAGATTGGAACAAAACTGTAGATTTGTATGCAACACGTACAAAGATACGGACACTCTGCTTTCTATATTAGAAGATCACTATATTGTTTTGCAGGACTTAAACCGGCCTGCTTCAACTTTCACGTGGGACTTTTATGGCTCAGCTCTGTAAATAATATTACTGAAGTTAATCTGTATTTGTGTTTTTGATAGTCACAAAATTACGAGTGTCCACTTAAAAAAATCAGTTATGAGAATGAAATTCATGTAAAACAGTAGTGAAATAAACGTGTTTTATTCTTGGGTCGAGAGGCAAGTAGAAACCAACTGCTCTACTACTGACTATATAGGGTGCTCTCGAAGTTGAACAGCTCGTCAGCTCACCTGGTCGCTTTTAGAAATTTTGTTTCCATTGGACACTGACATCCAGTCATCCAGAGGCAGACATTTTCGAAGTTAGCCTTTTTCCTGCAATGGGTTTATTTCGTTAAAATCCATTAATAAGCGAACCTGCAACTTACGGTGTCTGTTGTGAATTACTGCTTGCTATTATTATCATGTTGAAAGTTGAACTAAGTTTCCATTTTTACTTCAGGTGCTATTCACTTTTCATTTATTACTGCATTTTACTCTACTAATTTATTTATACACTTTACTGCACTCAGCAGTACGAGAGAGTATCAGGTACTAGTGCTCCTGCGTTTCCGTTATAGTTTCCATTCTCGGGATCTGACATCACATCATCACAAAAGCCGAAGTATGTGCTACTTAACGTTGGAGGTACTTCCCCAAAAGAAAGAAAACTGCCTTACTAGCCAAACTTCGCTAGGATCGCTTAAGAAAGAATATACAGGGTGAATCACCTAACACTTGCACCGCAAATATTGCGGAAACGGAAAGTACGATTGATGTGCGGTTTTCACAGAATGGACTGGTAGTCAAAGGCTCGTATATTTAGCCAATACCTAGAAAGTGTATTTTTTATGTGAACATACAATTTTTCAAACGGAACAATGGGTGTTTCTATTTTGCACTGGAATTTTTGACACCAGCTGTGTACAAAGAATTTTGCATGACGTTTTTATAACGTTTAGTTTGGCAGCTACAACCATTCGAAGTTTTGGGGGCCGAGGCTACGACAGCGTAGCTGACTGGCTGGTGGTCATGAGACAGTGGGCCGTGCCCCAGGGGCTAGCCACTCGGCCAGTCAGCTACGCTATCGCAGCCTCCGCTCCGGAAAAATGAACGTGATAAAAATGTCATTCAAAATTCTTTGTACACAGCTGCTGTCAAAAATTCCAGTGCATGATAGAAACAACCATTGTTCCATTAAAAAAAACTGTATGTTTGCATAGAAATACACTTACGTAATATTACAACCTGTTTGTTCGCTAAAATTACGATTCCCTGACAACCAATCCATTCTGTGAAAACCGCACATCAATCGCACTTTCCGTTTCCGTAATATTTGCGGTGCAAGTGTTAGGTGATTCACCCTGTATAGTTTGTAATTATTAAAAAATAGAACATAGACAAATTATAATCTAGGAAGCATATGTTTCAATGACCATAGCTTGCACATTTAGCAATTAGATCAGTTGCGGAATTACTGATCATAAATTTGGAATTGTTAATTTACTTGGAAACTAAAATTATGATTTACATATTGTTTGATATTTTATATCTGTTTCAACCAAATGGAATAAATCTGCGTTATTTTTATGGTCTACAGTGCGAAGACTGGTTTGATGCTACTCTGCGCGGAACTATTTTCTGAGCAACTCACATGCATTTGAAACTACTTACTGTATTCGTTTCTTGGTCGCCTTATACGACTTTCATTCCCCACTTCCCTCCAATACTAAAATTAGGATTGATTGATGTCTCAGAACGTGTCCTACCGACTGATTCCTTCTTTTAACGACGCTATACATGTCATTACTGAGAAGTTTTTATCTTTTCTCGCTAAAATTTATTTCTGTTCCCATATCTCTCCTTGCTTTTCTCCATAGGTTGCTCAATGGACAGATTGAATAGCACTGGGGATGACTACAAACCTCTTTTACTCCTTTCCCAACCACTGCATTCCTACATGCCGTTGGCCTCTTATAAACGCGTCTAATTTCTGTAGAAATTGTACGTAACTGTGCCTTCCCTACATTTTTCCCGTGATACCTTCAGAATTGTAAAGAGTGCATTCCAAGCAGCACTGTCAAAAGCTTTTTCCACATTTACAAAGGCTATAAACTTTCTTTCCTTATGTTATGATAGGATCTTAACGTTAAAAGTTTTGTCCGTGGCTAAGATCATCATATGAACATGAAATTCATTAGAGGATTTCTATTTTTTTTAAAGGAAAGTAAAAAAAAAAGAAAAAAAGACACTCGAACAGAGTCTTTGGAGGGACATCCTTTAGGATCTTTGGAACCCATATTGATACCTTTGCGGTCTTCAGGAGTTCGGTTGCTGTCTTGACCAGCAGCTTCGCATCCTCCCACGGGATATCATGGGCACCTTGTCCTTAAGCCATACTGCTGAGTGGCCCCCCTCGCAGACAAAAATGAGGGCACCGCGATCTAGATAGATCCTCCTGAATTTGGGTCCTGGACCAGCGTCCCCCCCCCCCCCCCAATCTCTTCTAAGAGGGCCATCTGCACGAGCTCCTCCTGCTGCGAGGTGATGCTCACCAGTGGGTATCCTTCTTGGACAACCGCCATTCTAAAGACCGAGACTGCAGTACTATAGGTCTGTTTTCCTATTTACTGCCTCAGCCTTTTAGGATCACGCTTTTCCAGAGAGGAGGGAGTCTTAGATTCCTCCCTAACCCTCTTGCCATCTGTCTTTGACGTCGAAGGGGTCTGTGTATCCCCTTCGACCTGAGGCAATTTTTTTTGTGGGGGTATTGGGCTCAAGCCCTTTTGATTCCCTCCACTTATGCTTAGGAAGCCATTCTTTTCCTTCCTTTTGCTTCTGTTCCTTGAGAAGTTTCCTCCTCTGAGCCCCAGACAAGGCCTTAATCCTAATTTGGTCCAACTTCTCTGTTACAGTTCCCACTTCTTGCTCAGGTCTAGACCCTGATTCAGAAGTAGGAGTGCACTCCATCGGTCCTGATCCCGATGTCTGAGTATCTGAGGTCTCAGATTGCCCCTCAGATTCTTTTAAAATACTTTCTTTCTCTGTGTGCATCTTAGTCCCACGAGATTTGGGGATTTATATGGTCCACACCACGATAACCCCACACGGTGCAAGGCTACTTACTCAGGGAGGTCGCCCGGTATCCCTGAGACTCCGTTCGAGACACATCCACCCATGTGCCACGCACCCCTCGGCACAGATCGCATCACACCTTGGGTTCGGAAAGGAATTGGGAAAGGATTGGGAGAGGATAAGGAAGACGGGACGTTGTGGGACACTCTTGGTCTGATCCATCAGCTGAGGCCTTTCCGGCAGTAGGTTCTATACCTTCGGTATAGCCCTCTGCTTCACATGGATGCGCAAGCCTCTCCACCCGCACGGACAGTGCTTCGTCGAGATGGTGTCCCCTGGAGAGGAAATACTATCTACTCCAGCGTCCCTATTTCAACTTAAAATCTCTTAGTGCTCTGTCAAATTCTTCTTCCTCATAAAAATATTTCCAAATAATTTCCTCTCATTTAGATAAATATTTTGTTAAGTTTGGAAACTGATCATTCTTATTGTCCACAAGATGGGGGATTTCGATGCTCGCCGTGTACCGGAGATATTCACTACAGCTTTAGAAAACATAGAAAGTAAAGAGACTCCCACATAGTGCCCTCAATAAAGCCCGCCGTAACCAAGTTGAATGTTAACATTGACTTTCGCTGCTCTGTGGCGATGAATTAAGCAACTTTCGGGATTTTTAAGCATTTCTGCGACTTAAAGTAAACACTGCTGAACGTACTTTGCACTTGTGGCTGATTGTTAAAAATTTACTACTGTTCCCCTTACGGGAAAGAAAACAGCCGTTAATTCCTTGCAGACAAATTAATGATGCATCTTGGAGACAGATATTCAACGAAGTTGCGATGTTTAAAGGTAACATTCATATTTAAGATGGCTATCATATATTTTATTCCGATAAAACGTGGAAAAGGGGGCGAGAATAATGCTTTCACTCGTTAATATGATTGTAGGTAGTACGT
Source organism: Locusta migratoria (assembly GCA_026315105.1). Lineage (NCBI taxonomy): Eukaryota > Metazoa > Arthropoda > Insecta > Orthoptera > Acrididae > Locusta > Locusta migratoria. Next base: position 88,183,075 of record CM048749.1, on the reverse strand, counting down.
TAAACCAGGCCAAATAGACACGACGATTTCTGCTCCTTGCAATATGACATGCACCTGTTCTCATAAACTATTTGCAGTAATTATCACCGAGCCTAAGATCACTGCAGTCAAACCATCGAAAAAGTTGACAATATTCTTTTCAGACTTATCACTCGCGAATTAATATCTTTAATGTTTAATGGTCGAAATAAATTACAGAATCGATATAGGTTGTTTGACATTATTATATGATCTGAGCAAATAGGCCATTAACTAAACGAAATGATATCATTTCATAAAAATACCATCTTAAAGTCAATATTGAATTATAGTAATTGCAATGATACTCATATTTAGTGTTTTTTTTTTTTTTTTTTATCTTGACAGTGGGGATATAAGTGAATCTACTCCACCAAGATGCAATTTACTGGATACAGGCTTGTAGAAACTCAAGAAGATATAAATAAGACATTGATGTTTTATATACTGGTTTTATTACACACGATGGAATGACAAAACCTCACACACAATATAAACTGCACGTTAGCAACGTCATACAGAAGAGATCTCGCGCAAAGATACGCTCAAAACACGACTCAAATTTGACACAAACTGGACTCAGAAAGCACTGAAACTGCACTGGACTGATGATAACGCTGAGGGGTTTGTATTTATAGTTCTGCTGACAGTAAGTTTATAGATTACAATTGTTGCTAACAATTACCAATATTGAATATAATGACCAATGTTAATAAATCAATTAAGCAAACCTATGAAAAAGGTAGATTAATAACAAATATTGAATGTGGCCTCTCTATCCTGCAGTTCTGTAGTACAAAGCATAAAATTATGTATGTCAATAATACAAATCACAAAACTTAATGTAATTAGATACTTGGATAAACTTTAGAGTCTTGACCACTAATTTAAATTTATTGAGGCCTTACGCGTTTCGACATTGCGTCATTATCGAAGGCTACAGAAAGACAATGGAATTAATATTCAGCAAACATTTCGATAAAACACAAATGAGAAGACAATCATCACACTCACCATATCTTTTAAAACTTATTAAAAAGTGAAACTAAACATTCCTTCTTAAAAATGACTGTCAAAGACATATGTCAAAAATAAAATAAATTTAATTCCCCCAGAAAAGGAATGTTTAGTTTCACTTTTTAATAAGTTTTAAAAGATATGGTGAGTGTGATGATTGTGTTCTCATTTGAGTTTTATCAAAATGTTTGATGAATATTAATTCCATTGTCTTACTGTAGCCTTCGATAATGACGGAATGTCGAAACGCGTAAGGCCTCAATAAATTTAAATTAGTGGTCAAGACTCTAAAGTTTATCCAAGTGCATAAGTATGACCACGTCTCATAAATCTCTAATGGAGACAGAAATTAATGCAATTAATTAACAACAGGATAGAAATTGATACTAACATAAACTCGCAATCTACAAAAGGATATATACAAAATGATACAATCGGATTATTCACAGATGTTCAGGATCCTCTGAAATACGGAAACGGATGACATTGTCACTTGACATATTTCGTTATTTACTCGCACAAATTAACATGAATGTTCAAATGTTTGTAGAGCTTAAGGGACTTAACTGAGGGGTCATCAGTCCCTAAACTTACAAACTACTTCTGAACTACCTTATACTAAAGACGACACAAACATCCATGCCCGAGGGGGGATTCGAACCCCCGACGGCGGATGGCCGCGCGCGCCGCAACACGGCGCTCCAGCACGCGCATGACCGAGCAACGTACAATTCCAAATGTCTTTATGTGAGCTGTCTGAAGCTTCCTATTACAATTTGCACTTTCCACAAGTCCTCAGTCACAAAATAAGAAAATCGGAATGTTCTGGAAAGTTCGCGACCTAATTACATTTAGAACTGGATAATCGCCACGAAAATCCTAATTACAATATTTATTGATGGCAGATACATTTATATACGTCACATTATGCTTAAAAGGAGTTTTTGTTTCGTCACAGCTCAAAATCTGATGATCAAAAACGTTTATCATAGCTCTAGCCACGCAAACTAATTACTCTTGTAGAATTGTCTTCAGTGCACAGTCGAAGGATTCCGAATTACCCTATATACATTAAATGTCAGTCTGAACTGGTCTTTAACATGGCACAGACTGGGTATCGAAAGGTTGATTTTGTATGGAATCGTCACGTTGAAAGGAGGGGGTGCAGTATTATTATAGTTGCCTGGGATGAAAGGTAGGTGAAGGTCGGGAACGTTGACGAGGAGTCAGATGGACAGATGGAAGACAACAACCATCTGCACGAACAGTTCGACGAAATTTGCAGCAGCAGTAACTATCAGCTCGGAGACCATGACTGCACTTACCCTTGACGCTGCATCACAGACAGGAGCGCCTGCGATGGTGTACGCAACGAGCAATCTGGGTGCACGAATAGCAAAACGTCTTTCTTTAGGGTGAATCAAAGTTCTGTTTACAGCATCATGATGGTCGCATCCGCGTTTGGCGACATCGAGGTGAATGCATATGTTTATTCGTCATTGCCATACTGGCGTATCATCCGGCGTGATGGTATGGAGTGCCATTGGTTACACGTCTCGGTTACCTCTTTGTTTCATCGACGCCAGTTTGAACAGTGGCCGTTACATTTTCGATGTGTTACCACCCGTGGCTCTACCCTTCATTCGATCCCAGCTGAACCGTATATTTCAGCAGGATAATGCACGACCGCATTTTGAACGTCCTGTACGGACCTTTCTGGCTACAAATAATGTGGGACTGCTGCCCTGGGCAGCACATTCTCCAGATCTCTCATGATTTGAAAACTTCTGGTCAATGGTGGCCGAGCAGTTGGTTCGTCACAATACGCCAGTCACTACTCTTGATGAACTGTGGTATCGTAGCAGTTGGTTCGTCACAATACGCCAGTCACTACTCTTGATGAACTGTGGTATCGTGTTGTAGCTGCATGGGCATCTGTACCTGTACACGCCATCCAAGCTCTGTTTGACTCAATGCCCAGGCGTATCAAGGCCGTTATTACGACCAGAGGTTGTTGTTGTGGGTACTGATTTCTCACGATATGCACCCAAATTGCGTGAAAATGTAATCACATGTCAGTTTTAATATAATATATTTGTCCAATGAATACCCGTTTATCATCTGTATTTTGAATTTGTCTGATAAATCTACAGATTATTTAACGAGCACTATGGTAGCGCACTCTACAGTCGCGCCTCTCTTGAAACTGATCCGTCATTTTGGTTTGTTGAAAACAAAGTCTAGGAAGTGGATGCTGTTTTTGTAACACTTTTTCCTTCGGTTTAAATAAGTTTAATGCACGTAATACTTTTGTATTAATCAATATCAGTTGATTCATCTTAAACCATGTGGATTTACTGATGTCTTAGTAACGGTTTAATGAATTTATTGTGTAAGACTGTGTGCACGTATAAGTCCGAATCCAAAATGTCGACTGCGGTCAAAATGACGAATTATGCAGTTCATAAGGAAGACAGGGTGACAGAAATGGAGCATGGAATCATTGAAAGAGGCAATGCAGCGTGTAAGGAATGAAAAGCCTGTTAAAGGCGCCGCTAGAAAGTTCAACTTCCCTGAAGCTGCTTCAGGTCACCATGTAAAAAAAGAAAAACATGTTGATGAAGTAGGATCTGCTCAGTGTACGGGCTTAAATTACAAGAATGCAAAGGAGAAATTTTGTGTCTGTGTCTCTTTTGATTAGTAGAAAAAATGTTCAAATGTTTGTATAGTTTATGGGACTTAACTACGGGGTCATCAGTCCCTAAACTTACAAACTACTTATGAACTACTTACGAACTAGGACGACACAAATATCCATGCCCGAGGGGGGATTCGAAACCCCGACCGTAGTGGCCGTGCAGACCGTGACTGGAGCGCCTCAGTCCCCTCGGCCACCGCGGCCGGCAATTTGATTAGTAGATTAGTCGATGAATGGTACTAACAAAAACAGGTCGAGCTGAAAAATCTTCAGTCTTAGGAAATGCTTAAGAGCTTTATAACAAAGGAGGTACATTAAGCAATCGTTTTTCCATAAATAAAATATCTGATTTCAACGTAAGAGCCGGAAAAAATATAATAAACGTTAATGTCGTCATCTTACCCGACTTTCTCCAACAGTTGTTATAGATCCTTAGAAGAAACAGACATCCATACTCCTGGACCATCCCGACAGCTGTGGAACCACGGTTTACGCATGTCGTTGCTTTGTCGAGGACACAGTTCCCTCGCCTGGTGTCTCCTCTAGCTACTTCATTCCTGTTTTGCCGCGACGAGCTCTCGCAGAGACGAATACCCTTTGGCAGATCCAATCTGGCCGACTGCCTGCCAAGTTTATTGCACGAGAGGAATTCCCTCTCTGTGTGCATCTGTCTCTGTAGTCTGGACTCCTGGTATTGGCCTTAACGCCGGGCGACATTGCGGAGATCGAGCTAATAATGGAGGCAGTTTTCACCGTCAGGCTCGCAGATCTAGAAGGATCCAAACCCTGAGAATTCGTCCTTTCCCCTACGAAGTTAAAAGGCGGCTGCAAAAGCTGCACTACATTTATTCTTCATCAACAAGGGGAAAAATTAAAATGAATTTTTCCGGTAACATTATTCGTAGTTTTGTTGAAGTTAATTTATTTTAACCCTGTATAGGGTACTGGTAAGTATACTTACAATCCGGTTCTTCACACAGATAAATATGTTTACGCAGACCGTCATATTAGAAATCACTTCCTTTAACTCTTTCAGTCACGCTTTTAAAATAGAAACATAACTGCCAATGTCTGTTGACACTAGTACAATAGGAACATAATTATCAATGTCTGTTCATTGAAGCAACTGTTACAACTGAAATATCACAGACAATAGAGGAAACATAATATAGGTATTCAGGCTTTCAAGGACTGAGGTTGTCACTAACGCTAACCACCATGACTATTTCTATAAATAATACTAGGATGATTGTGAACGTTATTTATTGGACGAATCATCATTACAAACGTACAAAACTAACAAAAGCAAATTATTTTTTAAAAAAATCTGCTAAACATGTTTTACCTTTGCGTAAGCAAAGAGGCACTTTACATGTACTCCACTGCCATACAGTACGCACGGGAGAAATTTTAGTAGTACAATTGCAGCATCTTCTTGATGTGCTTCCTTCAGGTTGATGGCGACTGGATTCTAGACGAATTTCCTGCGGGGCTGTAGGTTTGTGGCATCCGTTGTAGCCGGCTAGACAAAGGGAGGTCGTCATCAGAATCATAACTGTCGTCAGGATCACTTTGAAATTCACTCAAATCACCTAACACCATCGGATTTGGCTGATTTCCTGCCTCTTCTTCGTCATCGTCAGAGCTACAAATGCTCTCGTTATCTGAAAGGATGACTTAAAACAAGTATTGTCCAATCTCGTTCTCTCCTAAGCGGCGCGTGAGGCGCAACATACTGTAAAGAATGTGAAAAAAAAGAAAACAAATGACGTTACATCCATAAGCTAACCCGCCTCCGTCATGGTGGTTTGTAAGCAAACCACCACATTCCCTTTGTAACTACTCACTGAAAACACAAAAGTAACAGTACCTGCATGCCAACACACATAAAATAGGTCTATGAGAATACGTTCAATAAAATACATTACAGAAAACATGTTACGTACCCGTTGTATTGATGTTTTTATCAGACACTCGAGACAAGGTACGTTAGTGCTAAACTCAATGCAACTGGTATGCACTGACATTCATGCAATGTACCCCGAATCAACCGTCTATCGCTAGAAGCCGTGGGATAGAAGTACCGTAATCGAAAAAAGGTGGTTAGTAACACTAACCACCAAGACTGAAAGAGTTAACGCTAGCCGGCACAAATAGTTAACAGTTTTTGATTTTCTGTCTCACCGCCTTCTATAAATGTAGTGAGCGGAGAAATTGGTAAGTATTCTTACCGTTAAGAGTCTCTGGATGTGGTATCGTTTAGAACCAAGGAGGTTAGAATACAGGGAGACGCCCCTTCGCTGTCAAAGTGAAGCCTGCCGCCGCCATATTGCCAAGTTTTGGAGAAGTGTTCGTATTGTAGAGCTAATGTTTTGTGTCACTTAAAACAGAGATAAAACTTCCGACGGATTTTTCGTGATGTACAACGTGTTAAAAGAGTCAAATTAGCCGTTAAAAAGTAAGTTTTCAAATATATTACGATGTGTATTTATTACTGATTATTCAAGAAACTATATTGTTTGAAAGTACATACTTTGCAGTGATTGTCAGTTCAATGCATTAACACTAAGAAGGTAGACTTAACGCACACTTTTAACAGATAAATAGCATTTAAAAACTGACCAAGATGGCGGTCAGGCTTCAACTGACGTATGTGCTCGGCACAGATAATGCCATCTCGCTTTTTTCTAACCTCCTTGTTTAGAACAGTACACAGTCAACAATAAATTGTTGTGCAAGTCAGAGACGGTTGTAATAATTGTATTTCTGCGCAAATTGTGTTATGCATCATTTACTTGCTTTTTATGCTGAAGTATTTATTACGAAAATTTACTGAGCCTTTGAGCAAGGCGGAAAGAATACCCGAAAGTTGTTCATTTTTGAACTAATATTTCTCTGGCTTTCTAATGAATTTTGGCTAAGATGTTACAGTGTTATAATCATACGAGGTCACCCAAAGTAAGGTTATAAACGATTTCAATAACGAATGTGAAAGTTTGACGTAAATTTGAAACACCAATTAAAATCGATTGGCGGTGTTATTTCTTAGCTAACAGTTCTGTTTTCTTGTACAGTAGGCCTTATCATGTTTGACCAGAAGACATTATATGTATAACATCCAGTATCACAAATGTTCTCTGGTAAGTATGGTTACCACTCCATAGGACGCCATGTATTCAGAAAATGAAGGAAATAAACATGTTATACAACTAACCTCTTGTCATGAACATGCAATAAAAATATTTCAAAGTTTAATTTTGGACTTTTATAGTACTGCCCTATAAAGGGTTAGGTGGATTTACGATTGTAGAAACAAAGTTCACTGAAAATGTAATTGTAGTGGTGGTGTCACAAGTGGTTTACCTTGTAGCGGAACTGAAGTAGATAATTCCTGTGAGATGGTTTGGGTAGAGGTTATACCTCACAGCCGGAATCAATTAATAATTGGTTCTTTTTCCCGACCCCATGACTCAGACGATTCTATTTCAGAAATGTTCAGAGAAAGCTTGGATCAACTTTTAGAAACGTACGCAAAGCATATAATTTTAATTGGTGGTGACTTCAACTTACCCTCGATATGTTGTTAAAATAGGTGTTTAAAACCGAAGACAAGCATAAACCATCGTCCGAAATTATACTGAACGCATTTTCCGAATATTATTTCGTGCAATTAGTTGCTGAAACCACTACAATAGTAAATGCTCGTGGAAACATACTTGAGCTCCTATAGCCGAGCCGCCGAAAGAACGACTCTGACAGCTAGCGGCTATGTTGCCAATGCTGCTACGCGGCTGTGGCTGTTTGTTGTTACGCCGTGTCGGTCGCCGACATACGAATATCACGTCCGAATATTTTGGGACCGTTACTGTGTACTACTAAAGCGTCAACGAACGAGAACAATCACGAAGTAATGAAAAAACACTCTTTTTGTAGTTAAAAAGAAAAGGTTTAGAAATATATGTCGAGTTAAAGTAAAGCTTTATATGTTCCAGTATTCCCTTAAATATAATGTATCATTTAGTCTTTAGCCAAGGATCGTTAGGTGAAGAATTTTGTTTATCTATTTCATCTTCTATAACTATATTCCACAGACTCGCTGTTAATACTCGGGCACTCGGTATTGTGGCAATCGGCCGGGAGGGTAAACAAATAAGGACTACCACTGTACAAGTAGTAAAATCGTCTCTTCCAGTGAAATGATGTGTCTTACATAAAAGAGTATTTAAGGTTGAAAACAAACAAACTGTTTCTGTTCTACTAAATTTTGTTTCTTTACTAACTAGTTTTCGGCTTATTAGGCCATCGTCAGGTAAACTGTTCACATGCGTCGACAAAGACGCTATTGCTTGGTTCTCAGAGATGGTAAAACAAAGATACAATCCACAGATTACTTGGTCTTTGGATATGACATTTGTTGGAATTACAAACAATATCTGTTGTATCTTTGTTTTACCATCTTTGAGAACCAAGCAATAGCGTCTTTGTCGACGCATGTCAACAGTTTACCTGACGATGGCCTAATAAGCCGAAAACTAGTTAGTAAATAAACAAAATTTTAGTAGAACAAAAACAGTTTGTTTTCAACCTTAAATATGGAAGCGTTCTACCAAGAAGCGACGGAAGAATCCATTTATATGATAAAAGAATGTTGTTGTTTTTTGTCTCATTCGTTTATGGTCGTTGTTGACTGCCATAGTATATTGTCTGAGTAATATTATCAGATCAGTTTCGACAGTTAGTCTATTGGTCACAGAAGTAGAAATAAAATGAGGTAATTTTTCAGTAAATAATCTTTGGTTGTGAAAAAAACTATACATTAAAAATCAGTCGCGGCCAGCATCATGTGCAATGCACCGCTGCTACTGCTACTATCGTCCCCTAATCTTAATTCTTCTATCCGTTCTTCTAGAGTACCTTCTCGTTCCCATGCCTCTTCTAAGATGTGCCACGTATATGTGACAACATTGTTCCATTTTGTGGGAGTAATACTGCCCAATGCTTCACGAACTAAGAATTCTACTTTTGTTAATGAAAAACTTTTATTTTTTTCTGCAATTTACGATTTCACCTGAGCCCACATGAGTTCTATTGCAATGATATGGTGAAAGGCGCAACACTATGACCACTTTCTCCAGCAATTGTATCAATTTCATAAATGATTTGTCGGCTTTTGTTCTTGTAACACAACGAGACAAACAATGAACACGCGACAGATGCTTTGCAGCGACTGAAGCACGCCAGCCCGCGCGACCTTGAGTGGCAGGGTGGCAACGCGGCACCGTTATCCCGGCAACGTTTACGAATTCCAGAGCTCAGGTTGGTGCTAGAGTGTCCCCCCACCCTCTGCGGCCCACGTGCGCGAACTGTCAGGGTCGTTCTTTCGGCGGCACGACTATAGCAACAAATAAGCCGTAGTTAATAAACAGCATCAAAACAATCACCGGGATTCGTGAGCACAGAGTTGTAGGGAGACTGAATATCGAAATTACCAAATCAGCCAAAACTAAACGAAAATTATATTTATTCAAAGAAGCTGATAAAATTGGATTAACGCTGAGAATCTCCAGTCTTTAGAGAATGGGATTGTATATCAGATTTGGCTTATATTTAAAGAAATAGAATCTACAGATATTGAGAGATTTATAGCACACAAATTAACAAGAGGGGGTCTGATCATCCGTGATACACAAAACAGGTTAGATCACTTTAGCAAAAAAAAAAAAAAAAAAAAACATATGAAGTTTGAACAGACACAAAGTCCCCAAGACGCAATCGTTTACTGAAACGCGAAATTTATCTCGAAATTCGATGCGAGAATCTTATAATAATTTCGACAATGAAATCCTGGTAGAAAATTTGAATTAATTGTGGTCGGTGATTCAGAAGTAGATATACCTGGAGTATTAAAGCAATTCTTCCGATCCAGATTGTGTACGAATTAGGTTCCCTTCAGAGTACGCCTACGAAATAGCTCCATACCTAGCAATCATATACAACCACTGGCTCAGCGTAAATTCCATACCCAAGGCCTGGAAAGTTCCACAGGTCACTCCAGTATTCAAGGAAGGCAATAGGAGAGATCAGAAAAATTACAGGCCTAAGTATATCGTTGTCGTAGGTCTGCATCAGGGTCTTAGAACATATACTTTCCTCAAATTTTATGAACTACCTGGAAGAGAACGACCTGTTGGCCCATAGTCAACACGGATTCAGAAAGTATCGATCTTGTGAAACATAGCTAGCTCTTTATTCACATGATGTCATGAGTGCTATCGACAAGGGATCTCAGATCTATTCTATGTTTCTCGATTTTCGGTAGGTTTTCGACCACAAAAGCGGCTCTTAATCTAAATCTCCATCTACATGGGATACTCTACAAATCACATTTAAGTGCCTGGCAGAGGGTTCATCGAACCACTATTATACTATTTATCTCCCATTACATTCTAGAATAGCGCGCGGGAAGAAAGAACACCTGAATCTCTCCGTTCGAGCTCTGATTTCTCGTATTTTATTCTGATGATCATTTCTACCTAAGTAAGTGGGAGTCAACAATGTATTTTCGCATTCGGAGGAAAATGTTGGCGATTTGAGTTTCGCAAGTAGCCCACGCCGCAGCGATAAGCGCTGTTGTAATGATTCCCATCCCAGATCCTGTATCATTTCCGTAACGCTGTCTCCCCTGTATCGTGACAATACGAAACGAGCTGCCCTTCTTTGGACTCTTTCGATGTCCTCCGTCAAACCCATCTGATAAGGATCCCACACTGGGCTGCAATACTCCAAAAATGGAAGGACAAGCCTAGTGTATGCAGTTTCTTTAGTAGTTCTGTTGCATCTTTTAAGGGTTCTACCAATAAAACGCAGTCTCTGGTTCGCCTTTCCCACGATATTATCTACGTGTTCTTTCCAGTTTAGGTCTGAAGTAATAGTAATTCCTAGGTATTTTGTGGAGTTTACGGCCTTCACTTTTGATTGATTTATCCTGTAAACAAAGTTTAACGGATTTCTTTTCGTACTCATGTGGATGACTTCACACTTCTCATTATTTAGAGTCAATTGCCAATTTTAACGCCATCTGGAATATTGGTTTCGTCTTCTTTAGTGAATGAGTTTCTAAAAGCTAAGTTTAGTAACTCTGCTTTAGTAGTGCTGTCATCGGCAGGATCGCCATTACTATCACGTAGTGAAGGTATTGTTTGTGATTTGCCCCGAGTATATTTAACATATGACCAAAATCTCTTTGGGTTTTCAGTCAAATTACGAGAAAGAGTTTCGTTGTGATAAATATTGTAGGCATCTCGCATTGAAATCCTCGCTAAATTTCGATCTTCTGAGTTCGATCGCAAATCCTGGGGATTTTTGTTCGTTTAAATTTAGTATGCCTTTTCCTTTGCTTTTGCAACAGTGTCCTGACCTGTTTTGTGTACCAAAGGGGATCGCCTCCTTCTTTTATTAATCTATTCGGTATAAAACTGTCAATTGCTGTCGATACCACTTCTTTGAATTTGAGCCACATCTGGTCTACACCTACGTTTAGTGTTAGAAACGAGTCGAAGCTGTCTTTCAAGAAACAATGTATTTTATTTCTATCTGCTTTCCTGCTTGCGTTTATTTTTGGTAACTTTGGGTCTTTCGATATTCAATTTCGCTACGACAGCTCTGTGTTCACTAATACCTGTATCCGTTTTGATGCTCGTTATGAGCTCAGGATTATTTGTTGCTAAGAGATCAAGTGTGTTTTCACATCCATTTACAATTCTAGTTGGCTCATGAACTAATTGTTCGAAGTAATTCTCAGACGATGTTTTATGCCTACCTGCTGATTTGAAAATATAATTTCGCCAACAGATCGAGGGTAAATTAAAATCACTACCTACTATTATCGTGTGAGTCGGGTACGTTTTTGTAAATAGACTCAGGTTTTCTTTGAACCAAATTGTGTGCTTATGGAATATCTCCACAGTTGTGCCATTGGATTCGCAATTTTCTGTCAGAAAGAACACAATACGTAGGAATTGACAGAAAGTCGTCAAATAAAACAGAAGTGATATCTGACGTTCCCCAGGGAAGTGTTACAGTGTTAACGAGTGGAACTGACGGATGATATAAAGAAAGTTAAGAGGAGGGCAGCTTCTTTTGTAGTATCGCGATATAGCGGAGAGAGTGTCACAGAAACGATGCACAAGGTTGGGGTAGAAACCATTATTCGTTGCGGCGAGATTTGTTTCCAAAATTTCTGTTACAAACTTTCTCTTCCGATTGCGAACATATTTTGTTAGCGACCACTTACATAGGGAAACATGATCATCATAATAAAAAGAGAGAAATCAGATCGATAACGGAAATATTCAGGTGTTCCTTTCTCCCGCGCGCTATTAGAGAAAGGAACGGTAGAGAAATATCACAAAATCGGTTTTATGAACCCTCCGCCATTCTCTTAAATGTGATTAGTGGAGTATTCATGTAGATGTGGATGTGCATGACGGTTATTAAAAGTAAACGATGATAACAGCAAATGCGTCGCTGCCCACAGTGTGCAAAGTTCTGGGTTCGATTCCTGGTAAGTCTCAGATATTTTTTCCTCAGGAGGTGAAGTCTGTAACTGTGGCCACTATTCGTCGTGAGGGCAAGTAACGAGCTTACAGTTTGATTTAACGTAATGTATATATTGTCTTAAATTTGTTTATTTCATGTATTTTTCATTTCATGTATGCTAGATATATTTTTATGTAACGTCATTTTCTATATTGAATCATTCAGTGCAAACATGTACTATATGTGTAAACCCACATGAATGCACGGACATTCTTATGCTGTAAGTTAGCAATGCGCCAGAAAAAATGTTGAACCTGTTGTAAAGACTGTCTTTGGTACAGAAGTAGTAGCTGTGAGTGTCGCGCTGCTGAAGCAGTCGCGGAGCGGACTCGCTATAGTAAACACATAAATATTTTGTTGATGGTGCAGAGGCACGGTAGGCGCAGTGTGGCGCGAGTTTAATACAATTGCAAAAAGCCTGAGAGCCGTACTATTTAATGTATTGAAGGAAGTGCGAGATAAGTTTATTTATACTCGAAAGTGATCAGAGTAATGTTTATTCATATGTGCAAGAAAAGTAATTGTTTGGTTATCAAGTCTATTGTCACCGAGTGTGATCGTTGTTGTAATTAGGGAGATTAGAAGGTGTATCGAGGTGATATCAATGCATGGAGATTTCAGCCAGACGAGCTGAACAAAGAGTTGTCGATAAAAATATTTTGAACCAGCAGTTAGACTACCTATTATAATCATATCTGTCATGTATGGACTTCACGACGAAGACGACGAAAACAGATGAGTACTTTTGTAACATTTTATTTTGTATGCATGTATATGTAGTGTCACCCCAATCAGAATTTTGGTTCAGTTATACATGACTTATTTTGAAACCAGTCTTAATTTTGTAAGTAGTTGTAGTCACCCTATTATCACCATTATTAGATTATGTTGATTATGCAAGCCTGTACATTGACTAACAAGTTCAATCATTTTCAAAGTAATTACGATCAGTTTTAAAGAAATTGCTAGACGAGTTAAAGAATTGCTAAACGTGTTACAACACAGAGACTAGTAATTAAAGTGCAGTGATGTTTTGCAATCAATGATTAAGCAAAAGATTATAACTTGCAAGAGAGTTTGCACGTAAAGTAAAGTTGGTTTCATTTATGTAGAAAGTAACCAGGTTAACAGTAAAGTATTATAGTTGATTAACCAGACTAGACAGAAGTAATTTTTTTTAATGAAATACGTTAAATGCCAGACTCTGCTCAGCCAGTTACATGCGTACGCTACCCAGGCCCTGGAACCAATTTAAAAAAAAAAAAAAAAAAAAAAATAGTTCATGTAAAGTTTTATAAGGAACTTGAATGCTTTAAAGAATATTATCAAAATTATTGGGAACTTTGTAGTATTTTTGAAGCTCATTGCACCACGGAGTTTCAATATACTGAGCTATTATCATTGCAATCAGAGTCTATCTGCTATTACAATTTTGATTATAATACGAACACGCCATCACCACTACATGAATTCTGACACATTTAATAGTGAAATTGTGCTGTTCGTGAATCGTAAGAGGTGCTAGTTGGAGGCTGTAGTCAATGCTAAGTAAGATAGGGCCAAGCTTAATTAATTACCACAGTGACTGTTTCAAGTTAATTAATTATTCAAAATTTTAACTTTCACTGCGAAAGTGTTGTTGCGACCCATTAGTTGTGATTTGCTGCAACATTCAATAACGAAATCATTATTACTACAATATATTATTATGCATTCTAAATTTTGAGATTATTTGACTACCTCCAACTGGCAATTTTCTTACACATGTAGAGGCGACTGGGGTACGTTGGCCATAGGGGCAGGATGGCCCAGTGGAATTAGTTCATACAATAGACGCCAGATCGCCTGGGAATCAATCAGAAAGTAGGTAGCACTGTCCCTCTCCTTATACAGGGCCAATACCGCAGGCGGCGAAGTTTTGGACCAGCTGTAGTCCTTGTTTCACTAAAATTCTACTCGTCGGTTAATGTGTGTTATTTAACTTTTGCTTGCTTTAGTCGCAACGGAGTGAGTAGTATAATAAAAGGTCGTACTTTAAGGATTATTTCTGTATGGCATACAGACTTAATTGCTTCAGTGAGTTTTCTAAAGAACAGAATTTATTGTGAAGATGGCGAAGGGGCAGGTTGGCCGAGAGAGGACGAGGCACGTTGGCCAGCCGAGACAACCTGTCACTTCCTATAGGAGCGGTACTTCTTTAAACTCGATGAAATGTCTGTTACTTTTAATGATAATAATGTTGGTAATTCTTCGAGTTTATTAAATTATTGACATAATTGTCGAAGTTAAGCATATTTTTACACGTACCAGAGCTCAAAGGATCGCCACCCAGAAATTATTTATTTTAATCTTAAACGGTGATCTGAGAACTCAGAATCTCGTTGATTTCCTTGTTTTCAAAAAAGTAATTACGGCTCTCGTTTAAACCTTTGTTTTATTTGTAGCATCATAAAAATTCTCCGAAATTAGAAAAGAATGATTTCTGAAGGTACGATGCTAAGAGCAGTTTTAGGAGTATAAGAAAAGGAAAGATCAGTGAGGACTGTTAGCGAAGACTTTGGGATTCCAAGAACATCGTACTGGAGGTACTGTGCTAAGTACAGACTGGCTTCATGTCAATTTGCACAGAAAACTAAAATTGAATTTCAACCGTTCCCATTGGACCAAAGTATTGGAAAGAAATACTGAAGAAAAATTAGAGCACAGGCTAGAAAAACCCTTTTTCAAAAAGGAAAGATGTTGATAATGATTACGATGAGGAAGAGTCACAGTGGCTTTGTGAAACAGTCAACTGCAGAAAAAGGAATTCAGTTTACGGACTGTAAGCATAAATGCATGAAAAATGTAATCCGCGGACTATTTAATGAGTATTAAAACTGTGCTGATACTTTGGAGCTGGACATTAATTGAAGGTGACCGGCTTGTATTGCGACATTATAAGTTCTAATAAGTTTAACCTTCTGTTGTCATAGTACTAAATGTTAAGCATTTAACTCATAACTTGATATCATGTACATTACAGTATATTTCTTGATGACAGTTTTATTTTGATTTCCTAGTTATACTTGCCCATGGGTCAACGTGCCCCAGCCTCTGGGCCAACTTACCCAGAGGTAGGGCAGATTGGCCCACTTGACATGAGTCCAGTATTTATTTTTTTCTAATACTTTAACTGATATTTTAAAGCTTAACAACTGCCTTCCAGATTCAGGAAAGACCTATCTAATATTTAACGATAATTTCATAAATTTAAATGTGTCGAATAAATTAATATTTAAAAAAATAAAAAAATATGACCGACGAGCCTCGGTCTCCCAGTCTGGTTACAACGGCTTGAGGTAGTAAACGTCCTGGTCACTTGTTTCTGGATCATATATCATTCTTGATACAATATTTCACGCAGTAAAACAGATTTTTAAGGCAAGTTTTGTGAAATACGATCTTCAGGATTTAATTGCTAGAGCATTAGATGTATTTGATTTCAGATGCTAGGAAAATAAAACGCTCAAAATTTCTGTTTCATCTCCTAACTAAAAAACTCATTTCTCGGATATCAGAAAGATTCTGAAGTATGAATGATCAGGCGTAGAAGACCCTTCGAGTAGGACAAGCACAGTCAGGTTCTAGTTGTAATATTCGCTGTTAAGATATTTACCAAATTTAGTGACCTGTAATTGGACAGTGAAATTAGTTTTATAAAACTGTTCAAATGTTTGTAGAGCTTAACTAAGGGATCATCAGTCCCTAAGCTTACAAACTACTTACGAACTAGTTAATACTAAATGTAAACGAAGGCTTCCGCGGCCGTTGTCATTGTATGTAAAACTCTTCTGGGTGTTGGACCGCATCGTCAAAATATCAAACACTTCACCGACGTTTCGGCCACTATTGCAAGTGGCCATCTTCTGGGCCATCTTCTTAGTTAATACTAAGGACGGCACAAATATCCATGCCCGAGGGGGATTCAAACCCCCGACCGCAGTGGCCGTGCAGAGACAGTGACTGAAGCGCCTCACTCTCCTCGGCCACCGCTGCCGGATTAGTTTTATAGACAAATAGCCAAAAAGAACACTAAATGATATGCTAAAGATGTTTTTTCTAAGTATTTTGTTGTTAATAAGGTTAAGCAAATCAGAACGGTACTGAAGATTTTCTCAACTTTCCCCAAGAGAATGAAAAAGCCTTTCACATAGAATTATTACTAGTTTCACTTGGAAATTTCGTTTAAGATATATCACGTTGGGTATTAAGCTCAGTGGCTTTGTTCGGAGTAGAAACATGCACACTGAGGAAACAGGTTGAGATTAAAAGGGAGACACGTGGAATGATACACTCACCGGCTAACATTTATTGTGAGACTCTGTACGTTTTCGCCATGTGTGTTTCTTCATGGACGCATTCGGTCCTGTTTTATTTTCATCGATAACAAAACGGGAGTGTATGCTCCGCATTCTTGAGGCTGTAGGTTAGCTATTTAGTGCAGGGTTTACTCTGAGAGCATTTCCTGCCTCTTCAGTTGCGGTGGGTATGAGGAAAAACTTTATTTATTTATTACATATTTGTTTGTGGGAACGAGGCATGACTTGGGGGAAACATGTTCGTAGTTAGTTACTTTCAGGTGCCTCGACGGGCTAAAATCTCACCGGCTAACATTTATTGTGACTCTGTACGTTTTCGCCATGTGTGTTTCTTCAGGCACGCATTCGATCCTGTTTTATTTCCATCGATAACAAAACGGGAGTGTACGCTCCGCATTCTTGAGGCTGTAGGTTAGCTATTTAGTGCAGGGTTTACTCTGAGAGCATTTCCTGCCTCTTCAGTTGCGGTGGGTATGAGGAAAAACTTTATTTATTTATTACATATTTGTTTGTGGGAACGAGGCATGACTTGGGGGAAACATGTTCGTAGTTAGTTACTTTCAGGTGCCTCGGCGGGCTAAAATCTGGAGCGCAACACACGGCGTCAGGGAAGTTCGTGATGCGGAATGATTTTTTATTAATTAACTGCTCAGAACGTTCCCAGAGCATGTGTTTGATTCGTTAAGATGATTTGCAGCACATCAAAATTCAGCAGTGACCAGACAACTGTTTTCAATTTCGATGCTGGAGTACTGCAGCGACGTACTGTGGGAACTTGGACAGCGTGTACTGCTATCTGTGCTCAAGACACACCCTATTAAAAACCACGTGGAACATTTTCTAATTGTCGAGTTCCGTCACACCCAGCGGTGACGTTATTTACAATACCGTAACTGTGTCTACTACGCATGGTACAAGTTTCAGCTAGCTGTATTATGGTTTGATTCCTGTGGATGATATCTGTAGTTTGGACTACACTAGGCATGGCCTTCACCTCAACAGAAGAGGGAAGTGAAAACTGTCTGGGTTGTTTGCAAATAACTTACGGGGGGGCACTGTCGCAAATGGTAAAATACCATTGGTTACAGGTGTCAGAGGGATGCCTTTTTTTAGGATAGGAAGGGGGGAGAGAAAACCAGTTTTGAGAGAGCTTGGAAGACACCCTCAGTTTGGAAAAGCAGGTAAACAGGAGATAGATTTTAGCAAACAATGTTTAACAGAAAGTACTCGGAGACTTCCAGTAAATATTAGTCCAGCCGTTAGTATTCAATATCAGTTATCTTTATTACATCACAATATTCCAGGACTCGGAAATAAATTTGATGAACTACTAATTTGTATTGATGAAATAGATTGCTCTAACCCAATTGACATAATTTGCCTCTCTGAACATCATGTGGCCCCTGGTATAGATGTGTTAAACATTCCAGGATTTAATTTAGCTTCACACTTCTGTAGAGTAGATATGGAGGGAGGAGGAGTTGCAACAGTCATTAAAAACTGCTATAAATTCAAGAATATTGATATAAATACATTCTGTCTAGAGCAGCATTTAGAAGCTTGTGCAACAGAAGTAGAATTCCATAACAGATGCTGTATAATAGTAACTATTTACCGAGCACCTGCAGGAAATTATAATATATTCCTAAATCATCTAGAAGCTGTATTGGGTTATTTAACAGGAAGAAATGAAGAAATCCTTGTTGATGGTGACTTTAATACAGATTTTCTTATGCAGTCCTCCAGTAAAAATTTATTGCAGTCAGTAACTTTGTCTTTCAACCTAACACATACCGTAAACTTTCCAACTAGGATAACTAGGACAGCTATTGATAATATTTTTATAGACAAATCAAAGGAACAAAATCATATCATAAAACCAATACTAAATGGCCTATCAGATCACGATATGCAGCTCCTTGTTTTAGGTATAGATTCTAAACAGATTATGAAGACTGCAAAATGTACATACAGGAGAGTAGTCAACCCACCAAAAATTGAAAATTTTAGAAAACTCCTCAAAGACATGAACTGGATAGATGTATATAGCGCTCATGGCATGAATGAAAAATATAACGTATTCATTAATAATGTTAGTATCATGTTTGAAAACTGTTTTTCTCTAAAAGTAACTCGAATTGAACAGAAGTCTATAATAAAACCTTGGATTACACAAGGAATAAAGATTTCATGTAAGACAAAAAGGAAAATGTATCTATCAGCCAAGAGTAGTTGCAATGATGATTTAACTAAATATAAGGAATAATGTAAAATATTAAAAAACGTTATTCATGCATCTAAACAAATGCACTATGCAAAGAAGATAGCAACATCAGGAAACCAAATAAAAACAATATGGGATATAGTGAAAGAGGAGACTGGTGGAACTAGAAAGGAACAAGAGCAGGTAGCATTAAGAGTATATGAGACATTAGTAACTGATGGTCATAGTGTGGCAAATCTATTTAACAAGTACTTTGTATCTGTTTCTGATAGTATGAGATTGTCTGGGTCAGTAAACAATGCCCTTGAATATTTGAAACTAGCATTTACAAATAACTTCACACACATGAATATGTCACTCACTTCACCACAAGAAATAACTTCTATAATAAAATCTTTAAAAACAAAGCATTCTAGTGGTTACGATGAAATATCAACAAAGTTAATTAAAGTGTGTTCTTGGTAACTTAGCACAATTTTAAGTTATTTGTGTAACCAGTCTATTATAACAGGAACATTTCCTGATTGGCTAAAATATGCGGATATTAAACCTCTATTCAAGAAGGAGGATAAAGAGATACCATCGAACTAAAGACCCATTTTACTTTTGCCAGCATCCTCAAAAATTCTAGAAAAGGTAATGTATAAGCAGCTTCTCAAGCACTTAACCTCAAGTGGCATATTGTCTAGAACACAGTTTGGATTTCTGAGAGGTTCCAATATCGAGAAGGCTATTCACACTCACAGTGAGAATGTACTTAATTCATTAGATAATAAATTGCAAGCAGCAGGTATTTTCTGTGATTTATCAAAGGCATTTGGTTGTATGAACCATAACATCCTTTTAAGTAAATTAGAATTCTATGGGGTCATGGGAAATGCTGGAAAATGGTTCAAGTCGTACCTCACTAACAGGAAACAAAATGTGTCATTGCAAGTGACTAGTAAACTAAACCAACAATCATGTGATATCCCACAAGGATCCATCTTAGGGCCATTGCTTTTTCTTTTGTACATTAATGACCTCTCATCAGTTACACTACCAGAAGCAGAGTTCGTTTTGTTTGCAGATGGTACAAGTATTGCAATAAAAAGTACGTCAAGCATAGTTATAGAAAGGTCTGCTAATGATATTTCCATGAACATTAATAAATTGTTTAAAGCCAAGTCATTGTCATTAAACTTTGAAAAGACTCACTACATGCAGTTCAGAAGATGTAAGAGATTTCCCTTCAGCATATGCATTAAGTGTGAAGAAGAGCAGATAGAAGAGGTTGACAGTATTAAATTCCTGGGATTACAGCTTGATAATAAATTTAGTTGGGAGGAGCACATCACAGAACTGCAGAAACGACTCAACAAATCTGTATTTTCAATACGAGTGTTATCAGACATAGGAGACATAAAAATAACAAAGCTTGCATACTTTGCTTACTTTCATTCCCTAATGTCATATGGTATAATATTTTGGGGTAACTCTTCAAGTCAGTCAAAAGTTCAAAGTTCAAAAACGTGTAATACGTATTATTTGTGGAGTAAATTCACGGACGTCCTGTAGAAGCCTCTTCAAAGAACTGGGTATATTAACTACTGCCTCTCAGTATATTTATTCCTTAATGAAATTTGTCATAAATAATATATCTCTTTTCCCAACAAACAGTTCAGTTCATACATACAATACTAGGAATAAAAATGATCTACACAAGGACTTAATAGAACTTACTTTAGTTCAAAAAGCGGTCCACTACTCAGGAACACACATTTTCAATAATTTACCATCAAGTATAAAAAATTTAGCTACAAATAACGATCAGTTTAAGAGGAACCTTCTAGTAGCCAACTCCTTCTACTCCATTAGTGAATTTCTAAATTGTACCAAATGATGCATGTATCGATATTCATAGTATATTAGTATTATTATATTATCAGCTAAAAAAACCTTAAAACTGTATGTATCTGTATTTATATTATTAGTATTATCTATTATTCAACTTGTAAATTTTGTTTCTTGACATGTTCCACATCCACGAGGATCTTCGCAACAGGGATCTACGGAACTAAAACTAATCTAATGTAATCTATCTTTTTGGAATGTTTCTGTAGTAGTCCTTTATGATTTATTAATAGACAAGTCACTGTCTTGTATGCATGGCACGTCAAGATCGACGACATTCTGTAGGAAGCTGAGAGCCGCCTTAGGGCGGTGCTCCATGTCGAGATGGAAGCTGTATTTAAATCATACTTAACTGGAAGAGTGTAGAAAGTTGAAATAAGCAGTTCACATGATATAGATGAAACAATTAATTCTTGTAACTGCGAAGTTATCAAAAATGGGGTCTCACAAGGATCGGTCTTGGGTCCTTTGCTGTTCTTAATATATGTTAATGACTTGCCATTCTACATACACGAAGACGCTAAGCTAGTACTTTTTGCTGATGATACAAGTATAGCTATCACACCTGACAAACAGGAATTAACTGATGAAATTGTAAATGATATCTTCCAGAAAGTTATTAAGTGGTTCTCTACAAATGGACTCTCAATAAACTTTGATAAAGCCCAGTATATACAGTTTCATACAGTAAATGGCATGACACCATTAATAAATTTAGACTTTGAACATAAATCTGTAGCTAAGGTAGAATATTCAAAATTTTTAGGTGTTTGCATTGATGAGGGACTGAATTGGAAGAAACGTATTGAAGATCTCCTGAAACGTCTGAGTTAAACTACTTATGCTATCAGAGTCATTGCAAAATTTGGTGATATAAATCTCAGTAAATTAGCTTACTATGCCTATTTTCATTCACTGCTTTCCTATGGGATCATATTCTGGGGCAATTCAACGTTGAGTAAAAAAGCGTGTAATCAGAATAATTGCTGGAGCCCACCCAAGAGCATCCTGCAGACATTTATTTAGGGATCTAGGGATACTCACTGTAGCTTCACAATATATATATATATATATATTCACTCATGAAATTTGTTATTAACAATCCGACCCAATTTAAAACTAATAGCAGTTTGCATAGCTACAACACTAGGAGAAAGGATGATATTCACTATTCAAGGTGAAATCTAACTTTGGCTCAGAAAGGGGTAAATTATGCTGCCACAAAAGTCTTTGGTCACTTACCAAGTAGCATCAAAAGTCTGACAGATAGCCAACAAGTATTTAAAAAGAAATTAAAGGAATTTCTGAATGGCAACTCCTTCTACAATGTAGATGAATTTTTAGATAAAACTTAAAGAAATATATAATAAAAATAAATCCTTAAATATTGATTGTCAAGTATAAACAACATTTACTAAACTGACACGATGCACATCATTACGAAATGTCGTATATATGATCTATGGAACAAGTATTAATCTAATCTAATGTGCCTTACCCTAAGGTAGGCATCCATCATCGACTGCAACTAGAGACACCAGTGGCTCTGGCCAGCCCAGCACAGCGAGCAGACAATGGGACAAAATCGAAAAAGATTGGGGCCCCTGCGAAGACAAGACACCAATCCGTGATGACAGAGGAAGTGCTGTGCAGGGACTGCAAACTGTACAGCCCTTCTGATTATCTAAAGAAGAAATTCTTCCAAGAGAAGGAAAGGGGAATTTGGCCTCACCGGAAGGTAAATAAATTGCCTTACTGGAGGAAATGGGAAAAGTGGAACGAATATCATCTCCAGGAAGAATATGGAGACCCACCAGAGAAGAAGTGGTCCAATGACCACGAAAGGTCATAACACCAGCAGTTCTAGCCCAGCTTCCGCAGGTTTTCCAGTGGCTGTAAGACAAATGTCGGAACTGTCCCCCTATAATCCCTGCCAAGTCCCAACTGGAAGATCAAAATGCCCGCACTTTTAAAATGTCATCTCCCTTACCAATAATAAAAAGAGCCAAAACTACTACAACGAGCAGTAAGCTCTACATAAGCCCGTAACCTTCCTTAAGAAGGTGGAATAAAAGGCTAAAAAAAAAAAAAAGATTAATTTCATTATTACTACTACCGTAGATAGATGTCGAGTTACTACATTCCTGGGCATTAAAATTGCTACACCACGAAGATGACATGCTACAGACTCGAAATTTAACCGACAGGAAGAAAATGCTGTGATATGCAAATGATTAGCTTTTCACAGCATTCACACAAGGTTGGCACCGGAGACGACACCTAGAACGTGCTGACACGAGGAAAGTTTCCAGCCGATTTCTCATACACAAAAAGCAGTTGACCGGCGTTGCCTGGTGAAACGTTCTTGTGATGCCTCGTGTAAGGAGGAGAAATGCATTTCTTTGATAAAGGTCGGATTGTGGCCTATCGCGATTGTGGTTTATCGTATCTCGACACTGCTGCTCGCGTTGGTCACGATAGAATGACTGTCAGCAGAATATAGGAATCGGTGGGTTCAGGAGGGCAATACGGAACGCCGTGCTGGATCCCAACGGCCTCGTATCACTAGCAGTCGAGATGACAGGTATCTTATCCGCATGGCTTTAACGGATCGTGCAGCCACGTCTCGATCCCTGAGTCAACATATGGGGACATTTGCACGACAATCATCTGCACGATTAGTTCAACAACGTTTGCAGCAGTAGCTCGGAGACAATGGCTTCAGTTCCTGTTGATGCTGCGGCACAGACAGGAAGGGGTGCAAGAATGGCAAAACGTCATTTTTTCGGATGAATCCAGGTTCTGTTTACAGCATCATGATAGTCGCATCCTTGTTTGGTGACATCGCGGTGAACGCAAATTGGAAGCGTGCATTCGTCATCGCCATACTGGCTTATCACCCGGCGTGATGGTATGGGGTGCCATTGGTTACACTTCTTGGTCACCTCTTGTTTGCATCGACGGCACTTTGAACAGTGGCCGTTACGTTTCAGATGCGTTACGGCCGTGGCTCTATCCTTCATTAGATCCCCACGAAACCCTACATTTCAGCAGGATAATGCACGACCGCATGTTGCAGGTCCTGTACGGGCCTTTCTGGATACGAAAAATGTTCGACTGCTGCCCTGGCCCACACATTCTCCAGATCTCTCACCAACTGAAAACGTCTGGTCAAGGTGGCCGAGCAACTGGCTCGTCACAATACGCCAGTCGCTATTCTTGATGAACTGTGGTATCTTGTTGAAGCTGCATGGGCATCTGTACCTGTACACGCCATCCAAGCTCTGTTTCACTCAATGCCCAGGCGTAGCAAGGCCCTTATTATGACCATAAGTAGTTGTTGTGGGTACTGATGTCTCAGGATCTATGGACCCAAATTGCGTGAAAATGTAATCACATGTCAGTTCCAGTTCCAATGAATACCCGTTTCTCATCTGCATTTCTTCTTGGTGTAGCAGCTTCAATGGCCAGTAATGTACATTTGAATATACAAACAATTAAAAGTTAAAATACACATGTACACCTGTGCATAAGCGAGATGAGTCACTACAAAAATTTAACTCTATTCGCCCATACGTCAGCGTGAAATATTTACGTAAGTATTATATGCCTACACTTCTACTTTTATGTCGAATTATGGACCTACACAACACTGTCAATAGTAACTAGAAATATACTGTTAGTTTGATACTGTATCCTTTATGTAAAACATCTTGTACTTAAGATTTCACAAGAAGAGTTCATAAATCTCAATTTTCTGATGAGATAATATAAAGGATTACTAAACTTTAGGAAAAATAAATATTCTACACCAAAATATAACTATAATTTCACCAGGGAGGTATTGCCTTCAGTTAATATTAACGTTAAAAATTTTCTTTGGAATAATTTGGTTACGTAATGTCGGCACCTCAATTATTTTTTTTTAATTCCAAAGGACCTTAATTACCATTGATCTCTATAGAGATCATGTTAACTAGGAGGTTAGTATTCTAACCTCCTTGACAATTACAGTTAAATAAATATCTCTGCGTCATGTTTCTTTTCTTTATCGACTTTACGTTAAATTCCGTCTTAACAAGTAGGTTATAACCTCTGGAGATGCTCTAACGCTGAAAAAGTGTAACAAGCAAACTGCGTATTCCTGCATTTGTGCTCAAAATATTGGTCACACTGTGTGGTAAAGTAGTTCTAGTCGTTGAAATGTATGTCATATCTAAGTGAATAATCCGATGTGACTACCAATTTAGTGGCTTTACGTAAAGAGGGCAATATTCACAAAGGATTTTATCGAGAAATCCTTGTTTTGGGCTCAAAAGCATGGCCACCTGGCTTCAACCAGTGCCTGCTCTCAGCATAGGTACCGTCTCACGTCTTCTATTCCTCGTTCTCAAACACAATGGCTTATCAGAAATAAAGTATGAAGTACCAAATGACTTGTTAGGTACCTCACCAATACGAAAACATATAATATTCCTCTCGTTGAAAGATTCCAATCCAGGTTTCTTAGCATCACTTGCTCGTACCAAAGCAACTGTAAGCCATCCAGA
The DNA here is from genome assembly GCA_026315105.1 of Locusta migratoria. Taxonomy (NCBI): domain Eukaryota; kingdom Metazoa; phylum Arthropoda; class Insecta; order Orthoptera; family Acrididae; genus Locusta; species Locusta migratoria. The sequence goes on along the minus strand of CM048749.1, from coordinate 88,157,719 downwards.
ACCACCAAAAACTTCAGTACTTCTAATACTAAAATCAAATCTGGCTCCAACCTACTTGGATCTTAACCTCTTTAAGTATTGTTACTTTTTGTAAACAAAACTTTACACCCAATATATCTCTGATTGAGTTACAAATATACGATTTCATCTAATGTAAATGAATTCGAGCCGGAGATATTACTGAGGTCTATACTACGAGCTCAAGCGTGTATTTCAACACGAATAAATAAATAAATAAATAAAATTTCTGAACTATTTTTCTATCGTATTCAAACACGCATGTGAGTTTATTTAATGAAGGGAACTGATTTTCATTTAATTTTTTACAGCTTCAGGCTCCTTTTCTGTTTTATTGATTGTAATTCTCCATATACAGGAAATAGCTTGTGAGTAACTCCTGATAACTACTACCCCTTACCTATATCTTTTTAATAGTTTCGAAAAAAAAACAACTCTACGGCGCCACCGCTAACTTTGACCCTGACGAGAATTGAGACAAAGTTGATTTCATTTGGTCTCTTCAGGCGTTGGCGTCTTTACCGAACTGCAGTTCCTAAGTCGCTCACAGCAGAATACTGGTTACTCGTACTTTCGCGTCAGACCTTGATTGGTTCCAATTCTGCTAATATATATTCTTCTGTCCGCTACTATCCTTTCCTGAGCAGAAGAACGGAAGGTAAGTTGGTGCTTCAATAAGCGAGTAACTCGCGGATCAAACTAGAAACGTAACCATAGGCAAAGGCAAGTCCAAAATTAATTCAAACACACGAGCATCTCGTTGCCAAGTGAACTTCCTTCAGGATTCACCACAAACAAGAAATGATTACGTTACATTGTAAACTTCCTACAGGACTGACACAATTCACTCAAATAATGCTACATACAATAAGCAAATCCGCTTCGGATTTACCAACAGCTGTGCACCAGCCTACAATTCAATACCCGTGTATATATCACCAACAGTCCTTCCCCTTCTTTGCTGCTCAATATGGAACGACTTTGAAACAAATCATCGTTCAACACCCTATGGTTCTTCTCTCTAGCATATTTAGTTGCAAATTAGCACGACGTGATATTCATAGTACTTCAACAGAAGACCTTATAAACTTTACTACCACTTTGCCTTTGCAATAACTTAAGTATTCTCGTACGAGAACAACCTGTAAATTATCCCTAAATAGCACAAACCCTTACGTAAATCATTAAATATTTCCCGGGAATATTATCACGATCATATTGCCAGATAGCGACCGTAAATTATTATAATATTCTAAAACCTTATGTCATCTGAGTTACGGACCATTTACACCTAACCGACCGTTTTCAACTAACTGAAAAATCACTTTAGGAACCACTAAAGATATTCAGAGATATTAAATTTTCCCCAGCTAACAATATGTTAAAAATTTCGATGGTTCACAGTTACTCCTAGCTGCGTTGGAGAGTGTCTTGTGCGCCCACAGCTCTGCGAAATAGCATCTTTGGCAAGACAGCCAGTTTTCTCCTCACACAGGGGAAAAAATGTACAACATACAATATACAGAACAAAGTTTACTTTTATAAATAACAAATAATTACAAGAGAATATCTACCGAGTAGCACCGTGGTTCGGAACACACGTTAAACTGTAGGTTTCTCTATAACCGGCTGGGTAAGTGAGTTCTAAGGTCGGACGAAGACAACGGCATACCACCTCCAAACAGGACCATGCCTAGTAAAGCACTGTGGTGTTCAAACCAATCTTCGGATTGCTAACTGCTTCACCTTTTTATCTCTCGAACAGAAATTAATAATATTACTTATTTCTGGTAATACGTTAGAATATACCTTAAGCAAGACCACTCTTTTTTTTCTTTTTTATTGATATTTTAAAGCCACCGGAGGTGGCAGGTTGGCAGCAGTTTCATTACTGCTCTTCAGATGATTGTATTTACAATTTTGACAACTTATAAGTTAAAAACATAGAAATGTGATAAAATATGTTGAATTTAAACACCTGAAGGGAAGTAAAATGGATGTAACATACACAGAGCAAAGAATTTGAAGTAAAACATATTCAGATTTAAAACAGCCACGGTGGTTAAAGTCACACATAGAAGTACAGGGTGGATAAGATAAAATTGGTGGAGCGCACTAGACGATGACGAAGACACTGCTTAAAATACGTGCCAACACGAATATTCTGCCTATTCGGCAGTTGCTTATGTTTTAAAAGAGACACTTGTAGCACATACACCAGCGTAACAGTAATGGCGCATTGTTAAACGTTTTAGAGCGCAAGTACCTGGCATTGGATGAGGAAGGTAGGGGTGGCGTGGAGTGGAGGGAGGGAGGTGAAGGGGAGAGAGAGGGGGAGGAAAGCGTAACCAGGGGGACACCAAGCATGGGAGGGAGCGGGGCATGAGGGGGAAGGAGAGGGGGCGTACAAATACGGGGATGGAGTAGGGTAGGTAGGAGGGGTAGATGTCGGACCGGAGGGCGTCATCCGGGAGGGGAGGAGGAGAGGATGTGGAGAGTGTGGAGGTGAAGGGAGGGAGGGATAACGAGGTAACGGCGTGGCACAGGCCTGGAATGCAAGAAATGTGATACTAGAGGTGCTGCGAATCAAGTTTGCCGGTTACCTGTCTGAGGCAGAGGTGTTCGAGGAACTTGAACAGGTGTGGGAAAGGAATAAGGTCGAAAAGGATCCGTGTGGGGGACGGGAGGCGGATGTGGTAAGCGAGGCAGAGGACATCTACATCTACATTGATACTCTGCAAATTACATTAATAGTGCCTGGCAGAGGGTTCATTAACCACTTTCATAACTTTTCTCTACCGTTCCATTCCCTAATAGCGCGCGGGAAGAAAGAACACCTAAATCGTTCCGTTTTCGATCTGATTTATTTTATTCGGATGGTCATGTCTCCCTAAGTAGGTGGGTGCTAGCAAAATATTTTCACATTCAGAACTAAAAGTCGGTGATTGAAACTTCGCAAACAGATCACGCCGCAATGAATAACGCCTTTCTTTTAATGATTTCCACCCCAATTCGTGCAACACTTCCGTCACGCTTTCCCCCCCGTAACGTGATAAAACAACACGAGCTGCCTTTCTCTGAACCTTCTCAATGTCTTCCGTCAGTCCCACCTGGTGAGGGTCCCACAAGGGGCAACAGTACTCCAGGAGAGGACGCACAAGTGTGATGTAGTCAGTCTCTTTGGTGGAGCTGGTGCATCTTCGAAGCGTTCTGCCGATGAAACGTAACCTTTGGTTCGCCTTCCCCACAATATTTTCTGTGTGTTCTCTACAGTCAAAGTTGTTCGTAATTGTAACTCCTAGGTATTTTGTAGAATCTACGACCTTAAGGTTTGACTGATTTATCGCGTAATTAAAGTTCAGCGGATTTCTTTTAGTGGTCATGTGTATTACTTCACACGTTTCTTTATTTAGTGTCAATTGCCAATTTTCGCACCATGCAGAAATTTTGTCTAAATCGCTTTGCAGTTGCTTTTGATCCTCAATTGACTTCACTAACCGATAAACGACAGCATCATCCGCGAACAGTCTAAGGGAGCTATTCAGATTGTCTCCTAAATCGTTTATAAACACGAGGAAGAGTAATGGACATATAACGCTTCCCTGTGGAACGCCAGATATCACTTTTGTTTTACTCGATGACTTACCGCCAATTATAACGAACTGTGTTCTTTCTGATAGGAAATCGTGAATCCAATTGCACAATTGGTGAGATATTCCATAAGCACGCAATTTCATAAGAAGCCGCTTGTGGGATACAGTGTCAAAAGCTTTCCTTCAAGGATCTGGGGGGTTGGTAGTGGGCAGGGGGAGCGGAAACCCAAGCAGTGTGGAAGCAGCAGAGGACGACACATTATGGAACGATAGGCGAATAGGATGGTCTGCCTGGAGAGGTGTTTGAGAAGGTTGAGTTGGAAGAGGGCTTTTTCATGGACTGTTTGGAGCTGGGGTTGTAAGGTATTGGTGGGAAAAAATGAAATGGACAGGAATGATTGCGGCTGGGGAAGGTTAATGTGGGTTAATACAGGTGCGGCTGACCCTGAATTAATTAGTGATATTTAACATCATATCAAATAATTTGCATGATAAAATTTTGCCCTGTTTCTGTTCTAATTGTAATGAAACTCTTCCACTTCCTGCAAGTGGCAAAAAATATAATTAATAATTTGTCCCCACCAAAAATCTAACGTACTAACTGGGATATGATGACTAATAATGTTGAAAAAAATATTTCAAATACAACAATATTTATTACATCTTTTTAAGCAGGATAAAACACACAATGATAAATCCAATACTAAAATCATAAACAACAAGAATACATTTATAACCAAGTAAGAAAGAACAATCTAATGCAGGGGTGGGCACGAGAGCTGTGAGGCGCTTTGTTGAGTAAGGGCAAGCTGAAACACTTACTGCACGTAGAAAACACACGAGGTCGTTTCAAGCTGATGCGGCTTCCGTGAAAAGGGCACCGGTACAATCATATCTGCCACAGCATGTGTGAGTGGGATGTAAGTGTTAATAGTGCTTACCCGAAAATTGTGTATCCTGTACCAAGCAACGGTTGCTCATGTAAGGATGAAACACAGTTTGGAACCACTGTAAAACCTACTTTCGTGGCCACAAATAGGACATTGACGTAAAGAATTAAGATAAGACTCTTTTATTCTAAATTTTACCTTATATTTTCACAGAATTGTGTAGATTTTTTTTAGCAAAATGTAATAAAACTGAACTTTCTGCAACTAAAAACGAGAAACTTGGTGGTCGGTCAGAAGGTAACAATTATTAAGGTTCATTACATCATTAGGGAAGGATGAAAACTGACACCATTCCGAAGGGGGAAAAATTCCGGAACTCAAGACCTGAGAGCAATGGAAAAAGTTCCCTGACTATGTCACTGGTACCAGAACGAAGTTGTCGTGGTACGATAAGGTACTTCTCAAAAATAACCAAATAAGTACATGGGAAAATTTGTAAGCTAAAAGAAAATAAAATATCCCTACTGCGGGAAGCAAAAACCTTCTCCCTGGAAGAAGTAAAATGGATAACTAAACTTAACTCCTATGATATATAGAAAACATAAAGGGGAAGAAACTCTATGATCACAAAGCATATCAGTTTCCTGTCAAGATAAACAACAAGGTGACATACACATAAAAGAATTGTCACTTCAGAGGAGAGGTACTACGAACAAAAAAAAAAAAAAAAAAGCATTAATTTACATAATTCTGGATTTATTTAAAACGATTTTGAACCAACATCTCGAAGTTATCGAGAACGAATGGTTCCGCGTGGTGTAGTGAGGGGCTAGTCGAGCATGAGTGGGGGGCACTGCTGGCTGGCGGAGTGGGGGGAGCCGCGAGCAGGCCGCGTGAGCCGCTGAGAGCGCTCGCGCTCGCGAAACGGCGTTTGTCCAGCCATGATCTAATGCATATGAAGTTACTCAAATTGTTACGAAACTGGAAATTAGTAACGACTGGCAAGTTAGAAACCTCTATCGTGAAATAATATAACGTTCTTAGCGGGATAATTCAGTCGGAATACCAGTGCAGGGTTGACTTTCCTAACTACACAATCCCCACTATAAGGCAGAACCTGACGTATCGACTATATGTTGCTGGCGAGCACTTTGCCATACATTACCAAACTGACGACTTGCGTGTGAAGGTGCTGCGCTGCAGTGGCGTGGGCGCAGGGCGGCTGCGAGCTGAAAATTTGCGCGACCACGAAATAAAAACTCGCTCCGTCACTCGGATGCCATACTCCCTGCTGTCAGCCTCTGTGCGCTCGGCAGTACACAGTGCCTACGATCTCAAACAATTCTGCATAGTCAGGACCACTTCAGTTACCGTAGACAAGTAGGCACAAGTACTGAAGGTCTAAATGATCAGTGCCAGCTGCCACCAGTGCCACATCGTAAACAGCGCTAAGCTTATATTCCCGCGCGTTTGATAACGGTGTATTCCACAGATATTTTCATTTTGAAAACTGCCGGACTCAGTTTTGTTGATTTGACAGTGTAGTTACCACTGACCACAGTTCAATCAGTTTATTAGAGTACTAAGCTACTTAAAAGTTGATTATTTAGTTTTCTACTTTCTGCAGTTAATTGTATCGATAGGATGAATAGGATGTGTGCCTGATGTGTGCGGACGCAGGAGGAGTTGACCGCAGTTCGCGAACAGCTGAGCGTGCTGTTGGCTACGGTCAGCCGTCTTCAGGCTGCTGTCTCGGGGTGCAGCGATGGTGGGGAGTCTGGTGCGTCGAGTGGGACACCTCAGGTGTCTCATGCTTCGCTCTCTGTCCCTGCTACCGACGCACCTTCAGGTGTACCGGACGTCGTCGAGCCGCCTTCTCCGCAAGGGGAGTGGCGGGTTGTACGGGGTTCGCGTCGCTCGAGGCGGAAGGCCAATGTGGAGGCTGTGAGTGAACGTGTGGCCACTACTTCAGCAGGGTCCGAGCAGGTGCACGGGGGAGGGCATTATTAGTTATTGGGAGCTCCAGTGTTAGGCACGTGATGGAGCCCCTTAGGCAGATAGCGTCCATATCCGGAAGGAATTCCAACGTGCACTCGGTGTGTCTGTCGGTGGGCCTCATCCGAGATGTGGAGGCGGCCTTGCCGGCGGCTATCGAGGGTGCGGGGTGCAGTCGACTGCAAGTCGTGGCTCACGGTGGCACCAATGACGCTTGTCACTTGGGTTCTGAGGACATCCTCAGGTCCTACGAGCGGCTGGCGGAATTGATGAAGGCTGCTGCCTTCGCACGCAGGGTGCAAGCTGAGCTGTCGATTTGTAGCATTGTTCCCAGGGTTGATCGGGGTCCTTTGGTTTGGAGCCGAGTGGAGGGTCTGAACCAGAGGCTTCTGTGACAGTCATGGCTGCAGATTTCTGGATCTGCGCTATCGGGTGGGGAATTGTAGGATGCCCCTAGATAAATCAGGGGTGCACTACACTAAGGAAGCGGCGACTCGGGTAGCAGAGTACTTGTGGAGGGCACATGGTTTTTTTTATTAGGCTAGGCGCTAACTCTGATGAGCACTCGCCTGTCAGCATTCAAACAGCGAATTCAGGCCACGTTCGGAACAAAAATTCGAACATCAAAACATTAGTCGCGAACTTACAGAGTATTAGAAACAAAGTTCCCGAATTTGCCGCACTGCATGGAAGTTATTGCGCTCAGATAGTTTTAGGCACCGAAGGCTGGCTAAATCATGATGTGGCAAGTTCAGAAATATTTCACTGTAAGGTTTTAAAAATAAACGCCTTTTGCTACTGCGAATGAAGGGTTTTATTTTTATATTTTTAAATCACCCATACGCGTTTCGCCTTTCTCTCAAGGCATCATCAGTGGGTGTCCTGAAATATTTACATCTTTTTGTTTGCACATATAGGTTAGGTCTCTTATATATCTACAAAACATTTCATATCAGATTTAAAACAGTTCGTTTTTTGGTATAAAATGGTGTACTTACAGCACTTGTTACTCCACTTCAGTCTTATTCTGGCAACCAGGTCGAAAGGTTACACTGTTTTTCGAATCACATTGCAGTTCTCTGGTTCTACTGTCATCTGCTGCCATACTGTGTCTACTGCTGTTTGTTTTGTAGGTGACAGCAGAACCAGAGAACTGCAATGTGTTTCGAAAAACAGTGTAACCTTTCGACCTGGTTGCCAGAATAAGACTGAAGTGGAGTAACAAGTGCTGTAAGTACACCATTTTATACCAAAAAACGAACTGTTTTAAATCTGAAATGAAATGTTTTGTAGATATGTAAGAGACCTAACCTATATGTGCAAACAAAAAGATGTAAATATTTCAGGACACCCACTGATGATGCCTTGAGAGAAAGGCGAAACGCGTATGGGTGATTTAAAAATATAAAAGTAAAACCCTTCATTCGCAGTAGCAAAAGGCGTTTATTTTTAAAACCTTACAGTGAAATACAATTCAGCTGCTGCTCAAAATGGCCACTGCAAGCAACGTATCAGAAATATTTAGCGAAGCGTGGAATATCGGAAAGATAGATCGGATACAACTGGAGGAGGAGTGTTCATCGCTGTGGATAAAGATATTGTTTCTACTGAGATCGATATTGAAAGTAACTTTTAAGTTACCTGGGCACGTATAACAGGTCTAAAAGAAGTAAAGTTAATAGTTGGGTGTATTTACCGGCCCCCCAGTGCTGCTGTAGCAGTTTTAGAATCATTCAAGGACAGTCTACACCAGGTAGTGCATAGGTATCCGGGCCATGCAATATTAGTCGGAGGTGACTTCAACCTTAAGAGTATAGATTGGGAACTCGCTAGTTACATTTCAGGCGGTGCAGAAAAGCAGTCTTGCGAGCCACTTTTGAACACATTCTCCGAAAACTGTCTTGAGCAGTTAAAGCGGCAACCCACGCGCAATGGAAATATTCTAGACCTTATAGCCACAAACAGGCCTGACCTTATTAACACTGTCTGTGTAGAGATAGGAATTAGTGATCATGATATCGCCATAGCGTCGATGGTGACCAGAGTTCATAAACCAATCAAGAAGGCTAGGAGCGTTTTTTTGTTGGGAAGAGCCGATAAGCAAATGTTACGATCGCACTTAGAAAATGAATGGGCATCGTTTAATTCCGGGACTATGGATGTAGAGGAATTGTGGACTAAATTTAAGTGCATTGTTAATAAAGGGTTAGAGAAATATGAGCCAGTAAAGATCCACCATGGTATAATAATAATGTTAGACAGCTGCTGAGAAAGCAAAGGCTGTTGCACTCTCGATTCAAAAAAGAACATGCAAACGATGACAGGCAAAAGTTAGTAGAGATTCGTGCGTCTATGAAAAGATCGATGCGCGGAGCATACAATAATTATCACAAACATACTTCAGCAAAAGATCTTTTCGAGAACCCGAAAAAATTCTAGTCCTATGTAAAATCGATAAGCGAGTCAAAGCCCACTGTCCAGTCACTTGTTGATCATTCCGGGGCAGTAATAGAAGATAGCAAACGTAAAGCTGAAGTTCTAAATTTAACCTTTAAGAAATCTTTCACGCAGGAGGACCGCACAAATGTACCATCATTTGATCAACGTACTAATTTCGAAATGGGGGACATAGCGATAGGTATTTCCGGTGTAGATAAGCAGATGAGAGAGCTAAATACAAAAAAAAGTCTGCTGGTCCGGATGGAATACCAGTTCGGCTTTACAAAGACTATTCTGCGGCATTGGCCCTCTACTTAGCTTGCATTTATCGCGAATCTTTAATTCAGCGCAAAGTTCCTAGTGATGGGAAAAAAGCGCAGGTGACTTTCGTTTATAAGAAAGAGAACTGACCCACACAATTACAGGCCAATATCGTTGACATCAGTTTCATGTAGAATTTTAGAGCATATTCTCAGTTCGAATATAGTACATTTCCTTGAAACAAAAGCGTCGAGTTCTCGAACTCCAGCCAGTAAAAATCTCACAAGACAACCACTGATTTCGTAAAGCTGGCGCTTTGAACATCAGCCAATCAAAGACGGCGTTCCTTCCTCCAGCGATTCTCACTAAACGGCTCTAACCGTTGCCCGTGGGAGCGGCTGCCTAGCCTCCAGCAAACATTCCGTCGCCTTCCCTTTCGGACCCTCGGCCACAGCCAGTCCTGTGAAGTTGGCACCCCTTTTTTTGGAAAATGTACATTTTTTTCAGAGTTCTAGACATATGTAATAGTTCTGGAGTTCTCTGTACAAAATTTAAATAGTTCTGCAAAATTTCGCTGAGAAAATAGTAAAAATTACCACAAACTTTAGATTTTTTAGTTTGTTTCAAAATAATTATTTGCCTATTAGCAGAAACATAGTTCTGATCACAGTTCTAAATAGCTCTCAAAGAGTTCTACAGGAAATCCTAATGACATTTTTTTGTGCAGATTATACTTTATGAGATAAATGCAGTAATGTGGAATTCATTTTCACGATACTGTGAAATTGGCATCATTTTTTCGAGAAATACACATTGTTTTTTGGGGTTCTGTGTACATATACTATAGTTCTAGAGTTCATGTGAATACTTCAATGTAATTGCCCGAAAAAAATTATGTTCACAATTTTGAATATCTGATAAGCTGTCTTATTTGAGTCCCTTATTCGAGAAATATATATTTTTCTTAGGTCTTGACAGATATTCTATCCACTGCACATTCAATTTGTTGTTTTTACGTCTGAGTAATTACTGCTTATGGTAAACAAGAACTATTGCACATGTCCCTAGAATTCTGGAAAAAGTCTAATTTTTGGAACAAAATGGGTGGAAATTCCACAGTAGCATGTAAATGGATACTCCGTTATTGTAATTATCTCATAAAGTACAATCTGCACAGAAAAATGCTGTTAGGATTTCATGTAGAACTCTTTGACAGCCATTTAGAGCTGTGATCAGAACTATGTTGCGCTAATAGGCAAATAATTATTTTGAAAAAAACTAAAGTTTGTGGTAACTTTTACTATTTTCTCGGCGAAATTTTGTAGGACTATTTAAATTTTGTACAGAGAACTCCAGAAATATTGCATATCTGTCTAGAACTATGAAAAAAAAAATTACATTTTTGAAAAAAGAGGTGCCAACTTCGCAGCTCTCCCAGTATTCAGAATTGCGATATTTCACGATATTCTGCAGAACTATTTAAATTTTGTGCAGAGAACTCCAGAACTACAGAAGAACTACCCAGAACTCTGAAAAAAATTATATTCCACATAAAAGAGGTGCCAACTTCACACGACTCTGGTGTAATTTTGTGTAGTTTATGTCCCTCATTTACGCAATTAGCTCATGAACGATTACCTGGGCAAAAAAATATCATCAGGATTTTCTGCAGAACTCTCTGAGAGCTATTTAGAGCTGTGATCAGAACTATGTTTACGCTTATAGGAAAATAATTATTTGGAAAAAACTAAAATTTGTTATAATTTTCTGTAATTTTTTCGCGAATTTGTGCAGAACTATTTAAATTTTGTACAGAGAACTCCAGAACTATTGCACATCTGCCTAGAACTCTGAAAAAAATGCACATTTTTGAGAAAAGGGGTGCCAACTTCACAGTAGCGTGTAAATGGATTTCCCATTATTGCGATTATCGCATGAAGTATAATCTCCACAGAAAAAGTCATCAAGTTTTCCTGTAGACTCTTTGAGAGCTATTTAGAACTGTGATCAGAACTATGTTTGTACTATAAGGCAAAAAATTATTTTGAAAAAACTAAATTTTGTGGTAATTTTTCGTATTTTTTTTTTCGGCGAAATTTTGCAGAACTAATTATATTTTGTAGAGAGAACTCCAGAACTATTGAATATCTGTCTAGAACTCTGAAAAAAATGTACATTTTCTAAAAAAGGGGTGCCAACTTCAAAGGACTGCCACAGCCGTGTGCCCTGCTACTTCTTCTAAAAAGCGCAGACGATGTCTCGCCTTCACAGTTTGGGACACAAGGCTACTTTTTACGACCTACTGCCCTGCCAGTGTGCCACCCAAGGCCAGCGCGCCCGGCCTCCTACGGCGCCGCAGGGCGCAGGTAGGAAGGAATTTCACTCGCCCCTAGTCAGCTCTGCATCTCACCTTAGCAAAAATCTTCCCTGCGTCGAATTCCCGACAGCAATAGAAAATTGTATGGACTCATTACGACAGTACGTAAACAATAAAGATGAAGATGAGTGGTGGGCTGCCATCTCTCAGGGTTTACAGGAGAGGGATTGGTCAAGGGTTCGGCCTAGGTATTTAAGGGTTTTGGTTTGCGGGATAGGACGGTCATGGAGCGTAAGGTATTGGTCTCGGTGGCGGAAGGAAGGGGTGATGTGACCTATGATGATGTTTAGCAAGCCCTGTAACGTGTTAATACACAGCTTTTATCCCGTTCCAATTACTTGAGAGTGAAATGTTATATTATAATTATTTTCATTTTACGTTTTCCACACCAGTATATTTTAGAATAAATTCGTGTTTAAAAATAATTCACTAGTGCATTTCACTCGTCTTTCGACAAAAGAGAACAGTGGCAGCGATGTCGTTTTATGCGTTGCAACAGAAGGTGGACCAACACAGGCGGTGAGTCCGCCACTGCGGCAGAATATCGATGGCGCGGAGGGTGGGAAGGGGGAGGGGGAGGGGATAGCGGACATACATTCGGCTCATCAAAGTTTGACGCGCCGCGGCCCCTGCATGTTGCATGCGAGACTCGCTCACAAGTCGTCGCCGATTTGAAGCTCTGCAGTGGCTCAGAAGCCTCTCACGCTATACCAGTGACTTTGTACAATCGACTCTGATAGCCGATGCCCGGAAAAGAAAATTTGGTGCAACGTCATCGTTTCAGTGTATGTACGGTAAAAAGAATTTAAATGTATCAAGAATGACGTAGATACACTCTTCTCTCATTTAATGCCATATATCATCTCTATACTTATAAGACGTATTTTTGTTGTCTGTCTGTTTGTTCTCATAACTCAAGATCCAGACAACCAAATAAAGTAAAATTTGGTACACGTACACAAAATTACATGGGGAAGGTTTTTAAACAGGTTTCGTTTCTTTCTTTTTTTTGGGGGGGGGGGGGGGGAATTTGACAAAAAGTGAGTTTTCAATGTGTCCCTGTAAATCTATACCTTCGCATTGATCTTGATGAAAATTTGCACAATTGACCTTCAAAACAAGAGGAAGGGCACTGTTTACATAAAATTCCGTTTCGTGCATGGGGGAGAGTACTTTACTTACATACTTCGAATGCAATCTCTATACATATAAGACACATTTGTTGTCTGTTTGTCTGCTCCCTTATAACTCAAGATCCAGACAAGCAAATGACGTGAAATTTGGTACACGTACACATAGTTACATGGGGAAGGTTCTTGAATAGGTTTCGTTCCATCCCAATCTCACTCTGGCCAGTGCCTGTTCTAAGCCGTCTGATAATATCCTCCCCCCCCCCCCCAAAAAAAAAAAAAAATGGAAATCATGCAAGTTGGTTATTGAGAGTGATTTTGAATGTTTTTGTGATGAGGATGTAAGTAAAAGTGATGGACATACATGTGTAGGGTGGGACGGGGAAAGGGTGGAAGACGGTGGTAGGAACCATCCCCCCTCCTCCCTCCAGACCCATGTTTGTAGGAGCCTCTTTGGGTGGCTGGAATAGACTTGCAGACACCATGCTTCTGTCATGGACAGTTGTATGTGGCCTGCTCCAGAGTGGGCAAAGACGAAAATCTTTTTATACATACTCCAAATGGAACTGCCAATGCTGTAACATAAATGTACCCTTTTATTACAAGCAAATAAACGTATAACGTTGCCCTTGCTTCGTATGATGCCATAATAGTTGAAGTAGATTCCGCGATTATATTTTTTGGACAAGGAATTGATGGTAGCGAATTGTTTTGAATTTTGAAATAAGTTAGTTAAAGAACAGCACAAAATGAACATTAAAGCAAATAAACCGCGGGTTGCATATTAAAGTCGGGCACCATACAAGCAACAGCACGTTACTTACGGAAAGCATCTAGCTGGATCCTGCGCTTCGTAATGTAGAAGCTGGAAATAATAACTTTTTTAATTTAATATATGAACGTTGAAGATACTTTCCGTAGTAGATCAATGTTCAGACCACTTCGCTTTTCATTGTTGTGTGACCGTGGGTGGAACATGAAGTTACTGGTAATGATAAAAATGATAATGATAAAAATGAAAAATGTTCGGACCGTGAAAATTACAAAAGAAATGACTGCAGGTTCTAAAATCTAGAAAAGTATTGTATAAAGATGATTGATTGATTGAAATTTTGCAGACAATGCGAAGCGATTGTAATGGCGTCTGAACATTAAACTATTACGGAGGCGAAGGAGCTGAAAACAATAGAAAATAAGTATTTGACGTGGAGGGATTCATTTAAATAAAAGCCAAAGAGAGGGATGATTTTAAATTTAAGTGATATATTTTATAACAACATGCATCACTTACATGGAATGGATACATGAATGGAAGACATCCGTACAGAACGAACATAGACAAGAGAGTGAGTAAAACTACGATCTCGTTTCCGTCTTCTCGCTTGTTTGGGAGTAAAACATGACGAACGAATTTAAATTAGTTGCATTGCGAGTCAGAGGGAACCGGAGGCGATAAGTCTCGCTGACCAAAGATAAACAAAAAAATTCAGTGTATCGTTACAAACGATTTTGGACACTTCTACTGAAAACCTTATTTTGAACCATGGCAAAGCCGGGTACTTGCTGTTAGTAATAAAATAATCATTAGGGAAACTACTGCTTTATTAGAATTCTCATAACACTACATGGGTGACATTGGCAAACAAATCTGATTCGTTAGACAACTTATTATTGTACACTGCTATAAAATGTTATAAAAATCCTGAATGAGGACGATGGTATTATCATTGTGCCCGCTGGTAAGGGAAATTGTACAGTGATTCTAATGTGACTCATTGCCTTTGCAAGATTAAGGACTTGTTAGCAGTGGCGCAGCTACCGGAGTGGGGATAATGGGAGTAGGGAGTAGGGATAATGGGGCAGACCAACAAAAATTTGAAATAGTACACATGTAATAAATCACAATGTAGCTATAATTTGCCGAGCACAAGTTAACGTGACACTGGGTCTCCAACGTGATGCTGTCACTGAGAACGTGTGCCGCTATTGTTACTGCTATGCCCAAGTTACGAGCCAATTGTCAGCAGCGCCACCGAGTGGAATCCTATGAAGGCCGCCAAAAATTACGAACAGCAATAGTGTTGGTGTAGTTAAGTTTTTACACATAGTGTCTCATGTTAATTGAACAGTTATAACATCGGTGCGCTTCTTATATTTCTGACAGCAAATGATAAGAACCCTTTACCATTAATAAATTCAGTAGGCAAGAGATTCCCACATGGGGGTCAAGACGCAAACTGCGTCACTGAAATTTCTTGGGGGGGGGGGGGGGTTAGAGGTAGGAAGGGGTGAGAAATTACTTTTGGCCAGTGTGGGGGGGAGACTTTATAAAATAATTTACAAAACATGAAATAAAGACATTCAATTTTAATATTAAATGGCAGAACCATTTTTATTAGGTAACTAGCTGAAAACCCGGCTTTGTCCGGGAATTTATTTATTCCTGTCTTGAGTTAGTACTTCCCCTATCCCTCCTCTCTCTGTCCATCTCATTTTATGCACTTACCGTTTATCAGGAAAGGAAGTAGTGTAGATCAAATCACACGTAAAAATGCACTCGTTTCGAAGAATGCAATCACGAAATTCAACAATAATGATTGTAATAATATCACAGATCGATCACTTGGTATAATGCGCGAAACGTCAAATCGATTTTTTTTAAAGAGACGTATTAAAAGAAATTTCATTTTTACTGCTTTATTTATTTATTCTTATATTTCCTTATTAGTATGCTTATCCTTACAGAGAAAGAGCTGAAGACATTGTAGCACGCATAGACCAAGCGTGTGTGCCATCACGTTTCGCTGTATGTAACCTCCTTGCTATAGAGTCGCAAACGTCATCGCTGGCCTTCAGTCCGAATTTTTTAATAATTTGACGACTTTCAACCACCATATCTTCCACCCCCTTATAGCTATTGCCATGGAACTGCTATGGTGTACAATGGGAGATTTCGGACAACAATTACACGCAGACCATTTGTTTGCGTTCTGTAGTTTTTGCTGCAGAGCGAAATATTAATACACACACACACACACACACTATATATATATATATATATATATATATATATATATATATATATATATATGTGTGTGTGTGTGTGTGTGTGTGTGTGTGTGTGTGTGTGTGTGTATTAATATTTCGCTCTGCAGCAAAAACTACTATATATATATATATATATATATATATATATATGTGTGTGTGTGTGTGTGTGTGTGTATTAATATTTCGCTCTGCAGCAAAAACTACAGAACGCAAACAAATGGTCTGCGTGTAATTGTTGTCCGAAATCTCCCATTGTACACCATAGCAGTTCCATGGCAATAGCTATAAGGGGGTGGAAGATATGGTGGTTGAAAGTCGTCAAATTATTAAAAAATTCGGACTGAAGGCCAGCGATGACGTTTGCGACTCTATAGCAAGGAGGTTACATACAGCGAAACGTGATGGCACACACGCTTGGTCTATGCGTGCTACAATGTCTTCAGCTCTTTCTCTGTAAGGATATATATATATATATATATATATATATACATACATATATATATATATATATATATATATATATATACCGATAACTTTCTATCCAAATATACTCCACCCTTTTATCATTATCAACCCTCAAGCAACAATGCAACCAATAAAACCATTTTCAAAGAGTAATTATTGTTCCGCATTCGCGTTATATTCTTCAAATTACTAAATATCTATCAGATCGCTATAAAACCGTGCCTAAAACCTTCGTCAGGTATAAATTAGTAACTGTACAAATATTTAAGTCTCTGTTTTTTTTCTGGTTCAGACGTGAGAAACGTACACCGAACAGACATTCACATTTACAGATATAGATAACCTAGGAATCCAGGACCTAATATAGGGTGTCGAGAAAAGAGCTCTCTGATTTCAAAATTAAATATCTCGAAAACAAAGATCGATAGAGCAATGCAGTAAACGGTATGTTTATTGTGTAAGCTGTAAGAAGTTTATACATCAGTTTGAAATAATAGTTACAAAAGCTGCTAACAGATGGCGCTGTACGCTGTACAGCTCATATCAGCATACATAAGTGAAATAATCGTATGAAAACACTCTTTGCAAACAATCAAATCATAATGTTTTCAAAATGTTCACCATTGTCACTACAGAGGTGGCGCAAACGAAGAATGAAATTCGCCATCACATTTCGTAGTGTCTCAACCGAAATGGATTCACATGCCACAGATCGTCGATTTAAGCTCGTCCAGCGTGGCGGGATGCTTCGGGTAGACCATGTATTTCACTGTGCCCCACAAACAAAAGTCACAGGGAGTCAAATCCGGCGAATATAGAGGCCAATCCATGCCTGCACCAGTAAATTTGGGATATTCCAAAGCAATGACACGATTCCCGAAGGATTCCTCAAGAAAGCGAAACACCTGTTCGGTCCGATGTGGTCGGGCTCCATCTTGCATAAACCATTCAGTACCTGGTCGAGCCTCTAACGCTTGCTGTGTGGCGACAAATTGTTCCAAATTTGCAACGTAACGTGCACCAGTGACTGTTTCTCGAATGAAAATAGGGCCAATAATGTCTCTGCTGCATACTGATGCAGGTGCAGCCAACATCAAATCCTTCACTATCAATCATTGTGAGCATCTGATTAGCAACAGCTCGTGCGGTTATGGCCTGGTGCGTTGGAATTTTGAATGGAAACATGTGTAGGCTCTTTCTCAGCATTTTCTGTGTACTGGAACGCTTCAAACCAGTCTCAGATGCAATTCTACGGACGGATACCGTGGCGGTATTTTCAGGCGTAACTGCGGTTTGCTTGCGGGCAACATGCCCCACTAGGTCATCAGTTACGTTGCATGTTCGTTGAAATTTTGCGAAGAGCGTACGAATGGTTTTCTCATCTGGTCCTTTTGGAACATTAAATCGTGCTTGAAAACTTCGCCTTGTTGCCGTAGGGCTCTCTTCTAACCTGTGCACCAGAAAAATCGCTTCCTTTGGTACGCTAACCTCCTTTCACGTTTCAATAGTCGAACTGATCGCTCTGGGCTTCGGATCACTATTTATACTAGACATTGCGTGTGGCGATTACAGCGCCATATGTTAGCAGCTTTTGTAACTATTATTTCAAACTGCTGTATAAACTTCTTACAGCTTTCACAATAAACATAGGACTTTTTAGCAGTGGCGCAGCCACCGGGGTCGGGGGGAAGGAGGAGGGAAAGCTGATGGGGCTGAAGGCCCCTCCCCCCTTCCCCAGCACCCTTCCGAAGATTTTCATTTTTTTTAAAAACAGACCTGAACAAAAATTTGAAATAGTATACATGTAATAAATCACAACGTAACTATAATTTGCCAAGCACAAGTTAACGTGACACTGGGTCTCCAACGTGATGCTGTAACTGAGAACGTGTGCCGCTATTGTTACTGCTATGCTGAAGTTACGAGCAAATAGTGGGAAAATCACGCACACACGTCCAGGATAATGTTCATGTAACATTCGTAGAAATTCAGGGAAGGTTTAAACGATGATAAAGTATGGAAAAATTCCGAGGAAAATTTAGATCGCAATCGTACGAATGATATTGATATCCCAAAGAAAAGAGATCTTTCATTTTCCCCCCAAATTTTCCTGTTTTCTGACCAACTATTCCAAATATTCCACACTATTTCTGGCAAACCATTCAAACCTTCCTCTCGCTTTGAAAGTCGAATGTGCAAAATTTTATCGCAATCAGATGAATGGTATTGATATTTCATAGAAAATATTCCAATTTTCCGGGAAAAATTTCTGAATTTTTATTTCATATAACAACGTCACTCTTACTTTGAACGTCAAATATGCAAAATTGTATCGCAATCAGACGAATGATGTTTATATTCCATTGAGAACAGCTTTTTCATTTTCTTGAGAATTTTCAAATTTTCCGGGTAAATTTCCCAAATTTTTAGTTCATAAGAACGTTCATCTTTCTTTTAACGTAAAATGAACAAAATTTTATCGCAATCGAATGAACGGTTCTCAACATATAGTGTTGAGTACATTTAGAAACACATTGAAAAAGTAACTTAGATCGAATTTTGCGACTTTGCTGTTTAACTGTCCCAAACTTTTTTACTGAAAACTTTTCCAAGAACATTACTCCTCTCCGCCGTGAGAATAGTCAGTTATAGTGCTGAATTCAATCAAAAAGATATTAAAAAACGGACATTCATTTTTTCTCAAATTTTACAATTTTCCGATAGATTTTTCCAAAAAATTTATTTCATACAAACCTTGTCCTATCAAGCCGTAGTCAAGTGATGCTCTTACAACCATATGACAATTGGTTTTTATTCATTGAAAAAAAAAATCGCTTACGGTTTTTCCTGATTTTTCCTACTTTCCCGGCGACTTTTCCAAAATTTTATTTGATGCGAACCTTCCTCTTACTTTCAACATAAAATTTACTAAAATTAGCCAAATCTGTTCAGCCGTTCTCTAGTTTTAG
The DNA here is from genome assembly GCA_026315105.1 of Locusta migratoria. Classification (NCBI taxonomy): domain Eukaryota; kingdom Metazoa; phylum Arthropoda; class Insecta; order Orthoptera; family Acrididae; genus Locusta; species Locusta migratoria. The sequence goes on along the minus strand of CM048749.1, from coordinate 88,138,534 downwards.
CGAGACTAACGAACAGCAATTCATATATATATGGAATCCAGGATCTAATATCTCGGGTGTCGGATTGGTAGGTGGGGGGGGGGAGGGGGAATTGGTCACAGTTTGGGGAGGGGGTTAGTCATTGGCCAAGGGGGCAGCTCTACAATATGCTTTATTTTTTAAAAATGAGCCCCCCCTCCCTCCCCCCCCCCTCAAGAAGCAAATCTTGGCTGCGCCAGTGCTTGTTCGATCCGCAGACATAGAGGAATCTCAGTAAGGATTCCACTGACAAAGTTCTTACAACTATTACACAGTTAATAAATATGTCTTCCATCGAAGAAAGTTTTCAAAAAAGTCTGTTCAATTCAGTTGCACTACCTCCAAGACTTTGTGGATTGCCGAAAGTCTACATCTACATCTACATACATACTCCGCAATTCACCGTAAGGTGCGTGGCGGAGGGTACACTGTACCACTACTAGGCATTTCCTTTCCTATTCCACTCCCAAATTGAACGAGGAAAAAAAGAATGCCTATATGCCTCCGTACGAGCCCTAATTTCTCTTATCTTGTCTTTGTGATCTTTACGCGAAATGTAAGTAGGCGGCAGCAAGATCGTACTACACTCAGCTTCAAATTCCGGCCCTCTAAATTTACTTAACAGAAATTCACGAAAAGAGCGTCGTCTTTCTTCCAGCGATCCCCAATTGAGTTGCCGGAGCATTTCCGTGACACTCGCGCATTGGTCGAACCTACCGGTAACAAATCTAGCTGCTCGCCTCTGAACCGCCTCTATGTCTTACTTCAAACCGATCTGCTGCGGGTCCCAAATACTTGAGCAATACTCAAGACGTGGTCGAACAAGCGTTTTATACGCGGTCTCTTTTACAGGTGAAGTACATCTTCCCAAAATTCTCCCAATAAACCGAAGTCGGCTGTCTGCCTTACTCACAACTGTCCTTACATGCTCGTTCCATTTCATATCGCTCTGCAATGTTACGCCTAGATATTTGAACGACGCGACCGCACCAAGAAGCTCACTACTGATGCTGTATTCGAAAATTATAGGATTGTTTTTTCTACTCATGCGCATCACCTTACATTTTTCTACATTGAGAGCTAGCTGCCATTCTTCGCACCAACTAGAGATTTTGTCTAAGTCAACCTGTATGCTATTACAGTCAGTTACAGACGACACCCTCCCATACACCACAGCATCATCAGCAAACAGCCGCAAATTACAACTTACTCTGTCCATCAGATCATTTATATAGATAGAAAGTAATAGCGGTCCTATCACACTCCCCTGGGGCACGCCTGACGATACACTCGTCTCTGATGAACACTCGCCGTCGAGAACAACGTACTGCGTTCTATTACTTAGGAAGTCTTCCAGCCAGTCACAAATCTGAGAACCTATTCCATAAGCTCGCATTTTCGTTAGGAGTCTGCAGTGTGGCACCGTGTCGAACGCCTTTTTGAAGTCGAGAAAAACACAATCCGCCTGTTGCCCTTCGTCCATGGCTCGCAAGATGTCATGTGAGAAAAGGGCAAGCTGAGTTTCACATGAACGATGTTTCCTAAACCCGTGCTGATTCATGGAAAGAAGCTTTTCCGTTTCAAGGAAATTTACTACATTCGAACTGAGAATATGCTCCAAAATTCTACATGAAACCGATGTCAACGATATTGGCCTGTAATTGTATGGGTCAGTTCTCTTTCCTTTCTTATACACGGGAGTCACCTGCGCTTTTTTCCAATCACTAGGAACTTTGCGCTGAGTTAAAGATTCGCTGTAAATGCAAGCTAAGTAGGGGGCCAATGTCGCAGAATTTTGTAAAACCGAACTGGTATTCCATCCGGACCAGCAGACTTTTTCGTATTTAGCTCTCTCAGCTGCTTCTCTACACCGGAAATACCTATTGCTATGTCCCCCATTTCGGAATTAGTACGTTGATCAAATGATGGTATATTTGTGCGGTCCTCCTGCGTGAAAGATTTCTTAAAGGTTAAATTTAGAACTTCAGCTTTCCGTTTGCTTTCTTCTATTACTGCCCTGGAATGATCAACTAGTGACTGGGCAGTGGGCTTTGACCCGCTTATCGATTTTACATAGGACCAGAATTTTTTCGGGTTCTCGGAAAGATCTTTTGCTAAGGTATGGCTGTGATAATTATTGTATGCTTCACGCATCGATCTTTTTATAGACGCACGAATCTCTACTAACTTTTGACTGTCACCATTTGCGTGTTCTTTTTTGAATCGAGAATGCAACAGCCTTTGCTTTCTCAGCAGCTTTCTAACATTATTATTATACCACGGTGGATCTTTTCCATCCTTAATCGTCTTTACTGGCACATATTTCTCTAACCCTTCATTAACAATGCATTTAAATTTAGTCCACAATTCCCCTACATCCATAGTCCCAGAATTAAACGATGCCCATTCATTTTCTAAGTGCGATCGTAACATTTGCTTGTCGGCTTTTCCCAACAAAAACACGCTCCTAGCCTTCTTGACTGGTTTATGAACTTTGGTCACCATCGACGCTATGACGATGTCATGATCACTAATTCCTGTCTCTACACAGACATCGTTAATAAGGTCAGGCCTGTTTGTGGCTATAAGGTCTAGAATATTTCCATTGCGCGTGGGTTGCCGGTTTAACTGCTCAAGACAGTTTTCGGAGAATGTGTCCAAAAGTAGCTCGCAAGACTGCTTGTCTGTACCGCCTGAAATGTAACTAGCGAGGTCCCAATCTATACTCTTAAGGTTGAAGTCACCTCCGACTAATATTGCATGGCCCGGATACCTATGCACTACCTGGTGTAGACTGTCCTTGAATGATTCTAAAACTGCTACAGCAGCACTGGGGGGCCGGTAAAAACACCCAACTATTAACTTTACTTCTTTTAGACCTGTTATGCGTGCCCAGATAACTTCGCAGTTACTTTCAACCTCGATCTCAGTAGAAACAATATCTTTGTCCACAGCGATGAACACTCCTCCTCCAGATGTATCAGATCTATCTTTCCGATATACCTTCCACGCTTCGCTAAATATTTCTGAACTTGCCACATCATCAGTTAGCCAGCTTTCGGTGCCTAAAACTATCTGAGCGCAATAACTTCCATGCAGCGCTGCAAATTCGGGAACTTTGTTTCTAATACTTTGTAAGTTCGCGGCTAATATTTTTATGTTCGAATTTTTATTCCGAACGTGGCCTGAATTCGCTGTTTGAATGCTGACAGTCGAGTGCTCATCAGAGTTAGCGCCTAGCCTAAAAAACCCCCATGTGCACTCCACAAGTACTCTGCTACCCGAGTAGCCGCTTCCTTAGTGTAGTGCACCCCTGATCTATCTAGGGGCACCCTACAATTCCCCACCCGATAACGCAGATCCAGAAATCTGCAGCCATGACTGTCACAGAGTCGGCGAAGCCTCTGGTTCAGACCCTCCACTCGGCTCCAAACCAAAGGACCCCGATCAACCCTGGGAACAATGCTGCAAATCGACAGCTCTGCTTGCACCCTGCGTGCGAAGGCAGCAGCCTTCACCAATTCCGCCAGCCGCTCGTAGGACCTGAGGATGTCCTCAGAACCCAAGCGACAAGCGTCATTGGTGCCGACGTGAGCCACGACTTGCAGCCGCCGGCAAGGCCGCCTCCACATCTCGGATGAGGCCCCCCGGCAAACACACCGAGTGCACGTTGGAATTCCTTCCAGATCTGGACGCTATCTGCCTAAGGGGCTCCATCACGCGCCTGACATTGGAGCTCCCAATAACTAATAATCCCCTCCCCCCGTGCACCTGCTCGGACCCTGCTGAAGGAGTGGCCACACTTTCACTCACAGGACGAACGGGCGCGGACGGACGTCCAGCCTCCACATTGGCCTTCCGCCTCGAGCGACGCGAACGCCGTACAACCCGCCACTCCCCTTGCGGAGAAGGCGGCTCGACGACGTCCGGTACACCTGAAGGTGCCTCGGTAGCAGGGACAGAGAGCGTATCGCGAGACACCTGAGGTGTCCCACTCGACGAACCAGACTCCCCACCATCGCTGCACCCCGAGACAGCAGCCTGAAGACGGCTGACCGTAGCCAACAGCACGCTCAGCTGCTCGCGAACCGCGGCCAACTCCTCCTGCGTCCGCACACAGCAGGCACACATCCTATCCATCCTATCGATACAATTAACAGCAATTAACAACTTTAAAGAAGCCTAGTACTCTAATGAAGGCGGCTGGCTGCTGACTTAACTGTGGTCAGTGGTAACTACACTGTCGAATCAACGAAACTGAGTCCGGCAGCTGGCACTGGACTGACTGATAACGAGCTTAATAACGGTCTCTGACTTGTTTTGAAATACACCGGTCAAAGACGAAGACTAAACACAACGGTATTTATCAAATTCGAGAGAATAAACAATTAAAACAGTAGTACAAACGAAATCTGCAAGTACGCGGGAATAAACCTCTTAAAACAGTACTACCGAAAATGAACTAGACTGGCAAATTAAATTTGACACAAATTAAATTCAGATACTTAGCGCTGTTTACGATGTGGCACTGGTGACAGCTGGCACTGGACTGACTGATAACGAGCTTAGTAACGGTCTCTGACTTGTTTTGAAATACACCGGTCAAAGACGAAGACTAAACACAACGGTATTTATCAAATTCGATAGAATAAACAATTAAAACAGTAGTACAAACGAAATCTGCAAGTACGCGGGAATAAACCTCTTAAAACAGTACTACCGAAAATGAACTAGACTGGCAAATTAAATTTGACACAAATTAAATTCAGATACTTAGCGCTGTTTACGATGTGGCACTGGTGACAGCTGGCACTGGATTCAAAGAAAAGGAAAATGTTCCTCCTCTGGGACCTATTGTTAATGCTATTGCTTTGCCCACCCATTTGATTGCCAAGTTCTTACTACACTATCATGACCGCATGTGTGCCACTCAGATTCATACATCAAGAAAGTGGGATATTTTATAAGTAAATTAAATAACACATTGGTCAAGTCAGAGGATGTATTGGTTAGGTTTTATGTGGTGTCCCAGTTTCAAAAACTGTTCAAATGTTTGTAGAGCTTATGGGACTTAACTACGGGGTCATCAGTCCCTAAACTTACAAACTACTTATGATCTACCTAATACTAAGGACGGCACAAATATCCATGCCCGAGGGGGGATTCGAACCCCCGACCGTAGTGGCCGTGCAGACCGTGACTGACGCGCCTCAGTCCCCTCAGCCACCGCGGCCGGCGTGTCCCAGTTTACTATAGCTCCAGCCAATGAGCTGAATCCCATTTATCCTCCCGAAATTTTAGATCTGTCCAAGTACTGCCTCACAACCACTTATTTCAAACGTAACGATGATTTCTATAAACAGACGGTGTAGCTATGGGGAACCCCTGACGCCCGGTTATAGCAAATTTCTACATGGAAAAATTCGAGCAACAGGCATTTAAAACAGCAAACAAAATCCCGTCATTTAGTTCCGCTATGTAGATGATACGATTGTTGTGTGGCGGCACGGGTGGGAGGAACTAGATCATTTCCTTGAACACCTCAACGAAAAACTGAATTTTCTTGACGTGTTAGTATTCAAGAAGGGGAATGGCATATTGGTATTTACAGTTTATCGAAAGTATGCACACACAGAGACCGTTATCTGCACCAGGATTCAAACCACCTCCCACAACAAAAGCGGGGCATAATAAAGATGTTGGCAGACAATGCAACGAACATCTGGGAACCGGAACTACTCGACGCAGATTTAAAAGACCTGACTAATGCTTTACTCAAGAATGGCTATTCGTCTACAGAGATAAGGAGAGCGTTGAGACCTCCACGTAGAATTCAGAACGATGAAAAGGTTTCGGTATAATTTTGACGAAACGGAATGTCGCCGTGCTATACAAAACTACTCGGAAGAAGCAGCATCACCTGAAATCCGTAAAGGATGCTCACAAACCGCTGGAAAAAGCAGGAATTTAGAGGATTCCGTTTAACTGTGGAGACGTATACGTGGGTACCACGAAAAGAACAGTCGAAAAACGACTAGAAGAGCACAAGGGTAACTGTAGAAGGGAGAGACTGACAGATCAGCTGTTGCCGAACATGGTTTTCTACCAGGAGATCACATTATTCAGTTTGATAAGACTCAGGTTTTGATAGCCACAAACGAATATCACGAGACTACAGAAATTGTAAAACACACTAACAATTTCAATGGGATGGAGGAGAGTATGAAACTGAATGAAATATGGATTCCGGTGTTGAATAAGAAATGCAACAGTCTTCCACCATCATACTAACAACGGTCAGTGGCAATCTGCCTGCCTATCCGAAACATCTGATGTCACACCGTTACGCGCGAGCACGCGAAAACGAAATTCGGCTGCAGACACTAACGAACCAGGCTGTGTATCGCTCGCTCAAAACGCTCTAAAGAGCCACGATCCCTCTTGAGAATGTCCTCCGCAGAGGTCGAAACGTTGGGCTTTATGAATAAATACACAATACCACGGCATAATAGTCTGGAAAATTTTAGCAGTATTATAGGATTATTGTTTTTCAAACTTATAGAGTGATCAACGTTTAGATTACTCTGATGTTCATTGTCGTTCACTATTTTCTTACAAACGAAAAAAATAACTTTGAAAACACTTTTGAATGGACAAATATGACGCTACTTTTGCATATCTGACCTAGAATAGACGGTGAATCGAAAGCTGATAAAGAAAAATGTCCATTGAAAGCTATAGTGACACCTTTTCCTATGTAACGATTTCGACGCAGAAACAGATGCATCTAGTCAAAAACATTTATTGCTTTTGTGAAGGATTAGACACATCGGTTGGAAGATTTGCCGCAGTAAAAGTGACCGCAGCTGGTCAGTTCGTATCTATTTTTCTGGTTAGAGGTTAGCGTGTGTACCATAAATTGTTACGATTGTCTATGGCCACTAGTGAATGACAGACATCGTAATTTTCTGATTTAATAGCTACTAAAATTTGAAACTAGATGCATGATTCTGATATATTTAGTTATGTTACTGCTATTTCATCATAGGAATTACTATATCCCAGGACACGTTCTCCTCCTGTTGAACGATTTAAAATTTTTAAAATACTGCCACATTCTTCGAAGTATGAGAAATTGTCTTATTTTTAACTCAGTGAGGCAATTGTTACAATTAAAGACTCAGTTTTTATCCTGAAACTGGAGCAGTTCAAATATGCCCAGTTTATGCATTAAATATTCGACAATGATAACAGTTATTTGCAACAACAAAAATGTAATTTTAAACCTTTTTGATGTTTTTATTGCTTAGACTCCTCACAAACTGATGGAGGAGATAAAAGTTTCTCTCTTACTACTTTTGCTGTTGTTCATTCAGTGAAACTTTAGTTTTTTCATGGCGTTTCATTAAGATTTTACTACCTTTTAGTCTATGCGCAACGCAATTCGCAGACCGTATGTGCATACATCACTGAATACATCAGCTAAATTAAATCACTGTACAGAACACAGTTTAAGAGACACGCTGTGATATACAAGTCAAATGCAACCATCTGCTTATAGTGCCGGACACAAAAACTTCAGCACCAGGCGTGACGTTTTCATTTATTGCTTCTCAAATGTTTCAAATGTTTGTATAGCTTATGGGACTTAACTACGGGGTCATCAGTCCCTAAACTTACAAACTACCTATGAACTAGCTAATCCTAAGAACGGCACAAATATCCATGACCAAGGGGGGATTCCAACCCCCGACCGTAGTGGCCGTGCAGACCGTGACTGGCGCGCCTCAGTCCTCTCGGCCACCGCGGCCGGCTATTGCTTCTATACATTATGCAAACATTAACTACCTTTATTTCTCAATTTACCTTCAAAATTATCAGCTGGCACTACGATGACCTCAGGAGAACACTGAGATGAGTCAAAAATGTGTTCTCCTAAAATGCAATAAAAATTACCCTGAGTTCATCCAGAGTTTGATAAAGATAGTGCCTTCCTCCCCCCGAAATTTCAACTCAGTTTCAAACTGTAAACTTCGTCTCGATAGGATGCTTAAAGTAAAATTTTTAGTACATTAATGCCCGGTTTCTGGTAAACTACAGTTACCGTACCGTTAGCTACCGTCACGTTATAATTTAACATGCCAGATAACTTCCTCGGGTTTCCTGTAGCTGATTTCAACGACCGTTAGTTAACTGTGACGTAACTACGCCTTCTGTCGAAGCTAATGGTACGTCTCAACAGATAACAGATGGCACTACTACCGAAACTCGCAATTACTCGAATTTTATCGATTATTAAGTGAAATCGAAGTAGCGTCTTAGATTGTATAGCTGTTATGATTTTCTCTTTGCGTTTTGAAAGGCAATGGGGCACTAAGCCAGGAAAAAAAATTACTCTATTTGAGAAAAATATTTTGAGCGACCTGGTTTTAGAAAGGAAAGTAGTTATAGTAAATGAAAAGACAGATGGTTTAACTACTTCGGAAAAACAACACGCCTTGGAAAATGTCACAAAACTGTATAATTACTCAAATCAGACAGGAGAGAAAACGGTAAGGCAACTCAGAGAGCTGTATTCTTTTCTAAAAAGAAAAACAGGACAAACAACAACGAAGACAGGGTTAACAATAAAAATCATATGTATTATTTCTGTTGTCAACATATATTTTTATGGATTTCAGTTCTTCTGTCGCGGTGGAGTAGCCGAGCGGTCTAATGCACCTCGCTGCGGAGCGCACGGTTGCTCGCCGTCGGAGGTTCGAGTCCTGCCTGGGGCGTGGGTGTGTGTGTGTGTTGTCCTTAGTCTAGTTAACCTTAGTTTAAGTAGTTTGTAAGCTACGGACTGATGACCAAGAAGTTTGGTCCGATAGAATTACAAACTTTGAACATCAGTTTTCCTCTTCCCACTGTTCTGTGAATGCGACATTACTTTTCACATCACAGACTGGTCAATTTACGTCCACCCATCCACCTACCCGAGCCCCACGTTGTAATAATCACAAACAAAAACACTAATCATTTGAAACATTGATTGATCGTCGCGTAGTGGCAGTTGCATGGCAGAACATTATGCAAAGGTAAGTATCTATATGCTTAATTGAAAGTTTTATTATTAGAGCATGGCTTTGTGATCCGGCTGTGGTAAACTTTTACATCCTGATCGGCGAGCGCGAGAGATAATGTTGGCATATGTTACTCAGTGTCGAGATGTCACTTGACCAATCGCGAGGGAGTTGCAGCTAATGTATACGTCACCCGTTGTTAACATTATCTGTCGCGTCAGGCGAGCGCGATGTAAAATTTAACACGGAATGTTGTATTCCGTGTTTTTCCCTGTTTGACCCCGGCAATGTCATTGGTCAGTTTTATTTTATTTTATTCTGAAACGCATATGAAATTAGCTCTCATTACACAGATCAAATGGTTGTGATCTAACACGAAAAACGCGTGGTCTTTCAACAGCACCGAGTACAGCTAAGTTTTCCTCTTCTGAAGAACTGTCCGTATCATCATCAGAAGAAGAAGACGGCGGTGTCGACGATGACGAAAGAATTTCCATTCTTCAGTTTCAAAAATTTTAAAATTGTGTAAAATTATACGGAACCTAGTCGTAAAAACAAGAACAAATGACAACTGTTAAATAACATCGGGACTTGCGTTTGGAAGCCTGACGTTAACGTGTAGGTAAGCACAGGGGAACGCGCATTTATCTTTAACGGACAGGTAACTACTGCTGTGACGGCAACTGTCGTCTCGGAAACCCATTTTGTACTTAACGTTCAGTTAACTAATAGATAACGGGCCAGGTAACTACTGTTTCGGAAACCGGCCATAACTCTTTTGTAAGGTAATGCGCCATTTCAACCAATTCTGTACCTGGGAATCGATTATTTATGGAGTCGGGTATTTTTACCAGCTTTCCAGCAAATTTGCGACTGGATAGGGCATTTCCTCTCAGAGAGGACGCAGTTCGTAGTAATCGATGGTGAGGCATCGACTAAAACAGAGATGATATCGGGCGTTCCACAGGGTAGTGTTACTGGTCCTCTGCTGTTCCTTATTTACATAAACGATTTAGGGGAAAATCTGAGTAGCTCACCTAGGTTGTTTGCAGATGACGCCGTCATGCACCGTCTAGTAAAGGTTCTGTAGATCAAAACCAACTTCAGAACGATTTGAATAAGATATCAGTATGGTGTAAAATTGGCAGTTGACTCTAAATAATGAGAAGTGTGAAGTCGTCACATGAGTACGAAAAGAAATCCGTTAAACTTTGTTTACAAGATAAATCAACCAAAACTGAAGGCTGTAAACTCCACAAAATACCTAGGAATTCAGTTACTTCAGATTTAAATTGGAACGAGCGCGTAGATAATGTCGTGGAAAAGGCAAACCAGAGACTGCGTTTTATCGGCAGAACCATTAAAAGATGCAACAGTACTACTAAAGAAACTGCATACACTACGCTTGTCCGTCCATTTATGAAGTATTTTTTGCCCAATGTGGGATCCTCAGTTGGGTTTGACGAAGGACATCGAAAGAGTCCAAAGAAGGGCAGCTCGTTTCGTATTGTCACGATACAGGGGAGACAGCGTTACGGAAATGATACAGGATCTGGGATGGGAATCATTACAACAACGGCGCTTATCGCTGCGGCGTGGGCTACTTACGAAACTCCAATCGCCAACATTCTCCTCCGAATGCGAAAATATATTGTTGACTCCCACTTACATAGGTAGAAATGATGATGATGATGATGATGATGATGATTGGCGTTTTAGGGCGCAGGTAGAAATGTTCACCAGAATAAAATACGAGAAATCAGAGCCCGAACGGAGAGATTCGGGTGTTCTTTCTTCCCGCGCGCTATTCGAGAATGTAATGGGAGATAAAAATATAACGGTGGTTCGCTGAACCCTCCGCCAGGCACTTAAATGTGATTTGCAGAGTATCCCATGTAGATGTACATGTAGAAATGAACAGAGCTCTCGCACTAGTAAAATATTTCATTAAATCTGAATTCAGTCCGAAGATAATTACTCTTAATTCAATAAAATGCATATTTTTCGGGACTTCTGAAAACACAAAAAACGATTTCATATTTGTCAGTAGTTCTCTAGAGGCCATCTTGCCTATAGTGATGGGAAAAACCGACCGGTTAAAACTGATACCGGTATTTTAGTTTTGAATAACTGTTTTTTTCGGTATTTATTTGGTTTTGGTTGTAACCGGTTTTTTTAGTTATTGCCAAGAACCGGGTAAAAAACCGGTACGACTACTTCCTGTAGTAGTGGTTCAAAATGTGTTTTTGTAATTAATTTAAAAAAATTAAAACTAGTAGACTGTAATATTTAGGGCTATTCCTAAAATTTCCACTGTTGTGAAATATTAGGTCGTCGCAGAAACTAAGAAAAGCGAACAGTGATAATTTAAGAACAATCCCGGCAGTCAGAAACGCGTGGCATAAGAACTTAAGAATTGGTGCAGCTACTGAGGCATCGATGCACCTGTTGCCGTGTGGCGTGGCCTATTATACGACGCGCATACACCGGCAGTGTACGAGACTTGCCTCCGTCTGGTCATGCGGCAGTTCCTTGCTGTCGTCACCAGACATCGGTTGTGTCTTAAATGGCAGCATCCCGAGCATGGAAGTACTTCACGAAGTTCGGGAGCAGTGAGGTACAATGCTCCATTTGCTTTAAAAAGCTGAAAACGGGTGGAGGCACTACAAACATGCTGTGTCATTTACGAAGAAAGCATCCAAAATGTTCTTTGGAAGAGAAGGTAAATTCGATTAATATACCTATTATGTAAGTGATGTACTCTAAGTTTGGAAGAATAACACTTTAATGAATTATCATATTGTTATGCTAATAAGTTTTATTAATGTGATTCCCTGAAAGCGAGGGGCCTTTTTAATAACCAATATGGGTTTAGGTAACATTGACCATGTGGTGCGGTCTGAGGCTCATGTTACGGACTGCGCGGCTGCTCCAGTCGGAGGTTCGAGTCCTCCCTCCTCCCTCGGTCATGAGTGTGTATGTTGTCCTTAGCGTAAGTTAGTTTAAGTTATATTAAGTAGTTTTTAAGTCTAGGGACCTATGAGCTATGCATTTAGGTCTCATAAGAACTCACACCAATTTGAACATTCTTTGATCAAGTGGCACAGAGCTTTAGTAGTAGAATTTGCGTAAATTGACACTGACAACAATCCTGTTGTAAGTCGGAACTGTGATTTTTATTTTTCGAAATACTTCTGCAGCACTTATATATATTGTGTATATAACGAGATGTTCGTATGCGCTGGCTCACAAGTCCAACTTACGGAGTGGTTGGCTCAATATTCGCAACTGCCGGATGGAAATACTAGGCCAGTAAATCTGTATGCTTCGTATATCGTCTTCTACGGACTCCTGGCTAGGCTTACACACACACTCAAGAAGGCGTAGTATTATTGGGAGGGGATCTTGCAAAATATGGAAAGACTAGTGATTTGTCATATAACGTAAATTTACCTAAATTTTAACTAAATTTCGTAAGTTTCGGTTTCGGCCGATACTAGAAGAACCGAAAATTCGATTACGGTTTCTGTTTCGGCCGCAAAAAAATGTTTCGGTCGAACTCTCTTGGAAATAATAGCAATAAAAAAACCGAAAACCAGTTATTTAAAAAATCGGTTATCTTGAGCAATTTTTACGGTGCGGTTAAACTGGAGATGAAAAGAACCGGTATAGCCCAAAACCGGTTGTTTGAGCGATAACCGCCATCGCTACTTGCCTGTACTGCGGCATTGCTGCAAGGCTACGGCCTGCTCCGGCCTGCACGGGAGCAGGGCTTATTTACACCAGGGCGGTGCGGGCAGCACCTTTTTCTCGGCGAGTTTTTCCGCGCTCAGAGACAACGCAGCCGGCCTCATTAGTAACGCCTGGGCCTAATTTAATAAATTTGCGAAGCAGCGCGGCTTTTTTTGCGTCTCCAGCAGCCATTCTGCCGCCTTGCTGCAGAGCCGACACAGCTCTCTCTCGCCGCTGTTCCGCGTTCGTTATCAGGACGCTACGACGACTCAGAGGGCCGACCGGGAGTGCGCAAACGGCTGATTAGGTTACCATCTGCATTCGGTCCTCGTTGGAAGTCTGACGGGGCAGGGAAAATTCGTTGGAGTATCAGTACTTTTTGTGTCCCAGCCTCGTCGCCACTTTTGTGTCTCGTTTCCGTCGTAGGTGTCGGTGGCCGAGTAGAAAGAGACCGACACAGGAATAAAGGATGCACGCTGGTGCAGGTACGAAGGTGAGCAGCCAGTAGGACAGCAGAAACTAGAAACACTAGAATAAATTAGAACGAGATATATATTGCACAGAATTTATGCAATACTTAACTTTTACATAGCTCAGTACTGCAGAATGCTGATACATAGTTGAGCTAGAGGCCTGCCTAGTGCCTGTCCGATAGCCAAGTATTCACTGGTGCCTATCTGATTCCGAAGTGTTAACTGGTTCCTGTCTCAGTCCCAAGTGAACGATGTCGTTCAGTGGTGGCCACGAGCGGAGTTGCAGCAGAGGGCGCTCGCGGCTGATGTCGTAAGAACGCCGCGCCGTGCGTGCATGGCGGCGTGCGGCGAAAGTAGGTGGCGCGCACTTTGGACTTGTGCGTCACCACAGTACTACTCTGAAATTCGCCGGCCCACACTAAGCAGTTCATCTACGCCGATGACCTTGCAATATGCGTTCAAGGAAAAAGATTTGAAGAAGTAGAGGAAAAACTTGAAAATGCCTTAAAATCAATGACTGAGTACTATAATCAAAATTCCTTAACACCCAACCCTTCCAAAACTCAAGTCTGTGCTTTCCACCTTCGCACGAAAGAAGCCAAACGCAAACTCCAAATTACGTGGAACGGGAACACCTTAGAACACACAGCCCACCCTAAATATCTTGGCGTGATTCTGGATCGGTCTCTAACTTACAAACAGTACTGCATCAAAACGAGACAGAAAATAACGACGAGAAACAATATACTTAGAAAGCCAACGGGTAGCAAATGGGGTGCATGTCCTGGTGTGCTACGAACAACGGCACAGGCGCTCTGTTTCTCAACGGCTGAGTACGCGTGCCCTGTATGGAATAGATGCGCTCACACGAAACAAGCAGATGTGGCCCTCAATGAGACCTGCAGGATAGTGACAGGGTGCATGAAACCAACGCCGGTCAGACTCTTGTCCAAGGCAGCTGGTTTTGCAGATCCCACAGCTCGCAGAAACGCTTTAGAACATGTAGAGAAAATAGAACAACTCGCACATGAGCGGCATGTCCTATACAGAGCTCGACCACCAGAGACACGACTGAAGTCTAGGAGTAGTTTCCTTGTAACCGTTCAGGACGAACCGCCTGAAAATTTCCCTCTCCCCCCCGGTTCAGTGGACCGGCCAAAACCTAAATTTTAAAACCTGGAGAACCTTGAATAGGCTCAGAACGGGGGTCGCCCCAGTAAAAGTAAATATGCTTAAGTGGGGTATAATCGACCAAACTGATGTAAACTGCGACTGTGGAGAAAGCCAAAATATGGAACACCTTATTACGTGTGAAAAATGTCCACACCGGTGTACCCTCGAAGATTTGTGTCTCGCGAACACTAATGGAATAGACGTAGCCCAGTACTGGGCCGATAACCTTTAAATAGTCCAGACACGATAAAGTAAAGTAAAGTAAGTAAAAGAAACGCATCAAAATGTTGTTATTATTTTTTTTGTAGTTTTTACTCTTTAAGTTGTGACACTCTTTGCATAATGTTGTAGAGGGTTAACACTACAAACTGTAAATCTTTCAAATTTTGACGTAGATTGCATTTTAGACTTTGTTTTAGACGCTACCATATATAAAAAATAAAAATAAAACTTTATTTTCCTTGCTGACCACACCCTGTATCCCAGGTTAAATTTTATATTATGTCGTCTAAAAAGTATGACCTACTGTAACTTAAATTTTGTATAGAGGACACTGGGTGCTATCCTCACACGCGCAGCTAGGTTTGTTTAGCTAAGAAATCAGTTTATGTTTGACATTCTACTTATGTACTGCCTACTTGATGTTAATATGCAAAGTGCAAGTTTTTGTGGGCCCACAGGGCTTGGATTCATGGTATGACACTGTGCTGTATTTCTTCTCTTCATATTGTGATAGCCTATACGTCCGAATATTGTCAATTACACTTTTCAATTTTGTATGACTTCTAGAAGCTGATTTTGTGTTCCATTGACTTTTTTGCATCACTGATGATGGTCAGACACTGACCGAAATCGATCTGTATTGTATATAACAAATAAATATTTTAATGCGGCCAAAGCTGGTTCTTCCAATTTTAAGCATAAAAATGTGTTACGTCACACGATTTTAGGGGCTGATAACCCTTCATATAAAAATGGGTAAAAGATAGCCCTGGCGAATAGCCGTGTGCACTAAGGCGCCTTGCTACAGTGCGCTTTGTTATAGCCACTGCCAGAAAATTATGAAACATTAGATCCGCATCTACATTTCCAGCTACATGTATAAGGTAAGATGGTACAATTTCGATCATTTCGGACAAATGTTATTGAAACTGGAAATATATTGGGAAAAGAAATAATTTTAACTATGGCACTTGTTCTTGGACGTTTGATGATTATGTAACACAAATATTAGACAATAACAAATGTTGGTATAAACACAAAAGAAGGTTACCGAATTGAGAAAAATCGATCGAAAATGTAGCACACTAGGTACAATTGTGATCACTTCCTTGTACAATTTTGATTACTGACATCTTCCACATAAAAAGCACTTTTTCCGTCAGGCACCAACGCATACGTCGTGGTACCAAACATTGCATTTTTGGCAGCGAATCCAGTCACCCTTAACTAGATGATTTATAAGAGCGCGTTAGACTAAGTAGCTTCGCTTACCTCTTAACAGGAAAAAATTTATATCTTCTTAGCACAAAGTGGTGCAATCTTAGAAAAGACAGGAGGAGCTCTAGAAACCTGCTACACTACAACGCTACACAACGTGACACTAGGAGACTGACAAATAGCGCGAAAACTTACGTTTATCGGAATTGTACCTACATCGAATTTGTACCACCTTACCCTACTCCACAACCCGCCGTAAGTTGCGTGGCCAAGGGTACACTGTACCATTACTAGGAATTTCCTTTCCTATTCCATTCCCAAATAGAACGAGGGAAAAAAAGAGTATATGCTTCTGTACGATCCATAATTTACCTTGTTTTTGTGATCTTTAAACGAAATGTAAGTAGGCGGCAGTAAGATCGTTCTACAGTCAGCTTCAGATTCCGGCCCTTAAAATTTCCTCAACTGCATTTATCGAAAAGAACGTCGTCTTCCCTCCAGCGATCCCCATTTCTGTTCCCAGAGCATTTCCGTGATACTCGCGCATAACCTACCAGTAACAAACCTAGCTGTTTATCACACTGGAAACACGTTGTCTGCTCCGACGAGTCTCGTTTCCAATTATATCTTGCGGATGGACGTGTACGCATATGGAGACCACCTCATAAATTCCTGGACTCTGAATGTGATCAGGGACTATACAAGCTGGTGGATTTTGTAATGGTATGGAGCGTGTTCTATATGAATGATATGGAGCCCCTGATACGTCTAGATGCAATGACAGGTGCACTGGGCATACCGACGATCTTGCGCAATTCCAGCAGGACAATACGACTGCCTCCCCCCTCCCTTGCCCCCCCTCCCCCCACACACACATGACCAGAATTTCTACGGAGTGGCTCTAGTAACACTGATCTGAGTTGAAAAACCTCCTCTGGCCCCAAAAGTGCCCTGGAAGCAACATTATTGAGCCCAATTGGAATGTCTTGCAACTTAATGTTCAGGAATTTATAGACCGTTCTGCACGATACATGGCACCAAATGCCTCCAGCACTACTTCAGACATTAGCGGAGTCCATGACAAGTTTTGCGGCATTTCTACGTGCTAGCGGGGGCACTATATGATATTAAGCAGGTGTACCAATTTCTTTGGCTTTCCATTGTAGATGGGACTTTATATGGGGGATAACTATAAAGGATTACCGAAATTAGGACAATTATATCCAACACATCCTTCAGATAATTGAGGACTCTGTGAGTACCACATACACTACTGGCCATTAAAATTGCTACACCAAGAAGAAATGCAAATGAGACAAATATATTGAGACAAATATATTATACTAAAACTGACATGTGGTTACATTTTCATGCAATTTGGGTGCATATATCCTGAGAAATAAATACCCAGAACAACCACCTATGGCCTTGATACGCCTGGGTATTGAATCAAACAGAGCTTGGATGGCGTGTACAGGTACAGATGCCCATGCAGTCTCAACACGATATCACAGATCATCAACAGTTGTGACGAGCCAGTTGCTCGGCCACCATTGATCAGACGTTTTCAGTTGGTGAGAGATCTGGAGAATGTGCTGGCCAGGGCAGCAGTCGAACATTTTCATTATCCAGAAAGGCCCGTACAGGACCTGCAACATGCGGTCGTGCATTATCCTGCTGAAATGTAGGGTTTCGCAGGGATCGAATGAAGGGTGGAGCCACGGGTTGTAACTCATCTGAAATTGTACGGCCACTGTTCAAATTGTCGTCGATGGGAACAAGAGGTGATCGAGACGTGTAACCAATGGCACTCCATACCATCACGCCGGGTGATACGCCAGTATGGCAATGACGAATACACGCTACCAATGTGCATTCACCGCGATGTCGCCAAACACGGATGCGACCATCATGATGCTGTAAACAGAACCTGGATCCATCCGAAAAACCACGTTTTGCCATTTGTGCACACACGTTCGGCGTTGCGTACACCGTCGCAGGCGCTCCTGTCTGTGATGCATCGAACTGTTCGTGCAGATGGTTGTTGTCTTGCAGACGTTCCCATCTGTTGACTCAGCGATTGAAACGGGGTTGCACGATCCGTTACAGCCATGCGGATAAGATGCCTGTATCTCGACTGTTAGTGATACGAGGTCGTTGGGATGCAGCATTGCGTTCCATATTGCCCTCCTGAACCAACCGATTCCATATTGTGCTAACAGTCATTGGATCGCGACCAACGCGAGCAGCAATATCGCGATACGATAAACCGCAATCGCGGTAGGTTTCAATCACACCTGTATCAGTCGGAAACGTGATGGTACGCATTTCTCCTCTTTACACGAGGCATCACAACAACGTTTCAACAGGCAACGCCGGTCAACTGCTGTTTTTGTATGAGAAATCGCTTCGAAACTTTCCTCATATCAGCACGTTGTAGGTGTCGCCACCGGCACCAACCTTGTGTGAATGCTCTGAAAAGTTAATCATTTGCATAACAAAGCATATCACAGCATCTTCTTCCTGTAGGTTAAATTTCGCGTCTGTAGCACGTCATATTCGTGGTGTAGCAATTCTAATGGCTAGGAGTGTAGTTTCAGTAGCAGAAGTTCGCGCGGGATAGGTAGTAGCAAATAGATGCATCAAACCAAATCCGTGGAGTGATGAAAAAAGAAGATAAATAAAGACTTTGTTTCAAAACTGGTAACTGCAATAAAAATATTCAATATTGGATGTAATATGAACAATTTATATCGGTTCAGAAGATGCATTTACAAGCGCATAACTTCAAAATCAGTAATTTGCGACAGCAATGCGTCAAAGGTAGTAGGGTGGGAGACCAAACGGTGAACTGTGCATGTAGTGGAAGGGATTATCTGTCTACAGCTGGTCTCAGTGTAGCGACGGTTGGAGAAAGAAGCGATAGCAGATATGTCTGTAGAGATCATTTCAAACGTCGGCATACAAATGTAGCACTGCCCACGCAGAAGCAGACATGAATACAAAGAGCACTCCGTAGCGGGTAGTCCTTTTCACTGGCGTCTAACGTGTGATAGAGTCCCCGCTTTTCGTCGTATCGAGATACATCCGATATCGCTTTGCGCGTTAAGCTGGAGCCCTTGTGTGGAAATAAAGATGTCTGGTCTCCAGCCCTGTGTATGTGTGAGCTGCCTCTTACTCGCTGCAATCCATTCCGCTCCAAAGACACGGGCACAAGATGACGCCCACTTATATACTTCACCGACTGCGCGGTATCGAAAACTCCCTTCAAAAGACCAAGGCGAGGAATCTGTTCGGCAAAGCGACGCGCTCTCTGAATAAACAAATGGAGTCAATGTACAGTACAAAATGTTCGAATGTTTGTAAGGCTTATGGGACTTAACTACGGGGTCATCAGTCCCTAAACTTACAAACTACTTATGAACCACTTACGAACTAGGACGGCACAAATATCCAGGGGGGATTCGAACCCCCGACCGTAGTGGCCGTGCAGACCGTGACTGAAGCGCCTCATTCCCTTTTGCCACCGCGGCCGGCTGTACGGTACACTCTGCTGAAACGAAGCAAGCTTCCAAAATCGACCTGAGGTCTTACTTGGGGCACGCAACCTTTCTGGTTAACACAGTATAAGAAATCAATGGTGATTAGTCGCTGTATCTTGTATTAATACAGATTCTTTATTGCCGAAACATCCTGGTAGATTAAAATTGTGCGCCGGAAGGGAGATTCGAACCTTGGATCTTTGCCTTCCGCGGGCGAGAGCTCTAGCGTCTGAGCAACCCCGGCTTGTATTCCATCATCTTTCGGGAGTGCACCCGGGACAGCGACAATTCTTCGTCCGATATTTCGGCTGCAAACCTTACAGCCATCTTCAAGGCGAGTCCAAGACTGAGTTCTCAGCGTTTGCGCGTGCCTTATACGGTAAATCACGTGATGCAAAGCTACTGAGGATTAGACTGCGCTTTCTCGAAGATATCACATTCGTAACTGCTGCGCTAGTCATAGATAATTATATACTTCAAAGATAACCTGTGAGCAGAGAGTGCAAACATAAACAGAGCTGTAACGTATCCACAGTGCTTACAAATGAATAATTAATCATTAAAAGTGGTAACATCAATCGGAATAGAAGACGCAGACATTCTTTCAGAACGAAGGCGTGATATAACTGGCTTCCATGCATTGTCAAGATGAAATCAGTCGTCACGATTTAGCAGGTGGTCCGCCAGTTGAATGTGTACAGCTTCCTTTACGACTGACTCCCAGAAAGTAGAAGCTGTGGTTAAATATCGGACGAAGAATTGTCGCTGTCCCGGGTGCACTCCCGAAAGATGATGGAATATTATGCCCGCCGGGAAAACTTCAAGAATCAAATCCCGGCTTGCTTCGCGGTCCGCCCTTCCAATGTCTGCCAGTACCTCGCTTCCCACTTTCAAAAACTTCACAGAAATTCTGCCGCGAACCTTGTAGGACTAGCATTCCTGGAAGAAAGGGTATGGTGGAGACATGGCTTAGCCACACACTAAGGGATGTTTCCAGAATCAAACTTTCACTCTGCAGCGGAATGTGCTCTGATATGAAACTTCCTGGCAGATTAAAAATATATGTGGCGGAACCGGGTTTCGAAGCCGCGTTAGGCAAAGGTCCCGGTTTCTAATCCCGGTGCCGGCACACAATTTTAATCTGCCAGGAAGTTTCATATCAGAGCACACTCCGCTGCAGAGTGAAAATTTCATTCTTCATTGCTGTTTTCGAGCATGTTCCATCACCAGATAATCATCGTACAGCGTAAGAAGAAAAAATACAAATTGGATTAAAAGGAAGATGTAATAAAAGTTGTTCACCTCGAAGAGAGCCGTACATTAACATCAAGTTCGATTCCCCTGCACCACCACCGGTGGCGAGAATGGGAGGGTTGACTTTGCTAACTTAAACAGGAAACCCTATTTTCTATTGCAAGTTTTGATTCTCCGTGAAAAAAACTTTTGCATGAAACATTTTTTTCTTCTCATGAGAAATGGCGTTGTAATCGTAAAACATGAAAATGAGTTGAAGATTGTTGGAAAATGGTTATATCTCGAACAAATAGACAAATAACTTTTTCTCCTGTTTCAACAAACAGTCATTGCAAAAGGAACATTCCAGCTTCTGACAGCCTCAAAAACGAAGAAATGAATCTAATCTCTCTTGACTCGTTAACATCGTGGAAGGAATGCGCAGAGATGCTTATATTCCGAACCACTGAATTACAATGAACAGTCTGACAATACACTGAGAGCATGATCACAGGAAGTAAATAAAAACACCAGGTCCAGACACAATACATACAGAGGTAATTAAGGAAATAGAAATACAGATTATCCCCTTACCAATCAATTTCCTAAACGATGGCTTAAGGTTGGGTAGGGTTTCCACATTTACACAAAAAGGACTGGATCGGGATCCTTGAGATCCCAAATCCTATAATTCAATATGTCTAATTAATACAATAGGAAAGGTCCGGGAGAAGCTACTGTTTTGGTTCTTACAATAACACAGTTTAAGTTCTGTACTAACGTCAGGTTTCATATGTAATCGGCAATGTTTACAGAATCGGCCAGTAAGCTTTTAAACATACGTTAGACAGTGATATTAGTATGTAAATATAAAATAACACGCTGAGGATTGTATAAGCTTAGTATGCATGGTGTCAGTCATGTTACGTAGACCATACTAACAAATAAAATACATACCCACATCTATTTTTAGCGATATAGAATTGTAGGTGATAGGAAGAATATAAACAAGTAATATATGAATATAGACAAGTAATAAGTGTCGCTATCCTGACATAGACAAAGTCTGTGTGTAGAACATTCGTCATTTGGCGTCAAAACCATCAAATACACCCCAAACCCGTTCCAGAATATTAATTTCATCCTTGTGAAGGCGGTTGGATCACTAGTGATTTATAAGATCGCTGCAAGTGCGATGATCAATGCAGTAACCAGTATGAGTACCGGTAGCCGCAAAAGAAATAAATACGATATGGACTGGTTTTAAATTAATTTTAATTAATGATGAAGATCGCTGTTCTCCAAAATTGTTTAAAAATTATGAAAAAGTAATGTGAGTCTCACTTTTGAATCGTCAGAATAAACACCATGTTCCTAAAAAGTCCATTTACGTTTAGACTTTCCCTCGTCTACACCCATACAGACCTACAAAATATTCATGGATATCACAAGATATATTGAATTTAATTGATGAAAGAAAAAAATACAGTAAATGAAGCAGGCAAATTGGAATACAGCGACTAAGAAATGAGATTGACAGGAAGTACAAAATGGCTAAGCAGGTATTGCTAGATAGCAAATGCATATCTGTAGGAGAATGTATAACTAGTGGAAAAATATATATCGCCTACAGGAAAAGAACAGAGACATTTGAAGACAAGAAAAGCAGCTGTATGAATATTAAGAAGTCAGATGGAAAAACCGAGCAGAGAAAGGAAGGCTGAAAAATGGAAAGAATATATAGAGGGGGCTCTGCAAAGGAACTTCGAGATAATATTGTAGGAAGGGAAGAGAAAGTAAATGAAGATGAAATAGGAGTTAGTATACTGAGAGAAGAATTTGACAGAGCAATGAAAGACCTATGTAGAAACAAGGTTCCTCGACTAGATGACATTCACTCAGAATTAATGAAGTCTTTTGGACAACCAGCCATGACAAAACTATTTAACCTGGCGAAATACCCCAGACTTTAAGAAAATGTAATAATATACATTGGAAAGAAAGCAGGCGCATACAAGTGTGAAAATCACAGAACCAACAGTTTAATAAGTTATGTTTGCAAAATTTTAAGACTAATTATTTACGGAACAATGGAAAGTCTGGTAGAAGATGATCTTGATGAAGATCAGTTTGAATTCAGAAGAAATGAAGGAGCACTGAAGGCAATACTCACCTCACGAATTATCTTAGAAGGTAGATTAAGGCAAATCTACATTTATATCTTTTGTGCATTTGGAGAAAGCTTTTGACAATGTTGATTGGAATACACTCTTTCAAATTCTGTCGTCAAGATGGGTAAAATCTCGGGAACGGAAAGTTATTTACAGGTTGTAGAAAATCAAACAGCAATTATTAGAGTCAAAAGGCATGAAAGGAGTAAGACAGGGTTGTAGCCTTTCTCCAAAGTATTTCAATATGTACATAGAGCAAGCTCTGAATTAAAGAAAGCAAAAATTTGGAGAGGGAATTAAAGTTTAGGGTGAAGATATAAAACATTGCGTTTTGCTGATGACATTGTAATTCTGTCAGAGACACCAAAGGAACTAGAAGAGCAATTGATCGGAATGGACAATGTTATGATCTAGGGTATAAGATGAACATTAACAAAAGCAAAACAAGGGTAATGGAATGCAGTCTAAGACAATCAGGCGATGCTGAATGAATTGGATTAGCTAACGAAACAAAAAGATTGGGAGACTAGTTTTGTTGCGGGACAGTAAAATAACACATGATTATCACAGTACAGAGGCTATAATATGCAGAATGGCAATGGTAAGAAAAACATTTTGGAAAAAGAGAGGAAGTCTGATCTGAAGACATTTGTTTGGAGTATTGCCTTGTACGGGAGTGAAACATGCAGTCATAAATAGTTGAGACAGAAAGAGGATAGAGACTTTTGAAATGTGGTGCTACAGAAGAATGCTGAAGATTAGGTGGGAAGTCGTATAACTATCGAGGAGATACTGAACAGAATCGGGGAAAAAAAGGAATTTCTGGCGTACCTTGACTAAACAAAGCGATCAATTGGGTTGCCATTCTTATAAGGAGATGAAGAGATTTGCTCAAGTTAGAGTAGGGTGGAGAGATGCATCAAACTAGTCTTGGGACTGCAGGCTACAGCAGCAGCAACAGCAACAACACACCTGGGCAATGCTGTGGGTTACGGGCTGTTTTGGAAAATAATTTCAGCAATGTGAAAATGAGAGAGAGAGAAGAACACAATGACTGAAACAAGTGAGATGGCTGAAGCAAAGCGGTACATTCACTCCTTCTCTCACTGTGGTCAAGGATAACCTAATGACAAAGGTAGCAGGGAAAATTGGCGAAGGAAGCATGAAACCAATGGTGTTTGCAGACGATCTGATGGTCTGAGGCAACAAGGAGGAGGAAATGCAGCAGCAGCTGGATGATTGGGAAGAAACAGTGGGAGAAGACGGGTTGAAGTTGAACACCCGTAAATGTGAGTACCACCAGGAAAAAGGATAAATCAAAGAAGGGAATAACACTTTGAGATGAACAGCTGAAGAAGGTAGAAAACTTCAAGTACCTGGGAAGTGTACTTGAGGAAAATTGGAGAAATAACAAGGAAATTACAGAACGTGGCAGACAGGCATAGGTATATTTGAGAAGTGTTAGGAGTCTACTGTGGAGTAAGGATGTACCACAGAAAAATAAAGGAGTGCTATACCAAAGCTGTTATGGGAAACTTGGGTGACAAAGAAAAGAGACATGAGCCGAATACAAGCAGGGGAAATGAAGTGAGAATATCAGGGACACAGAGGAGCCCTTGCAGGATAGGATAGAGAAGTCACGCTGCAGTGGCACTACAGCGATCGTGGCACTACAATTGCAACATTTTAATTTTTTGTAAGTTTTTAGCAAGAAAGAGCTAATATTTTTAAAATTAAATCGAAGTAAAATTATTTTAATAAAAAGAGATAGAGTAAGTGGGTCAAAGCACCCCAAATTATAACAACCTTTTGTCTATAAAAATTAGTGTTAATATAAACATCAGTTGGATTTATCTCTCTCTTAAAGTTCAGCTCTCATTACGTTTAGGTCTCTATAAGTTCAGCTCTCACTGAGTTTAGCTCTTTGTAAGATCAGCTCTCATTAAGTTTAGACATGTGTGAGTTTAGCTCTGTCTAACGACCGACTCCCTGTAAAGAATAGATCGGTGGTATTTAAGGCAGTAATGGACTTACATTAACTGTGTAGCTTTGCCTATCAAGTTCAGGATTTTCTTCAGATCGATTTCAACAGTTATAGCTTTCAAGAACAGTATAGTATTTTGATAGCGAAAATTCCTATAGATAGAAGGATTACAGGAAATTATCAGATATGGATTACGGACTGTAAATAGGATTTGAGATTTGTGTATGAAAGAAGATAATGAATGTGAAGAATTTCTCTTCGAGATTATTAAATATCATAATTAACAGTATTTAAAGTAAAATACCTGTGAAGTAAGTAATGTGGAAATATATTCAAGATCTATAGAAAAAGGATTTTTAAGGTATTCATTTAATAGTTGCATCCTTTAACATCATCTGTCAAATATTTTGGAAGTAATTGTTGTTATGGTCTTCAGTCCGGAGACTGGTTTGATGCAGCTCTCCACCCTACTCTATCCTGAGCAAGTCTTTTCATCTCCTCATAAGAACGGCAACCCACATCCACTTGAATCTGCTTACTATAAGCGTCTCTTGGTCTCCCTCTGCGATTTTTACCCCACACACTTCCCTCCAATGCTAAATTTACGATTCCTCGATGTCTAAGAATGTGTCCTACCAAGCAATCCCTTCCTTTAGTCAGGGTATGCCAAAATTCCTTTTCTCATCAATTCTGTTCAGTACCTCTTCATTAGTTATGCGATCTACCCATCTAATCTTCAGCATTCTTCTGTAGCACCACATTTCAAAAGCCAATTCTATTCTCTTCCTGTCCGCACTGCTTATCGTCCATGTTTCACTCCCGTACAAGGCAACACTCCACACAAATGCCTTTAGAAAAGACTTCCTTACACTTAAATTAATATTCGATGTTATCAAATTTCTCTTTTTCAAAAATGCTTTTCTTCCCATTGCCATTCTGCATTTTATATCCTCTGTACTGCGACCATCGCATGTTATTTTACTACCCAAGTAACAAAACTCTTCTACCACCTTCATTGTTTCGTTACCTAATCTAATTCCTTCAGCATCGCCTGATTTTCTAAGACCGCATTCCATTATTTTTGTTTTGCTCTTGTTAATGTTCATTTTATACGCTCTCTTCAACACACTGTCCATTCCGTTCAACTGCTCTTCCAGGTCCTTTGCTGTCTCTGACAGAATTACAATGTCATCGGCAAAACGCAATGTTTTTATTTCTTCCCCCTGAACTTTAATCCCTATTCCAAATTTTTCCTTGCTTTCCTTCACCGCCTGCTCGATGTACAAATTGAACAACATCGGAGAAAGGCTACAACCCTGTCTTACTCCATTCCCAACTGATGCTTCCCTTTCATGCCCCTCGAGTCTAATAACTGCGGTCTGGCTTTTGTACAAGTTTTAAATAACTCTCCTTTCCCTGTATTTTACCCCTGCTGACTTCAGAATTTGAAAGAGTGTATTCCAGTCAACATTGTCAAATGCTTTCTCCAAATCCACAAAAGCTAAAATGTTGGTTTGCCTTTCCTTAATCTATCTTCTAAGATAAGACGTAAAGTGAGTATTGCCTCCTGGGTTCCTACGTTCCTCCTGAATCCAAACTGATCTTCCCCGAGGTAAGCTTCTACCAGCTTTTCCATTCTCCTGTAGATAATTCGTGTTAAAATTTTGCAACCATGACTTATCAAACTGATGGTTCTGTAATTTTCACACCTGTCTGCGCCTGATTTCTTTCGAATGGGGATTATTACATTTTTCTTAAAGTCTGAGGGTTTGGAAGTAAGAGAACCGAAAATAACATATGTGACATTCAGAATCTCATGCTTAGCCAGAACAGCCTAGTTAGCTTCGAGGTTTCAGTGTATAGAATATCATTTGAATTAATTAACTGTGAGGGTAATATCAGACTAGAGGCTGTGGAATAAACTGTTTTGTAATAGGCTTCCACTCAAATAGAACTAACCAGGAATATATATATCAATAACCAGCATGTCATTTTGTGTCATGTTAAAATCAAGCCCCTGAGAGAATAGAATATTCATTATCATTATTAACATTACGAAACTTAGGAAGACAAATGCATAGTCACAAGTACTGACCAAAGTAAATAAATAAATAATCTGCATAACACCATGCTAATAAAGGCGACAGCAATTTTCTAAATAAGAAGGCAACCTACCAAATGACAAGCCAAAAGCCTGTTACAATTGGTATGGCCATTTAAAGAGACTGGAGGAGACGAGGATGCCCAGGAAGAACAAGAGCAAGGGATAGTGGCTAAAAGGAGTGGAGCATTATGTGAATAAGAGGGGAGAGGACTGGGGGAGAGTGATAAAAGAGAGATCGTGGGGAGCAGACTTGCGCATAATAGTTCGCGATCGGGAGCGCTCACTTTCGTTCGCGGCTCTGTTCGTTCTTTTAGTTCGCCCGCTCCCAGTGACGGCTGAGCGGCGTGGTCTGCGCATGCAGGTGGAGGGAGAAGTTCCCCCACCTAGCTGCTTCATGCGCTTGCTGCTTGAGCCGCTAACGATATCTCGCAAACCAAAAGAAACAGTTTGTAGATAATTTCTCGCGTTTAAGTTTAGAGTTATCTCTACATCTTGGCATTATGGAATTTATTAGTCAGATATTGCAGAGTGCAGAATACTTCAAAACAGAAATTTTGTAGCACTGAACTATGTAATCTAGCAGGCAGACGCTCACCTCGAAATGGCTCTCATCAGCAGAAGGCAAACACGTGATTTTTAATTCTGTTTGCGACCTATCGAGCATATTTTAATGTGCGACCTATCGCGCATATTATAGTTCGCGACCTATCACGCATATTTTATTTTAGTTCGCGACCTATGGCGAATATTTTAGTTCGCGACCTATCGCACATATTTTAGTTCGCGAACTTTTAGTTCACAGTTCGCAAATCGATTCCGTATTTCTTGATTTCCAGAAGGCTTTTGACACCGTTCCTCACAAACGGCTTTTAATCAAATTGCGTGGTTATGGTATTTCGCCCCAAATTTGTGATTGGATATTAGATTTCCTGTCAGAGAGTACACAGTTGAAATCGATGGTAAGGCATCGACTGAAACAGAGGTGATATCGGCATTCCACAAGGTAGTGTTATTGATCCTCTGCTGTTCCTTATTTACATAAACGATTTAGGGGAAAATCTAAGTAGCCCTCTTAGGTTGTTTGCAGGTGACGCCGTCATTTACCGTCTAGTAACATCATCTGAAGATCAAAACCAATTGCAGAATGATCTGAATAAGTATCGTGTAAAAATTGGCAATTGACTCTAAATAATGAGAAGTGTGAAGTTGTCCACATGAGTACGAAAAGAAATCCGTTAAACTTTGTTTACAAGATAAATAAATCAAAAGTGAAGGCCGTAAACTCCACAAAATACCTAGGAATTACTATTACTTCAAACTTAAACTGGAAAGCACACGTAGATAATGTCGTGGGAAAGGCGAATCAGAGACTGCTTTTTATTGGCAGAACCCTTAAAAGATGCAACAGAACTACTAAAGAGACTGCATACACTACGCTTCTCCGTCCATTTTTGGAGTATTG
The DNA here is from genome assembly GCA_026315105.1 of Locusta migratoria. Lineage (NCBI taxonomy): Eukaryota > Metazoa > Arthropoda > Insecta > Orthoptera > Acrididae > Locusta > Locusta migratoria. The sequence continues at coordinate 88,110,140 of CM048749.1, read as the reverse complement.
CAGCCCAGTGTGGCATCCTTATCAGGTGGGTTTGACGGAGGTCATCGAAAGAGTCCAAAGAAGGGCAGCTCGTTTTGTATTGTCACGATACAGGAAGACAGCGTTACCGAAATGATACAGGATCTGGAATGGGAAACATTACAACAACGGCGCTTATCGCTGCAGCGTGGGCTACTTACGAAACTACAGTCGCCTACATTCTCCTCCGAATTCGAAAATATACTGTTGACTCCCACTTACATAGGTAGAAATGATCATCAGAATAAAATTCGAGAAATCAGAGCTCGAACGGAGAGATTCAGGTGTTATTTCTTCCCGCGCGCTATTCGAGAGTGGAATGGGAGATAAATAGTATAATGGTGGTTCGATGAACCCTCTGCCAGGCACTTGAATGTGGTATGCAGAGTATAGCGTGTAGATGTAGATGTAGATTCTGTGCGCTGTCGTGTCCTCTCGCTGTTACCTGTCAGTCTTTGGAAAAGGAGCGGATGAACTAAGAGGCGAGGGATCTGCGAACTAGTTCGTGTAGTTCGCTTGGGGAGCACTCTACCGAACTAGTTTGTTTGTGAACTACAGAAGACTAGTGGCACAAACATATACAGAGGAGAAGCCCCCCCCCCCAAACCTCTGTCCTACGCTGCTCTTGTAGTTCCGTAAGATGCTAGCAGGTGTCAGACGGTTCCCCGGCTTAGTACCAGTAGACGACACTAGAGGTGCTTCTGAGGGTAGCGTGGAGGGGAGGCTGAGGGGAGAGCTCGTGCTGCCTGCCACAAGGCCACAGCTGTATCCGGTGTGCCGGCGTTTGAGGGGAGGTGGTGGTGGGGACAGCCGCTACCTGACACCTGCTCTGGCCAGTTTAAAGGGCTGCTTCTGACCGCAGCACCATCATGGGACATCTTACGGAACCTCTCCTCCCCGCATCACTGAGCGTGTGACCAGGAGCACAGACAAATATATACAGACAGGAAACATCGATAAGGCCCCGGTCCTACGCTCAGGGTTGCGGGAAGGGAGGGTTTCCAGCAGTTCCGTAAGATGTCCCATGAGGCGCTGCGGTCAGAAGCAGCTCTTTAAACTGGCCAGACCAGGCGGCAGGTAGCGGCTGCCCCCACCACCACCTCCCTCAAACACAGGCACACCGGACACAGCCGTGGCCTCGTGGAAGGCGGCACGAGCTCTCCCCTCAGCCTCCCATCCATCCTACCATCTGACATGCGAGAGGCACCCTAAGCCAGCGATCCGCCTGACACGTGCTAGCATCTTACGGAACTACGAGGGGAGCGTAGGACAGTGGTTTAGGGGTAGCTGCTCCTCTGTATATGTTACTCTGTGCCGGGAGGTTTCCCGTCTGTATATATTTGTCCGTGCTAGTGGGGAGACAGGACGATGTGAAACAGACTCAATCAGGGCGGGTGGTTTGTATCGACATGTGAGAGAGGGTTTACCTGCTGAGTGACGCGGAGCGTGGCCCGGGGTGTCGGCCGGGCTTAAAGCTGTAACGTGTGGCCTGGCCTACCCTGGCTGGCCCGGCTGCCGGAGGCCCTGACTAATTTCCCGCGGCTGATGGGCCCCGCCGCGGCCCTAACAATGGCGCGTAAACTCCGGAGCGCTGACCGCATAAAGCCAGCCCTTCCTGCCGCCTGCTATGAATAACACAGCAGCAGCAGCAGCGGCAGCGGCGCCATCGCGCGCTACCTGCAGGGCATGCAGGGCACCTACTGTGCGTCGATGACCTGCCCCACAACGGCGGTCATTCCGTCAAACGAGTGCACTACGTAATTCCATGAGTAATTACATTCTTTGATTACCTCGGCAAACTCATTCGTAAAACAGTCAAATTCAGTAGTAGAGATATTTAAAGTTTTCTGAGAGCCGCGCTTATTTTGTAGAACCATGCTTTTAGGAGATTAAAAAGATTACGTGTTACAAACGCGAAATTAAATCGACAGGAAGAAGATGCTGTGATATGCAAATGATTAGCTTTTCAGAGCCTTCACACAAGGTTGGCGCCGGTGGCGACACCTATAACGCGCTGACATGATGTAAGTTTCCAACCGATTTCTCATACACAAACAGCAGTTGACCAGATGAAACGTTGTTGAGATGCCTTGTGTAAGGAAGTTCCCGCCTTTGATAAAGGTCGGGTTTTAGCCTATTGCGATTTCAAATTTATCGTATCGCGACATTTGATTTTTTCAGGGAAGCCAAAACAGTCTTGGACCAACCCGCCACTGCCCGCACCGAAACTGTTTATTGTGCAGTATCGCTCTCTGTATATCTAGTAAAGCCAACCAATGCCCTTGATCAGTGCAAGGAGTCCCTTTACCAGTTCTTTATTATACACAATTTCTTCGTGTCTGGTTGTCCCAAATGTTATGTGCCTTTTACTCTCCAATGCAATGCATTCGAAGATTAGATGTCATGCAGTTTCAGCACCATCATCACAGATCCTACATTTAGGGTCCTCTTCTGTTATTCCCATTGAATGTTAGGTTTTCTTTTTTTGAAATTCTAATGGCCTGTCAGCAATCCACCCATAAGTCTAATCTCTCTCCTGTTCAGGCCCAGGATTGCAGAGCTTCTTTTAAAACATAGCTTGGGCATCATTACCTTGCCATGTTTTTGTTGATAGACTTTGGTCCAATATTCTACGTGCTGTCTTCTGAGCCAGTTACGTAGTTCCAATTTCATCGTTGCCTTGGTGATTGTCAGGACAGGTTCCGGTCCAATAAATGGTCTCTGCCCCCATCCTGGCTAATATGTCGGCATGTTCGTTGCCACTGATCCCCGAGTGGCCAGGGAGCCACAATAGGTGTACTCTGTTGCTTTCCCCTAGCTCCACCAGAACCCTATGACACTCTGCAACAATTTTAGACCGTTGCAGGAGCTGCCAGTGATCTCAGGGCTGCCTGGCTGTCTGAATAATCGCGACATTACTGCTCGCATTGGTCGCGATCCAATCACAGCAGAATATGAAATCGGTGGGTTCAGGAGGCCAATACGAAACGCCGTGCTAAATCCAAACGACCTCGTATCACTAGCAGTCGAGATGACAGGCATCTTATCCGCATGGCTGTAACGGACCGTGCGCCACGTCTCTATCCATGAGTCAACAGATGGGGACGTTTGAACGACAACAACCACCTGCACGAACAGCTCGACGACGTTTGCAGCAGCATGGAGACTCGGAGACCATGGCTGCGGTTACCCTTGACGCTGTATCACAGACAGGAGCACCTACGATGGTGTATGCCTAGACGAACCTGGGTGCACGAATGGCAAAACGTCATTTTTTCGGATGAATGCAGCTTCTGTTTACTGCATATGATGGTCGAATCCGTGTTTGGCGACATCAGGGTGAAGCGCGTATTCGTCATCGCCATCTGGCGTATCACCCGGCTTGATGGTTGGGGTGCCATTGGTTACACGTCTCGATCACCTCTTGTTCGCATCTACGGCACTTTGAACAGTGGCCGTTACATTTCAGATGTGTTACGACCCGTGGCTTTACCCTTCAATCGATTCCTGCGAAACCCTACATTTCAGCAGGATGATGCACGACCGCATGTTACAGATCCTGTACGGGCTTTTCTGGATACGGAAAATGTTCAACTGCAGCCCTGGCCAGCACATTCTCCTGATCTCTCACCAATTGAAAACGTCTGACCAATGGTGGCCCAGCAACTGGTTCGACACAATACACGTCACTTCTTTCAATGAACTGTGGTACCGTGTTGAAGCTGCATGGGCATCTGTACCTGTACACGCCATCCATTCTCTGTATTACTCAATGCCCAGGAGTATCAAGGCCGTTATTACGGCCAGAGGTGATTGTTATGAGTACTGAGTTCTCCCAAATTGCGTGAAAATGTAATCACATGTCAGTTCTAATATAATATATTTGTGCAATGAATACCCGTCTATCATCTGCATTTCTTCTTGGTGTAACAATTTTAATGGCCAGTAGTGTACATAAGGTAGTGTACATAACAGTTCCTTCTTTATAGAAAATTACGGGCATCGTCCAAAGTATCTGACAAAACGGACCTGGAGTACTTCTTTAATGAGTGTCCTGAAGATAGTCATTTATTTCGACTACAGCAGCTCCATTATCAATATCTTCTAGGATGAACTACTGACATTCTACATCGAATAAAAGTTCATCTTCGCCATCACTGTGGTCTGCCATGAAGAGCTGCAATATCTCATCATCTCGTAAGTTAAATTCTCTGCACCCTCTTCTAGCCATTTATTAGGAAAAAAACTACATATGTAAGTATTCTACTTATACATGTATAGACTATAGGTAAATATTCTTCCTACAGAATAAGTCATTGTCACTCATTTGCTTCAGTTTCTTCAAATAAACTTTATTATTACACTTGGGTGTAGTTACAAAATAACATAGAATACTATAACGATAAATTTCATTAAATGAATTATATTTTTAACTTCAAATATTTTTTAATTGTTTGAGTATTTGTTAAGAAATGGAAAATGTTATGAATGGATATTTGAAGTTTGTCATAATCTTATTTATTAATGTTTCCGTCTAGCAAAAACTTATAACAATACAACACATATCTGTAGTTTCTGCGCATACTGCTGATGAAGATCTCTCGGGTCTCCAGCCGGGTGGCGGCGTTGATGGATCGCGACGTTTCGGGAGGTGTCGCACTACCACAGACAAATATATATAGCCGGGAAACCTCCGTAAGGGCCCGGTCCTACGCTTAGGGGTGCGGGTACGGGTTTCCAGCAGTTCCATAAGATGTCCCGTGATGGTGCTGCGGTCAGAAGCAGCCCTTTAAACTGGCCAGAGCAGGCGGCAGGTAGCGGCTGACCCCACCACC